>CM077350.1:77273462-77873462 GCA_039655645.1 Ammopiptanthus mongolicus | reverse complement strand
GTAATGTTGTACCATCTAAGGACATAGGATCGATTTACCCGAGCTTAAGTGGTCGAGATACTCTTGTTCACTTCTTCATTCTAGGATCACAGTTCTCGATTGAAGGGAGGAATCTTTAGCCACGCATGACTCATAAGATTCCTTTTATTTATTTTCAAGAATTCAAGAATTACACGTGTTACATTATAATAATTTCCTGGATATCCCCCCCTAACATAATGTCATTATCATTGCTCATTATAGCTGGATTCATTAACTAATAAAAAGCAAGGGTAGATAGAAGGACCAACTTCATTCTACGTCGCTTGTGATCAGTCAGACTGATAGATTGGTCTCATATGATGAAGGTTGAGAAATACATTCCTATCCGGAATTTGGTATACGATTTTTGGACAGAACAAGTATATTGACAGATACGAAATTAGAAAGCTCGGAGATACTTGAGCAGCATGTATAAGAAGCCGACTTCTTTCTCCCAGTAGTATATTATATGTAAATTTGACGTAAATATATGTCATGTAAATTTGAGTAGGATGGATTTGATTCTCATATTTGCCTCCTGTAGTCCTATTGGTAGGCTTTATTATATCATCATTAAGGTTGATGGTGCTTACTCGCGATCTAAAGTTGGAGGAAAAAGACACGGTTAAACATGTGAAGACAACTCGTTTAAGGCATGCAAAGTAGGAAATACAAAAAAGATCTTGGGACTACGGCACGTAATATTCCCTCAAGGCACCCAAATGCTTATTATGTGGTCATTATATATATTTCTTTTCTCCTCTTTTCGCTTACTTTTTGGTCTATTCCTCTGTTTTCTTTCATTTTCTTCACTCTTGCCTACGCGTTCTGGAACCTTGCAAGCAGGTAACCTCTTCGAAAAGAAAATTAAAGAAGACTTTGGCGGGGGTGGAAACCAAAGTCAATATGGAGACAGGGAGAACATTGAAGATGAACTTATCTCTATCACTCCCTTGCAATTGTCTTCACGGTATAAAACATTATTATTATAAATATGAATAATTTTTGTCACTAATTATTGACCCAGTCCATGCTTAGATATGAAACAATGCAGTTTATGCTTTGTATACATACATGAATTGAATTGAATGCTTGAGGCTCAATGTTGCAAGACGATAGGGATGAATGATCACAACGAATATGTCCATTAATTTCTAGTGTTATAAAATGGGCAGCACGCTTGAGCAATGTAATTAGCCAGAAGAAGCCACCGGCTTCAAAGCAACTCGTTTTTTATGAAGAGTTTTGAGTCACGTCAGAGTAATAATATATTCGTGCACTCCAAGTCCAAGGTATAATAGGAGCGCATGGACTCCGGGTGGTACTTAGATCCCATGGCCTAACTTGATTCTTGTAAATTGCCACAAACAAAGGATTTGCCGATATGCGCATTGGACCAGCTTTCTTGAAAGGAAGAGAGACAACTAAGCCCCACAAGGTGGAAAAAAAGTCAAACGCTAATTTAAGGAAACTGATACTAGAACGCATGCTCGCTAATAATAAAACATAATCATAAGCTTATCAGAAACTAATAAATGACAATAAGCTAAAACGCCTCGTTCAATATATGTCTTGTGATAAGATTATTAGGTGGCAAACTCCTATACCAACTTGTTTTGTCATTAAATAAAGTCAACGCTTTTGCATTGAGAATTAGATGCATAGTAGGATTTGAAGTGTAGAAATGAACGGATTAGTTCAAATTTTTGGAGCAGTCTTTGCTTGGAGTTGATCAATAGATGAGTTTTAGAAAAATGTTAAAACCCTATTTCTAGACATAAATAATTAGATTTGAACCTTTTATTTATTTTATTTTTTTTGGTGCTAGTGAACCTTTTATTTTGATCTTACATGGTTCTGAACACTTTATATTAACAAAAAAAGGTTTACACCCATTTTCTAATGTTTTAAAATCAAGTAAGTGACTCAAAATTCGTTTTGTATCAAAGTATCGGTCCTCTTATATACCAAAATGAGCATTGCAGAGAGGAAATACTCGAGTATCAGTCCTTAAATAAGCGTCAGTACATTTTTCAGAGAGGCAGTATCTCTAATACCATGAGCAATACTTGAGTTCCACTAATAGAAATCAGAAAATCCCATGATTTGAAAGGCAATACTCGAGTATCACGTACACTATTCAAATAACACTTAGATGACAACTTACCGTATATATTTATTTTGGATTTTACTAACCAATACTTTAAGAACATTGGTTAAGAAATCCAAAAATAGAGGTTTTGTATTGGAAAACATAACTTTCAAACTTTTAAAGTATTGAATACATTATTTCCCAAAAATAATTTTCTGTATTTAATTACTTAACCAATGTCCTTAGGACACTGATTAGCATTTAACATTTAATTTTAGCTTTGCATAGAAAATATTATATATATATATATATTTAATAACATTCAATGCCTTTACATCGGACATGGTATACCGCAAGTTTTGTATCAGGGGCATACAGAAAACATTTTCAAAAGCATACCAACGTCGAAAATTGGCCTAAAGAGAAGCTTCACGTTACACTTCCCCCTACATGCCACAGAATAAGCGTGCCCCCTAAGCTTGCCATTCTCATTCTTGTATAAAATAAAACCCACCTTTCAGTTCACCATTCTCTTTAACATTCAACCCTTGTCTTCAAACTTGAATAGATTTCAGTAGTTGCACCTAGCCAGTGCTGCTTAAGACTTATTAGCATTACCATGGAACATAGGCTTTCTGTGGATGGAGAGGGAAGCATTAATCTTCAACTTAGTGACCTCCAAAGACTCTCCCAAACCGGCAGCGTTGGCACCACAATGTTTGAGCCTCGTGGCCTTAGCAGTATGGAGAAGTTAGACAGTAGCAATGCAAGTTCAGTCTCTCCAACAACATCAGTAGTTGGAGCACCAGAAAAGAAGCTGACTCTCTTTGCTCTGCAGCTTGCAGTGCTTGAAAAAGCTGCAACTGGGTTGGGAACTCTTGGTTTTATCTGGGCAACCGTTGTCCTTCTTGGTGGTTTTGCTATTACCTTAGACAAAACCGACTTCTGGTTCATCACAATCATACTTGTAGTTGAGGGGACTAGGATATTCAGCAGGAGCCATGAGCTTGAATGGCAACACCAAGCCACATGGTCTATCACTGATGCTGGAATCAATAGTTTCAAGGTGCCAAGGTCCAGTTCAAACTCCCTCTTTGAAAGTAGAAAGAGCCTTTCCAGGCCAATTGTTGGAGTCAGGAAAGACACCAAGGAGGCTGATGAGGTAATCCCTCGCTACAATGATACCCCACTTCTACCTTATGCTAAATGGTTTTTTCTTTCAAGGCATGTCAGCAGGCTTCTCTGTTGTCTTCAGCTTATTTCTGCAACAGCTTGTGTGGTTCTCTCATTAATAAAGCTCGTCAAGCATGATTATGGAGACGTGGCAAAAGGAGACACTGACAAAAAGGACAGGCGATCTGCTCTAAGTATCTTTTATACGTTGGCACTTGCAGAAGCTTTGTTGTTCCTAATGGAAAAGGCTTACTGGGAATGGCAAGTCAGCTACTGTAAACTGTTGGAAGAGGTTAACAACGAGTGTGAGTTGGGGCCATCAGGAATGGTGTCAATTAGAAGGTTCTTTTATGATGCCTATTCAAGATGTCTTAATGGAAGCATCTTTGATGGCTTGAAATTGGACATGGTCAGTTTTGCTATGGATCTCTTGGCTTCAAACTCCCCTGGTGAGCAACTCATTGGAGCAAGAATTCTTCGGCAGTTTTCGATAAGGAAGCGATTTTCTGATGACACCCTTCAAAAGATTGGAATTGCCATATCCATGGTAGAGAGACTAGTTGAGATGTTGAATTGGACAGAACACAAAGAGGAGGAAATTAGGCTGTCAGCTGCAGAGATTTTATCAAAACTGGGTGGCAAGAAGCAGAACTCTCTCCGCATAGCTGGGATACCAGGAGCCATGGAATCAATATCATCTCTTCTACAAACTAACAGGAATTTTATTCCTGCAGCTGATGAGATAGGGGAAAAGAAACTCATATTTGATCATCCAAATTATGGGTTCTGGACATTTAACCACTTGGGACTTCTCATACTGAAAAAACTTGCTCGTGACCATGACAACTGTGGAAAGATTGGAACTACAAGAGGCCTCCTCCCAAAGATCATAGATTTCACTCATGCTGAAGAAGGGTTGCTGAAGGATGAAAATGTTGATCCATCCCAAATTCTGACGGTGAAGAGATCTCTGCAACTGGTGAAGATGCTGGCTAGCACAATAGGCACAACTGGGGAACATCTTCGAAGAGAGATTTCAGAGATAGTTTTCACCATCACCAATATTAGAGATATTTTGAGGCATGGAGATAAACATCCCCTGCTACAGAAACTGAGCATAGAAATTTTAACCAGTCTGGCATTGGAAGAGGATGCAAAAGAAAGGATTGGGGGTACAGGTGGAGTACTTAAGGAATTGTTCAACATATTTTTCAAACACCACATACCAGAAAATGAAATTGTTGCTGGTGAGGCCCTAGCAATGCTGGCATTAGAAAGCAAGAGAAATTGTCATCGAATTTTGAAGTTGAAAGTACTGGAAAGGCTTGTAGAAGCATTGAAAGATCTATTGCTTCGTGCCAATGCTGCGAGAATACTAAGAAATTTATGCACCTATAGTGGATCAGAATGCTACAACCAGCTAAAGGGGATAACAGTTGCAGCACCCATAGTAAGTGTTATTCTGACCATTATAATGTTTGGTTACTAGCATGTTAGCTTTACATTTTGTATCTATCCATTAAAAATTACACAGATGAAAATCACAAGAATCCTGATCATTTTTTTAAGCATTTCTCAACCTTGTAGATACTTCAGGCAATCATGTCAGAAGAAAACAAGATACAAGAAGTGATGGTTGGACTAGCATCAAATGTTTTCAACTATATGACTTCTAATGAATCAAGGATTGTCTTTGAAGAAGCTGGAATCACAGAGGCTCAACTTGCAAATAAATTAATTCAGATTCTGAAGAAACACCAATGTCCTCCAACTAAAGTGCCAAGGATAAGGAGGTTCACAATAGAGATGGCAATTTGGATGATGAAAGACGAAGCAGATAATATACATACCTTCAAGGATCTTGGAATGGAGGAGGTGTTGGAGGTTGTCTTAGAGACTACATCAGAGCTTGAAAGCTTTAATGTTTTCTCTGGTACTGTTGGACTAAACCGGCACAAACTAACAATTCAGTCACTGGTTGAGACAGCACTGAAATTGCTGGAAGATAAAAAATCGTTCAGGTATCCATGTTGACCCAAAGCAACCACTGTAATATTGCCAATGTGCAGATAAATTTAGTGCACAATCCCAAAAGGCATTCATGTTTGCCGGGGTTGGAAAGCTGGCCTAACTAAACAATTTATTCGATATTTTTTCAGATTCGATGTTATACTGTCTTCAATTATATTATCGACATTTTCCCTAGGTTGTGAAGCACATTGCTTCCTGCTTCAAAGTTTTTTCTTTTTTTTAAAAAAAAGATCTACAAATAGAGAACTAGGGCTTTTCTTTGCACCAAACTGATTTAGGAATAATCTTTTGCTTGCTGCTTCTATCCTTGTTCAGAAACTGAATATATTGGCTGAACAAAGCTTTATAGTTAGTTAGTTAGTTAGTTAGTTAGTTACATAGGTAGCCAATGAAATGATTGCATCAAAACTACATACAAGAAAATATGAAACAAAGATCTCGCAAATTTTTGCATTATCAACCTCAAAACCCCCTTTCCCTCCTCCAATAAAAAACAGAAAAACATTGAAATGGAATCAACATTACAAATGTTAACAATAATCACATCATAGAAGCTTCCAAATCCAAGAATGCTGCTCTGGGTCCCTATTCACAACTTATTTACAAATTAATACACAACTGTAGACTTTATCATTACATGAGAAATCATTACATGCTCGTGGAGGTGTATAAATGTGTGCTCTATGAAGAATCTCCATCATTAATTTTAATTTAGTAGCCTAAAATTTATATAAGTTTATTTAAAATCAATGATAAACAATATTTCCTGCGGCATGCATTTGTTATACTTAAAAGCATGTTATAATTTCTCCTCCTGCACCAACTGTTCCGTTCCGCCTCGCTCTCTCGAAGCAAATCTTTGTCCAGTTTATAAATAAGATGACATTGATTCAGATCATATATTTTAACGAAATCACCAAATAGGTGAACATCTTGTACAGAAACAATACATCAGACTATCAGTACCAAAGCTGATTTCCAAAAAATCTAATGGGGAGTTTGGTTTGTCTTTTTTTATTTTCATTTTAGTTGATATACTTCCACCAATATTTATAAAAAAAAGTTATTATTTTTACTGTTTATTATTTTTAAAATTTTGTAAATTGAAAACAAGTTATTTTTACTATTTTATTCATAAAACTTTGAAAACAGAAAACAAATTGAAAATAGTATTTTAAAAAATATTAATAAAAACATATCAATTAAAAATAAAAACGAAAAAACAAAGCAAACCAAGGATGTCTTCAACATTCCAAAATCACTAAAAAATACTTGCTACACATGAACTTTTTGGGAGGTGTAAAAAAACCACAATTAAGCAATCCATTCTAGTGTAATGTTTCAATTTTGACAACCTCCCCAACTACATTACAACTATGGATAAAACTCTTTTAAAGTGAACAAATGTGTAAAATAAGAAAGTAATGATGTATCATGTATTCATCGTTAATTAGTTAAAGTGCATTAAAATCTCAACATTTTTTAGTTAAATAAGAGTAAATACATCATTATTTTCTCATTTTACACTTTTACACACTTTAAAAAAGCCTACTTCTACAACCATAATTACAGTCACATTAATCACATTTTTTATGTAATTATCCGCAATTTTAGTAAACACATATCAACCACATTTTTTCTGTAATTAACCACAAATTCAGAAAACGCAACCAACAGCCATGCTATTTAAAACTATGGGAATACAACTATACCAGTCTTTTGTTAAGAAAATGCATCCGGGAAACACCTTGTTAAGAGCATCGTGCATAAGCTTAAGACAATACTGTGAATAAAATATGAAAACTTCAGAATCTTCGATTAAAATTTCATGAAAACAAAAACAAAACCAAATATGACAATTCTCACTTTAAAGTCAAAGAATATTGGATAATTTGTTAGTGAGAATCTCTAAACATACAATTTACACACGAGCAACCTATTTCTTTGGTCAATCATTTTACAAACTAGGAATTTTTATAGAAACAAAAACAAAGTATAACCAACCATGCATAAAAGAGAACCTCTCATCTTATCGGTTGTGACTGTTCCTGAAAAAATTGAAATCCCAACGACGCATTAAGCCGTCCATGGCATGGCCTGCCGGATTCCTAACAACAGTTACTGTGGCTTTCGTGTTATGGGATATGTCAGTGTCTGATGAACTTTGTACACTAGCAGTAGCAGAACTGTCACTACGGGAAGAACCACTTGTATTGCTGGACTCAGTGACTGATGAAGTGTCCGGTGGTGGTGGTGATGACGGCGTTGCTCCGACTAATGAAAGAGTTGGTACTGGAGTTAGCACAGACACCAAATTTTGGGAATGGATCACTGAAACGGAACTTGACTCAGCTTTTAATGGTGTACATTCTTCAGATGCAGTGGAAATGGTTTTAGATTTTGAATCTGTGCTGTGTTTGACTGAAGGGGACCCTGTCTCCGTAGGTCTAGAAATCTCCTGTGAAGCAGCACGCGAGTCATCTTTAACTGACGGCTCTACAGATGCAGTACTAACACTACTGGCTGGTGGTTGTTCTGCCTGTGGATTTCTTGTTTCCAGGTCCTTCAGTGACTCGATCACGGCTTCCATGAACATCTGAATAACATGAACAAGTCAAACGTAAACAAATACAAATAATTCATCTCTGGATTTATGTCACGAGGTATTTAGATTATGTAAAAGTCATCAAGTTGACTTACTCTTTCTTCCTCCTCTGCACTAGATGGAAAGCCTGCAAGGTCATCAAGTGCATATTCCACATACTGATCATCGTCCAATGTGGCTGGAACATGGGGTCCACAGGGCTGACCATTCGATAGTTCAAAGCTTATCATTGATGAAGATGATGGGGAAATATCACCGCACTTCTCTTCCTGCTGTGCAAGAATATCATGCAAAATGTGAGAGTCTAATACATTTCTGTGTTTGATCTCCTTTCTATGTATCATATGCCTGTCTTCATTATTTATATTTAGAAGAAGTGTTCCAATATATCCTAAAAATACATTCCATGCATATATTGTGTGATCCATCTTGCGGAATAAAAGAAAGGGCAATTCGGTGCTATAAAGTTCCCATGCACAAGGTCCGGGGAAGGCCCAAACCTGTGACCTTGTCAAATGACCTTCTCGCAGAATAAAATGGATAAAATCATTGATTTCAATGAACAATTTAGATAGAGTAATGCTGGTGACACAAAAGCTTTTGTTACTGAAAACACACCTCTCTTTAGGCCGTTGAATCTCTGGAATGTGTCAGATCCATGGGCCTAAGAGGGGTATGTATTTTTGTATTGGTTGTCCCACAATCATTACTTTTTTAAAACAACAATTTTAACAAACTAAAAAAGACAGAGAACAACGGGATTTCATGTACACACACTGTTTTTGGTAGTTTACTTCAGATATTCATTTGAGTTACCAGTCACCAATGTTCCACTCAATGTGTGATTGCTTAGAATCTTATCCTGTACTGCAAATGTACCATAGCCATACATGCCATAATGTACAGCATAAACTTACAATGCATATGAAGAAGAAAGAATGAAAGAATTTTCAGTAGTCAATACAAAGAAAAAAAAGTGAAAAGGACATACCTCACGTTCAGGATGCTCATCTTTCAAAGAAATATCAGATGGAACCTGAGAAAGGCGTACAATATTACTTCAAAAAATCAAGACACTAAAAGAATTTAAATAAAATTGAAATAATCATATAGCTCAAACGGCCACATCTTCACTGGCCAAGCAATAACATTTTACAGGTATTAATACAAAGAATTTTAGCAAACCTCACAAAACACTCCCTTAATGTTTGCATTATGAACCTATGTATGTTTAATATCCATCACACAATACTCTTGTGCAAGAATATCTTGTTCAGCCAACCTGTTTACATGCTATTCTCAATAAACTAAGAACTAATAAATACAAACCTCCATCCTACTCATCGGTCGTCTAGAGCGGACTTGGTTAATGGCATCTATTGTACTGCTTGTTGATGGTTCTGCAACTAACAAAGAAACAACTATGAGATTTGCATAAAGAGAAGTTACCAAGTGGAGATCCTCATAGAAACCACTGCAGAAGGAATAGTTAAGAGAAACTAGGTACTTGAATCATGCCTTTGTTTTTAGATGATGATTCATTGATGTAGCCTAATTCATGCACAGATCTCCAAACATCCTGAGTATAAACAGTCAATTTTTAAAAAATGTACAAGATGGAACATTGCAATTTCACGAAAAGGGAACCGATGAGATGCATTGCTGATTTACCTTACCAAAGTAATCATTCCCTGTGTCAAAAAATGATTCCCCAACCTCATCCTCTGGAGGTTGCAAAATATTGTGAAAAAAGATGTTTATGGAATCAAAGTAAAACTGAGGACGTGGAGAGTTGTGATCTCCCTCAAATTTAATTATGTTTTTGTCTCCCTGCAAAGCATAGACAGCCATATTAAATATCCAAATGCCAGGGCATAAAAGCCAAGGAGCAAATGAATAGCATATAAAGATTATATTTTAGAAGATAGGAGACCCAAAATGCATCTTGTCTAAGCAACTTTAGACAAGTAGAAGACATATTTTTGAACTCTAAAAGCATCAAGCATGCTCTAAAGGCCAGAATGACATGAGGAGTTGGCCTAACCAAACAGAACAGGAAGAACTCCAGTTATGTAAATCAGTTTGAAATTAAAAAAGAAAAGGGGGAATTCTTACAGACATGCTTACCATGTAAGCCTCAAATATACGATCTGAGTGATTAGGGTTTATAAAATCATCGTCAATAGCATGCCCTACTAGAGCAGGAACAAAACAAGATTTTGCTACCTGCAATGCAAACAAACAATTAATGAACATGATGGAGACTATAGATATGTGCAAAACCAAAAGTAATACAGTTTTATTAATTTCCCCCCAAATATTTCCAATAACTTTTGCATTCAGCTCAGTTATTTGCTTTTCTATAAGATTTCCATGCTTTTGAATAACCCACACAGCCATATATGTTAAAGTGGAGCAGCTGGAAGCAAGAAGGGCAAAGCAGAAGATACAAAACCCTTCCTACTTCCAAAAAAAAAAAAAAAAAACCTTCAAGTTGCATATTTTCTTCAACACTTTTAACTAGTTGAAACTTTGTACCATCTTATTTATTGACTACCAAAGGTTCCTCCACCTATGATAATTACAACTAACCAAGTCAATGTACAAGAAATTAAGCACAAATTTGTTGGTAATATATTTATGAATTGCTGAAAAAATTACCTAAGAATCTTTAAGATTCATATGACATACTAACTAATAAGCGTATACTATTTCCAGCAAACAGGAAAAACAATATGTATTCAAATAATTTCTTCAACCTAAAGCTAAAAAACAAAACATTTGTTAACTATGCTCAGGTGCAGTTTGAGGATCTAAATTTAATTTAATACTGAAAAAATAATGACGAAAAACAATGTGGTAAAAGCTCATCATTTTATTTCTGTCAAACCAATCAATCATCAATATTACATACAACGAGCCAAATAATAGCAATTTCTTTCATTAAAAAACCTTCTATCACAATAATATTAATAATAATAATTTTAATAAAGGAAAAACAACCTTAATGGTATTCAGGTCCATTATGTCAAATTTTGCCTTCTTTTGGATTGCTCTTCGCATGTATTGGATTGCAAACTTCACCTGTAAAAAAGAAAAATGAAACAAAATCAGCATAATATTAATGCCACAAATCTATTGTCCCCAAAAAAAGTTCAGGCAGTTATGCTTCATCATTAGTTATACATTTAAATGATTTATCAATAAATGAGGAGTCCTTTTTGGCACTGACAAGACAATTTATTCTTGTGATAAGAACAAAACAAGTGATAGCATGAAATCAGGTGTTAGCCAGGTACATAAAGTATTTAAACTACTCATTATAAGATCTAAACATACTCATACATAGAGACTTCCAGATATTTTCTACCCTCTAGCAAAAGTAATAATCATTTGTGGTAGCAGCTACCACAATAAAATGAAGGTTTGTATAAGTAATTGAAAGTAGGTAATGCAACCCCTCTGCTAGAAGCCTCAAGAACCCTAGACCTTTTATGGAGTTTCCTACAAGTTACCAGAAGTCCTAGCATTGTTATGAGAAATTAATAGCCTGTTTGACCAAATTTTTGCACGGTTTTAATAGCTTTCTGATTTAATGGTGTTCAGACTGGATGGACAGGGAAGTTCGTTGGTATTGATATGCCATCTCCTCCGATCAAATTTTTGGTCATGATGTCAGGTCACACACCATAGACTGAAAGAAGTTCTAATAATAACCTCTATGTAAAGAGCAATAAAATATTAAATGAGACTATAGATTCAAAATTTATTAGATAGATTATTTCTATAAAAGGTATTCTCATTTTCACCCAAAAAACAACATGTATACTCACAGTGAACTTCGGCAGACGGACTTTATATGTATCTACAAGTTCCATCATCAAATCAACCAAATCAGAGAAGGGACTGTCTAAAACCATCCCTGCAATTGAAGGATCCTCAGCTCCATACATAAGGCTGCAAGGAATAACATCATTAATGGCACGAAGAAAAATGAATACATATATGAGTTTCTACCCAAAAAAAAGAGATCATTTCCAAAAGTCTACACAAATTCAGAACTGCCAACTACCTTCATAGTTCAAACAAGCATACATGAATATATTGTAAGATTCTTCGTCCTTAGGTTAAGAACTAGTGCTAACTGCTAAGACAATCTATTATTCAAGAATCAAGAATGATAATTATAGATAGAAACAAGCCATTTTCACCACCATATAATGGACTATAATCCTTTCATTGTAGCTTCCTATGATCATTACCAAATACAACAACAACAACTGAAGCATTTTACCACAAGGTAGGGTTGGCCACATGGATCAAATAATGCCACTTTGTTCTACATAAACCAAATCTTCTAAGAGGCCATTTAGGTCTAAATCCATTCAAATGTTTCACTTACAGTTTTCTTGGTCTTCCTCTATCTCTAATTATCGGGTTATCCTCCATCTGATCAACTCTTCTAATTGGGGCTTCTATTGGTCTTCTTCTTACATGTCCTAACCATCTTAGACGCGATTCTACCATCTTTTCCTCAATAGGTGCCACTCCTACTTTCCCTACTACATTCATTCCTAATATTATCTTTTTTGGTATGTCCAGTTATACAACGCAGCATTTTCAACTTTACCAAACTCATCTTATATTCTTGTTGGAAATTTATTGCCCAACATTCAGTACCATAAAGCATTGTTGGTCTTATGATGGTGCGATAAAATTTTCCTTTTAGCTTGGTAGGTACCTTTTGATCACAAATAACACCTGAAGCGTTCCTCCATTTCATCCACCCAACTTGAATCCTATAATTTACATCCTATGATTTAATGGAGGAAGTTTTACAAATTAGTGACAACTTCTTAGTAGCAATGAACAAGAACTGAGTAATTAAGAACCAAATTACAATTTCTTGCTACACAACCCCATGTTGACTAGCAAACCATTCCTAAATCACTCCAAATGCAAGCCCAAAGGAAGGAGTAAATGATGAAAACCTACCTAGTAACAGCTCCCATTGAGCGGCCCCACAAGCCAATCAAAGAGACATTTCCATCATCCCTCAGATAGTTGACTACAGCCCTTAGATCATCCTTCTGAGAACAGTCAAGGATGTTAAATACCCAATCATTTCATAATAAAGAATGAAAACAAATCAAATGATAGTAATGCATATGCAAACTCCTATCTGAGAATAAACTCAAGCATTTCTTGTTCTACAATGATAGAAGAAATTTTTGAAAAAGAAATAAGGACAAGTATCCTGCCTAGGATATGTTTCATACTTTCTAGCTGTTGATAAAAACATAGTAAACGGTTAACCTGGTGCTACAAAGCTCCCGCTAGGTTAAGAAATCAAAATAAAAAGTTTGTATTGGAAAGTGATGTATATTGAAAATTCAAAAGTTGTAGTTTCCCATAAAAAGTTTCCATCTTTTGATTCCTTAACCAGTGCCTTGGGTAGTAAAACCCTATCTTTTAAAAGGTTATTGAGCAAGCACTTACTTCATTCCAGCCTAGAGTGACATGCTCCCCACCGGAAAGCCCAGATCCCGAGAAATCCAGAGTAAAAACTGTAATATTTGAAGGAAGTAAAATTATAGCAGCTTCGCTGGCATCAGCCCTGCATCCACTGTCATAAACATTACACCCAGTCAGCATGACCCTACAAAATTGAAATCTATAAACTAAGCTACAAACAAACATCAACCATCCAAGAACCTCACCGAAGAGATTAGAATTTATGAGCATCTAAATTCAAAATTAATGTAGGAAGTGTAAAGTTTTGTTCAGAATTTATGTCTAAGACTCATAAGAAAGGGGGAGCTATATACATAACATAATATTCAAGCCAACTAACAAAGCTCTACAGTTTTTACTATATCATAACCCAGCTAACTATATAAGTATAATTAAATGTCACATTTATCAGTTATTTGCTTTCTTTTTATGCTGAATCATCTATAATATTTGTTCTTATGCACAAAGGACATTTATTATAATCAAAATTATGAAATTAACATAGTTATGTGAAAATACAGCAATCTCCATACAATCACCTTGTCAAACCTCTGACATGCATAAATCTATACAGCTAAATAAAAAAATAATGAAAAGGAAAGGGCTTAATCTATTATGAATCTTAGTTAACTTCTAGCCATTTAGTTGTTAGTTATATAGTAATACCCTAGTAGAAAATGTCCAAACCAATTAACATTTGAAATTAATGGAAGTGCAAGTACCAATCAATCAAACTCATTTTCTCATAATGAATCAAACGAAATGTGCATATATCTACGTTAAACCATTTGTACAAATAATAGACAAAGCAATTACATAGTCCTTTTTTATAGTAAAAAGAAAAAAGAAAAGAAAAACACACAATCTTCAAAGAAGTAGAGTCTGCAATGCCCAGAAGAAAACTTCTACAGTTTCAACTTTCAATGGATCTCTTTCAAACATCAGCTTGCATGCTAGACTAAAAAAATGTATTGTCTCAGTCACCTGTTTCCGTGGCAATATATTACACATGGCAGAGCCTTTCCTTCAGGACTGACTATAGGCATGTAATGGCTGCATTGAAGAACATCGCCCCGACTGTTTTTTATCTGCAGAATATCAAATACTACATGACAGGCTGACCATGCAGGTTGTCAACACAAATAGATAAAGAATAACTTAATAAAAAATGTACAAGATGAAATAAGTTCTCAGCTGAATTGGTATAAAAATTAGAACATCACATACATGCACTTTATTAAATTTACTAGAAGTATTATACACACAAGGAACCACCAACTATTTACAGATACAAGTTCAGTTAAAAGTAATCATTCTAAACAGAATTTAATTTTGATATTTTTCTCATACTACTGTAGTTTCACTGTTTAAATGTAACTAGCCCATTCTTTCATGGGGAAATCTAGGTAAGAAAGATTTCTTGTGGAAGGTTAAAGTAAAAGCTTGGGCTTCACAATTAAATCATGTTCAAGCATATAATCGACATGTTTTCCTAGGTATATGTCAATATCAAATCCACTCTCAAATTTCATAGCTCTGAACCAACTTTACAGGTTCATAATCCTCATTGAAGTCAACTATCGCCTGCTTATTAGATCTCTCGTTTGCCACTAATTTTGTCTATTGATGGTGATCACTTAGAGGAATTTGAGGAAAATTTATTTAAAGAAAAAGAAAATAAAATATGACAGTGGTTGAAGGTTCATATTCGTAAGCCCATTACTGATGAACTATGAAATAAGACAAAAACAATCATTGAATGCATTTCACGTAGCCAACACTATTTACTAACATACCGAATTCTACTTTCTTAAGCATACCTCTACATCCTTCCGTTGATACCATTTCCCTTTCAGCATGAACTCTTGATCCAATAAATCAGTTTTGGGGTCATATTCAGCTCTGCATCCCAGCAATGGATACCGTCACAATATCACAATAATTTAAAGCTGAAGTTAAATTTGAAATGAAAATAGCGCAAAGTAATTGGTGAGGCATGTCTGTTCATCTTTAGGCCATAATTGCAGAGAGATGGCCTGAAGTAGAAGTATGTAGCTATAATGTGGCAGGGCATACTGCATACAAGTGCGTAATATGCATAATTTTATCTCTAGGCCTAATTGCAACTAGGCTTCCTCTAATATCCTCAAATTTAAAAGGATGTGTCTTTTCATTATAACTACTGAAAAAATATTATTCAACATAATGTCTCCACTCCTTTTCTATCTCTTTTTTGAGAAAATTCCATTTTATTCTCATTTGTAATATTTCTCTCAGGTGTAAAAACCAAAAAAACCAATATCCTACTCAAACAAACAATTATAAACCTATAAATATCTAGAAGACCAGAGGAACAATTAAAACAGACGAGAGCTCTCAAGATTCAGGAAATTATTGTTGCCAATTATTACTCAATTTATCGATGTCACTTTCAGAATACCAAGAACAATAAGAAATTGAATATTAGGCAGAAACAATCAGACAACAGCTAATTTTCAGATGTTTGTTCACAAGAGGAAGAATTTATATGCCTGTCTAAGAGTGTGTTAACTGTTTATCATATCGGTACCGTGTGAAGTAGGAGTTACATGACAGAAGCAGTGAATATTCAAGAACACAGAAGAAGAAATAATCAATAACAGCATAAACTAACAGTGTTTAGAAGAATTATTATGTTTTTTCAACACCTGAAATATATCAAATATTAACAAAGAAGTTCCCAGAGGTAGTTTAAAAATAGATCTCAAATTTCCAACCAAAACAAACTGAAAACCAAGTTACCATGATGCGATAGCACGCCCAAACAAAATATTAAAAAAAAAAAAAGTGATTTTGATAAAGATGCAAAGGAAATAAGATTTTGAATCTACTTGCATCTGCTCTAGTTCTTCACAATTAAACTAAAATTCACTTGCGCCAAGCTGGATTGGGCTTTGCAAAGACTAAAAATCAAAACTTTGAATTCAGCTCCATCCTATACGGACCAAGTATAAGCAGATACCCCATCTGGGAATTTTGAAGAAAGAAAATAATATTTTGATTCAAAAAGTATCCCAAGAGAGAGAAGGAAAAAAATTGATACCTTGGTGGGCGGATGATGAAATTGACAAGCTGTTCCATGGATACAAACGATCAAGATGATATCTTTCAGATTTTTAAGCAAATATGCCTTCAACGCATATCAATTATTATATATATTTTCAGGGGGGAAAGAAGAATAAATTAAGAATTGATGGCTGTGATGAGAAATAGAGAGAGAGAAAGGGAATAAGGGTTTGATGAGGGTGGTTTTCTCAGACAAAGAAGAAGAAGAAGAAGTAAAGAGAGTGTTCGTAAAATTAGCCGTTAGTCGATAAGTTAATTGATAGCGGATAATTTATAGTGGATAGTGGATGAGGTAACTGATAACGGATAATAAATAAGCTAGCTTATTTTTTATGAAAGTATTTGATAAAATTAGCAGTTGAACTAGCTGAAAATATAAAATGACATAAAAAGATATCTTTATTAATGATTTTACATAAAAGAGAGAGAAGAGAATAAAGGTAGAATTGAACTAAGATAATAAGGATAAAAGTAGAAAAAAAAATGAAACGTTACAAGCTATAAGCTCAAACGTTACTTCAAGTAGCGTATGAAAAAAATGCTATAAGCTCGTGAAAAAACGTTATAAGCTCGTGACGGATGTGCTTATCAAACAGGACTATTTTTTCATCCGATATAAGCTATTCATTATAAATTCGTTGAAGTGCTTTGACAAACACGCTCAAAGTAGGGAAAATAAAATAGAAGGAGAAGGAACGGCTTTTGTTCTTGTGGGTCTGTATGTTTTCTTGAAAAACTGAAAAAAGCAATCTTGCACGTCATATGTGTATGTCATTTTTTTATTTTGCATATTTCTTTTCAAGATTACCAACAAAGATGCAGATCATTATACACAACAGTAATTATTGGAGTATTTATTAGTAATAATAGTTACTTACTTAAAATGTTTTTTATTTATAGAAAAGAACAACAAACCAAAAACTTGTATATATATATATATATATATATATATATATATGTTACCATGATTGTTGTCAAGTGCCAACAGAGCCTCGTCTTGTTAAAAAAAAAAAAATAGAGTCTCGTCGTGACCTAGCTGCCTCCTCCTAGTCCTTATTGTGTCCTTGGCTCAACCGACATGAGAAGCTTCCCGGTGGATAAAGGATTAAAGGGTGGTGTTGATGAGGTCAGAGATGGATATTCAAGATACAAGAAGGAAGTTAAATATATAAATTATGGTCGAAGTTATCGGGGCGAAAAAACCGTGATACATTATGGTTGAAGATGGTCCTAAATCATATGCAAGAATTTTGAAAATCCAAAACACACCATTTTATCATATGTAAAAATTGTAAAAAAGAAATCAGGTGATTATTTCAGGTCATAATCGAGTAAGACTCGATTAGACTTGATGAATCAAACGGTCCAAACCAAACAAAACTGATTTAATTGGTTTGGTTCGATTTTTTCGGAACAATCAAGACAACCTGAATCGACATACACCCTTAATCATTGGCATTGCACGAGTATTTTAAATTTAAAAAATATGAAAATAAATTAAAAGAAAAATATATAAGAATTATGAATAACGTATACACAATTAATTCAAATGGATTATAAAATAAAAGAGAAAATATTCATTTTTTTTTTGAAAAATATGTATAACTAATTTAAAAATTTAAGGTCAAATATTAAAATAAAATAAATTAAGAATGACATGTGTCATGCTATAAACGAGAGTAGCTCTACTATATGAGAATATAAGGTCGGCTATGACTGAGTTTAAGGGGACAAGATGAGCTTAACTTCAACTTTCACCACGGGCCTATCAACCTCAGTTGAGGAAGGTGCTCGACCAAATACAAACTATAAAGACCCAGTCAACTCACATACACTCGTCTCACTTATTATGAGATTTCTTCTAATAGCCTGGGTATTTTGACATTCACCTCCGAATATCTTGTTGTCATTCCATAACTGACTATCCAATTATAATAACCCATTAATGTGTGATTTTGTAACGACTAATGGAGGGAGGACTCAATTACCAAATCTCAATATAATTATGGGGGGAGAACACATAGAAAACCCTAACTTCAATCTTCCAAAAACTCTAACCAATCCACCACCAAGGATTGACCGGAGTTGAAGAGGATCAGAGACCTTACACCAGAGATCTACTCAACAGTTTTTGGACAGATAAGTAGCCTAAAAGATTTAACTACTTTTAAAAGAATATACTCAAATTAAATATTTAAGTGTGGATATCTTTTTTAGAAATCTTTGTCTCGAAAAGGAAAAGAGTTAAATGAGAATAAGTTCATGATAAACGGATTGGATAGTAGTAACTATCGATTAGTAGATTTAAAGTTACATCATAAAAAGGAAAAGAATTAAATGAAAACAAGTAAGGGCCTGTTTGATTTAATTTTGGTTTTTAGTTTTTGAAAACTATTTTGTAAATCAATTTAAAAAACTGTTTTAAGAAGAGAATTAAAAACAAAACCTGTTTGGTAATTTTATTTTCTAAAACTGTTTTAGAGATGAGAAAATGAAAAAACTTGTTTGGTAAACTTGTTTTCAAAATGTTTTGAAAATTAAAAAATAGAAAACTTGTTTAATATATATTTTTAAAATGGGATCAATTTCGAGTTTTTTTTTTATAATATCTCAATATTATTTTTTATGTTCTTATCTATGTCACCTTTTTAATTAAGTATCATTGAATAATATCTTGACAAAAAAGAATATATTTTTATAAAATTAATATACAATTCACTTTCTAAAGTAACATATATTGTAACAACATAATTAATAAAGTAAAAGTAATTAAAACAACGTTTGAATACCATGATAAAGTGATATATAATTCACTTCTAAAGAAACATATATAAAGCAACATGTAGAGATAAAGTCAAATAAAAGTTAAACTAATCTTTTGGTCCCTATACGTGATAATGATTTTGAATTTGGTTCATACATGTTATATGAATGTTATGTTCTATTTTAGATTATTATTTCATGGAATTAAATAAAAAATGTAATAATTTAAATTAAATAATAAAAGTTGTCAAATATTACAAAACTGCCATTAATGAAAAGTGACATTTTTCCTTGTTTTTTTAGTTTTCAAAACTGGAATGTAAAAGTGAGAAGGAAAACAACTTTTAGTTGTTTCATTATTTTAATTCCCAAAACTACAAAACAAAATCATATTTCAAAACTATTTTAAAAAACAGGGTTCATCAAACAAGTTTTTGAATTTTTAAATTTTTGAAAATGGAAAACAGTTTTTAAAAAGAGAATTCAAACAGGCCCTAAATAATTTACGGATCTACTAATAACTATTAAATGACTCACGTTTAAGAGTGGTAACTCTAAATTAATATATAGGAATTGATTTTAAATATGCATAGTTAAAACATTGAATTAAAGAAATAAGAAACTAAAACTAAAAGTATATTTTACAATATATATTTCAAAACAAAAAATATCAATATAAATATATTATTATGTTATGCAAAATATTATTGATTAAAGTTTAAAAAAAATATCACTTATACCTTGTTATAAAAGAAATTAAGTTTTAAAAGAACACGAAATACTTGATCAGATTGGAACAACCTAAACAATAACCAGAACACATCCCAAATTTATGTATAAGTGCTACCCTCCATTTCACAGTTTTTTTTAACTAAACTGATAAATCCACCACACAACATGGTTCCACTTGCATTTGGTTGTGTCAGCAATGCATAATCGGTAATGGTTTATAAGGTAAGAAAAATGTTACTCTAACATCAATATTCTGCACATTTACCTTATTTTATTTACATGATGAATTAGAGTATAAACATGTAAAAAAAAAAAACAAGGTTAATTTATTTATAGTCAATTGATAAAAAATGTAAAAAGTGAAGTGTTGTGAATAAAATTGTATTTAAGCAACACTAATCTAAAGATAATTACATTCTCCCACAAGTTTAGAACAATGCGAGATTATTAGCATTTCATAATTATCTTGTATCAAATTATGGTAATTAAATTTCAATGCCCAAATTATCTAAGGAATCAATCAGCGATTTACACGTAGAATTAGCTTTTGAAGTATGACCCAAAAAATGGCATATGACCAATATGAATGAGCTCACCCTGATTAAGGTTCAGTTTCAATCAATAAACATTATCTCCGAAATATTATTTTCCGTCGCAAATATGCCAAATAATATGCTTTCTTTCTAGATCCAAATCATGCCACTCGAGGAAAAGGGGGAGGGGATATTCGTTACAATATTTATATAAGGTAAACAAGAAATTAGAAGTTCTTAGGCAAAAAAAAATATAAGGTTTAATTGTATTTTTAGTCCCTCATTTTTTTAAATTATGCTATTTTGGTCCCTTAAAAATTTTAATTACATTTTTGTCCCTCATTTTTTTTAATTGTGCGATTTTGGTCCCTCAAGAAATTTAATTATACTTTTCATCCATCAACTTTGTGAAATTGTGCAATGAAAGCTTTTATTTTGATCCCTATAAGGACTAATTTTGCACAATTTCATAAAATTGAGGGATGAAAAGTGTAATTAAATTTTTTGAACGACCAAAATCGTACAATTGAAAAAAATGAGGGACAAAAGTATAATTAAAATTTTTAAGAAATCAAAATCTTATAATTTAAAAAAATTGAGGGACTAAAAATATAATTAAACCAAAATATAAAGGAAATGACAGAGGATGGATGGGATGCCGAATTTCTTTTGACCTGGTTGCCAGACTCAATTGACGATTTCTAGGGCATTGATCACGAAGCTTTTGAGGCCGCACTGGATAATCCAAAGAAGCATCAAAACCCCAATGCCTCACCCTCAATACCATTTCCGAATTCAAACCACATTCTAAAATTTATGCCACTTCCTGAATGCGTAGCAGCAACCACTACCAACTACCATATTCTAATGGTTCGAGCGACCCTCGTACAATCAAAGAGTATAAAAGCTATGGTATCAACTAAAATGAATTGTAGTTGCTACTTGCTTTATAGACTTAAAAGTAGTTACTATTGGATAGTATCAAAAAATTCTTAATACTTTGAAATGCTTTTGGATAGACAGAGCTTGAAATAATCATTAATTATGGAAGATTCTATAGTATCATTTGGGTATCATATCCTTACTTATATGGATCAATCAGATGATAAGAACTTAGCCTCACGTGACATTGACATAATTCAATTAATTAAGGTGACGCATTCTGATTGGATATAGGATAGCTAAATCCTCTACTTTTCAAGGATACCATAGCAACATCCATTAATTAATTACCAACCATTTATGAGTTTTTTTTTTTTTTTGACAATAACAAACTTAGCTCATTTCATTCATAAGTGGAGATTCAATACATGTAGGAATATCATAATAAAAATGAGGACTAGCTAGGGATGACAATGGATATGGTACTATAGTATTTGTCCCTATACCCGCGATTTAAAAACATACTCGTACCTGGACCCATACCCGCGTGGGTAGCAACTGAAGTCCCCATACCCTTACCCGCTGGGTACCTAAGTATCCATACCCGCACCCATTACACGCATTTTAATTAACTAAAAAATAAATAAATAAATAAATAAAAACATTATTAAAGTCTAAAATATTATGATAATATATAACAAGACATAGTATTCTAATATGTTCTCAAACAAATATCATGATAGTATATAACAAAAAAGAACATTATTAAAGTCATACTCTAGGCTCTATAGGACTAGGAAGAATAGGAACTCAGGAATGATAGGAACTCAAGTGATGAACAACTGAACGACGCTAGGCTAGAAACTCAAGAATAATAGGAAAGTAATAATCTAACTTTCATTTTCAATCAATTGTTTTAATTTAATATATATATAAATATTTCCATCCGCATAGTAGATTTTAGTAATTGAAACACACATAATTTCACAGCACAACAAACATATGAATTAGCATAGTTTTTGGCCATCAGCCACTCCAACATTGTCTAGGCAATTGGTCCAATTGCACAAGAAACAAGTTCACTAGTCTAATAACAAGGCAATAGTATCTATTTTACATGTGGTAGGTTCGAATGAAAAGCATCATTCACACTGAGGAATTAGTTCCAGGATTACCAAAGAGGTAACCCAAGTTTAATATATTAATATATATATATATATATATATATATATATATATAATAATTAAAAAATAATAATATATAGACATGCGGGTATGGGGCGGGGTGGGTACTAAGGTATCCGTACCTGTACCCATACCCATTAAATCTTGCGGTAATTACCCGTCCCCGCCCCCGTACCCATTGTGTGGGTAATTACCCTACCCATCATGGATAATTTTTGCGGGTACCCACTGGGTAAGATATTCATTGTGTAACATCCTAAAATTTCATTATAATTATTTTAATAAAAATATTAAATTGTTATGAGGTTTAATTAATATGAAAAACAGTTAGTAAAGGAATTAATTGGAATTATTTAGTGATTAAAAGAATGCAAAATTAATAATTGAAATAGAAACAATGAAGCTACAAGGAGTTGGATTTTTTTTTACAATTACAATTGATAAAAAATACGGAGAGTTTACGTTGCTAACAAACTCAAGGTGCCAAAATTCGAAAGCACTGTGAGTGACACTAGATGGTTATCAAATAGATAATTGGTTTTAGTAAAATCCAAATCTTGCGGGTAACAGGATTCAGTTTGAATTCTTGAATAGTGAAGCAAGGCTATCATTAGCATATTAGGATAAGAATAAAAACAGGATACATGGGTTGTTCTTATCAGCTCTAACCAAAAGTATCACCATATAAAAGACACATAAGGGCTTAGAAATACCAAGTATCACACAAATCACGACTACTGTGACAGCACCTTCATCAACGAAAATAATAGTAAGGTTTTATGCGAGACTGTGTGTGCAGTGAGGAGAGAAACAGAACAGCACCGAACAATTCTGGTTCAAGAACATTAACAAGAAAAGATTAAGGAATCACGGCAAACATTAGGATTTGTTAGTTGGAATATTTGGAGTTTTTGGAGGTTTACGAGAGGTGAGTAGAAATACTCTTTCTTAACCTTTCCATGGTGCAATTTGTATGGGGTTTGGGTTATGCTTTTATGAACATGTTTTTTTGGTCAAATCCTGATTTTACAAATTTGGGGGTTTTCCTTCTAAGGTGTTTCTGCTGTCAATTAAATGTTTATTACTAAGATTGGTGACATGATATGAATGATACATACGTGATTTGGTTGAATTGACATGTTATATATGCATTATTTGATTATATTTGTTAAATTGACATGATTCAATAAATGTTAATATGTTGAATGCTGTCTGCTGCAATACCGCCTATGATAGGGGCATCGAAAGTAACACTTCCAATGAATTGGGGTGTCGAAATATGAAATACCGCCATGATGGGGTATCGAAAGTAACATCGCCACACGTTGGGATGTCGAAATGAGTAATACCACCAGTGTACAATGGTTAGTATCGAAATGAGTAATGTCACTGAAGAGAAGGTGACATCGAAATACCTTCATGAGTAAGATAGTCAATGGGATGCCATTGTTATGTGCGGTTTGATGGTCATATGACATATGATGATGTTGAGAATATTTGATATGTATATTAAGTTATGATGTATTTGTTTATGATGTGCTGCTGAATGTTTATGGTCATGATTTGAGTATATAATATTAATTTAATTATTTTGAAAATAGCGGATACCATGATTAGTTTTTCCGGTTACCGTGCCGGCTGAGAACAACGCTTTTGTGAAAATATTTTGTAAACGTATTTCTATTCATTGGGATTATAAATCTCATTGGTAGTGCTGTTTTCAGAGACCGAGGACGACCCTGTTGAGCAGCCAGACGCTTGAAGATTTGTTCTAGTAGTAGCTTGGGTTAGTGTGGCATGGCATATGCAAGGAGGACTATTATTATCGTTTATTTATTTATGCGAGTTTTAATAGACGCCCAGTTTTGTGGTTTAAAAACTTATTAAGTATTTTGTTTATTAGATTGATATAAACAATTATTTTCGATTAATATTATATCATGAACTTATTCAGTATTTATTATGAATTTTTTTTTAATTACCTTGTTTTATTTAAATTATTATCTTGGGTTACTATTGTAACGAGGGGCGTTACACATTGCCATCCCTAGGACTAGCTTTGGATATGGCCACTTTTGCAAGATTGTGAGCAGCCATATTAGCATTCCTCCTAGTAAACTCCACATGAAAGTTATTGCTAAAATTTAAGAGCATCTATCTACAATAACATAAAATTGATCCAAATTCAGTAACATCCTGTTTTGTAGAATAGATACCATCCACTACCACTTTTGCATCCATCTCAA
The DNA here is from genome assembly GCA_039655645.1 of Ammopiptanthus mongolicus. Lineage (NCBI taxonomy): Eukaryota > Viridiplantae > Streptophyta > Magnoliopsida > Fabales > Fabaceae > Ammopiptanthus > Ammopiptanthus mongolicus. Next base: position 77,848,581 of record CM077350.1, on the reverse strand, counting down.
AAGTTACCTCTTCCATACCCATCTCCATCATCCACTCCATCGCCATGCTCAACCCCACTGCTTCACCAATTGTAACATCCAAAATCGGTTTGAACCACAAACTTTTGGCTCCCAAAAACAGGCCAAACTCATCTCTAAGCACAAGGCCAATACCCACTTTGTTATGCTCATTTGAAAAGGAAGCATCAACATTACACTTCACATAACCAGAAAGGTGGTCTCTTCCATCCATTGTCTTCATCCTCAGCCCAGGCTGGCTGACGTTGGGGCTGCCTGATGCAACGGGCACTGCGCCACTCATGAAGCAGCGTTTTCTTACTCAACGATGGTTGCTGCAGTCTCTTCAATTTTCTCCCATACTTTTTGGTTCCTACTCCTCCACAAGCTCCATACAGTCATTGTCCAGACACATATTTCCTCCTTCGACAACACTGAGATGACGTTGTAAAAGAGCTCTCTAAAATCAACAACTTCCATCAACATGTTCTCTACCCTAGACCACAACCTCACCTTTCTCCACACACTCTCTGCCTTTGGAAAACTGACAAGAATATGGCAAGATGTTTTGGTGCCCACCTCACACCAGGGACACAAAGCCTCCACATTAACACCTCTCATTTGTAGCCCAGCTCTTGTAGGGAGGCACCCACAGCATGCCCGCCATATAAAGTGTTTAACCTTGGGTGGAACTTCAATCTTGCATTTTCCAATTACCTTCCACTTCATGTGAGACGTATCTAACATCTGTGACATGAATAGTATATATGCAGACCTCACTGTATAGTCACCTTTCTCATCAGGCCACCAAATTAACTTGTCATACCTAACCATTTTTAGCAACCATGTGTTATGGACTGCAACGATGTGTTAAGGACTGTCGCTGCAGATCTTTGATCAAGGAGAGACCCCACCTTCCCAACGTCCCGGCTTTTATCACCTTGCAGCATGAGGTCACTAACCTGCAAGGACATTGCTCCCATACTAGGATCAATAGGCTACACCCTCGAAGCTTCATAGGTCCAAATATCACGAAAGACATCAATGTCTTTCCCATCACCTATACTCCAACGTAGCCCTTCCTTCATAACCATGCATGCTTCATGTATGCTCCTCCACACGTAGCTCGAGTTGCTATCCCTACTAGCTTCCAACATATTGCATCTTGGGTAATATTTTGCTTTGAAAAACCGAGCAACAAGTGAGTCTGGTTGTGATATCAGCTTCCACCCTTGCTTCCCAAGTAATGCCACATTAAAAACATACAAATTCCTAAAGTCCATTCCACCCTCATCTATTGCCATTGCTAGCTTATCCCAACGTAGCCACCTTATGCCTTTGTTTCATTCTCCACCACTACCCCACCAAAAAGAATTCATAATCCTTTGTCTTTCCTCACCCAAAGAGGCTGGAATAAGGAAAATACTCATAAAATATGTGGGAATAACCTGTAAGACCGCCTTGATCATAACCTCCTTTCCTGCTCTTGATAAGGACCTTCCCCCCCACCCAAGAGTTCATTTTACGCCACACCCGATCCTTAATAAATTTAAAGAGAGCCTTCTTACTTCTACCAATCATGGATGGTAGGTCCAAATATTTTCCTGTGCCCAAACAAACTTGCACATTGAGTAACTCAGCTAACCTGTTCTTCACCTTTTCCTCCACATTCTTGCTATAAAAAATTTCTGACTTTTGGAAATTAATTTGTTGACCTGAGGCTTCTTCATATTTAGTGAGAATATTCTTCATAGCTTCTGCTTCTCTGTCTGTGGCTTTAAAAAATAGGAAGCAATCATATGCAAATAAAGGATCTGATATTATATATGCATTTCTACATATTTGTGCCCTATGTATATCCCCTTTTCTCTCAGCCAGCTCAATTAAAGCAGTAAACCCTTCAGAGCAAAGAATAAAAAGATATGGTGACAAAGGGTTTCCTTGTCTAAGACCCCCACCTGGAGTAATTGGTCCCACCTGCTCCCCATTCACTAAGATAGAATAGTTAACAGACTCAACACACTGCATAATCCAGTTCACCCATTGTCGAGTATAATTTGGTTACACGTGTATAATTTGGTAAACTAATTGTGGAGTATAATTTGGTTACAATAAAAATTCATTATAACTTTAGAAAACTTTCTTTACAATGTCTAAAGTTTGAATTTTGAAATTATAACTTTATGGAGTACTTTGTCTAATCATTATCTCTAACTTAAAATTTCATAAACAATTGATAAAAATTAAAAACAAAAATATGTCGTATTATGTTAAAATTAGGAAGTTTAAAATTTTATAATTACATATATTTTGGAATTTATTCTGCTTTTGTGTTAATTTTTTTTTACTTAGAATTGGTCCAATTTTCCCCCCAAACACAAGTATTATTTGTAGTACTCTATAACAATGTTATAGGTACAGAGTATTTACCACCCACCTACTAAATGAAATAACAAACGGAAACATGAGAATCTAAACAAATGATTCTGAAATGCATGTAACGTGTAAAGTGCAGGCGCCTAACAATTCGCCCAACTAACTCACGCTCCCTCTCCATGCTCACACATAATCAAACAAGTATTTGGGCTTTGTAATAGATCTCTTGGGCTTGCATTTCTTGGACTCTTCGTTGTGCAGGTCCAAACTACCACTCCCTGATTCTTGTGTAAGTCCAGGCTCATAATAGGAAGGGCTGCTATCATTTCCTTCCTTTGCGTAAACCACCTTGTCCTCAAGGTGGAGAGTGTGGCAAATGTACGTCATCCCACTTCAAGATTATCAATGCCTATTCTGATTGAAGATTAACGACAGTATAATGAAGCAAGCAAGAAGTCTATCTTCTTGTGTTCAGCGTTCTAATAAAATTGAACTTGCAGGGAATGGCTAACCGCGGTTGCTCAATCCGTGTGGGAAGAGGCAATGAAGAATGGCAAAGGTATCAATGTATCATTACTGTTAAGAATTTAGACATCCGAATGGTCCCCTCAAAAACCGGCTTATGAAGGGATGGTCTACCTAGCTATATAAGCAATGGCCAGGCTCGTTAACCACCCGATGTGGGACTCGCAACACGCCCTCACCACAAGCGAGGGCTAGCGGCACTATCCACACCACTGGGCAGAACGTGGCTCTGATACCAAGTTAAGAATTTAGGCATCCAAATGGTCCCCTCAAAAATCGGCTTATGAGAGGTGATCTACCTAGCTATATAAGCAATGGTCAGGCTCGTTAACCACCCGATGTGGGACTCGCAACAATTACCAACAATACTTTGGTGGTAGTTGTTTAATAGGTCTAGCTAGTTGAATGATGAAACAGTGGAAATATTTAGTTTATGTCTCCATAATGGGGGAATATTGATATGCATCAGCTAGCTTCTTTTTATATGTTGTGCTTGATAGAAGTTGCTAGTTCAAATTTTTAGTAGCAGTTATCTTTTTGGATGTTTGCTAATTGCTAATCCATCAACTTACAGTTAGGCTTATGGATTGGCAATGTCTTGCCTTGGCACTTTGGTCCACCCATTTTTTGTGTTTTCCATGAGTTGTAAAATCGCACGCCTTTCTTTACTAGCTTTTAGCAATTCTCATTCTTATTTTGTCATTAATTCATTTCTTTCTGTTCCAAACTTTTTATAGCATGCTTTTTGTTTACCTTGCCCATCCTCTTGATCATATATAGGTTACTTGGAAGACCCGCGCCTGGCTTCAAACATGGATACATATGTCGTGACAGCATTAGTGGCAGAAACTTCCTTATTGTGGGAACCTACTATAGAGGCTGAAGCTCTTGCAGCTCAGAAGATATATAGCATTAAATTAAGGTTTAAATCTACTGATTGATGATATTCTGGATGGAGTCACAAGTTTAGCTTCCACTTTTCTTTATCATTTAGATTCTAAAGATCTTGTCAGGGCAAAAGTCAAGTATTGAGTGGTTGTTGCCATACCCCAATTATCGGTATTCGGTACTCAGGTGAAACACGCATTGTATATCAGAATTCTTGTTGGTCACATTTGCATCTGGAATTCTGAACAAATTTTACAGTCATGCTTGGATTGAAGTTCAAGACCTCATCAATTCATCCATATCACTGTTTTATTGGCCTTTTGCTCTGCTGTCAAATTGTCAATGTTGTTTTGGTGCCCCTCTTTTCTATCTTGATTTATTTGAGAATGTGTTCAGGTTTAGGTTATGTCATCTAACAATAATGGTCAGTTTGAGTATGATAGCTTGTCATCCCTATTATCTCTAGCATTATAAAGAGAAGTTTTTCACGTTTACTTTTTGACATTTTGATTATATATTATGAAGTTCCATAACTTTCACTACTTCATTTGCATTTTTGTTAAATATAAAATGAAATTTGTAGGCTCATAAAAGAAAATATAAATTTATAAATTTTATTTAATAATAAATATTTATATTTTTCTAAACTTTTCTCATTTTTCTCAATCCCTCTCCATTTTTTTTCTCTCCACCTTTTTACTTCTTACGGAGGTATATGTGCTCGGATTCAATTATTAAGAATTCAAGTATAATTAATTAAAATAAATCTCACTTCGGAAAAGAATAGTATAAATGAATGAACCCATAAATGTAATATCATAAGATTTTAGGTCAAAATGTATTGTTAATTCTGTTATTATTGTTTATGGTTAAACCCATAAAAAACAGTATAGCTCATAGAGGATGATCTTCACAACATCTTCGGGGGAAATGAGATGGTATAAGTTATTATTCTAGTTATTTCATCGGCTTTCATCACAATTTCCAAACAGTGAAATGGAAATCTTTCATTCATTCCATAATTAAATATCTAAATGATTAATGATATAAAATTTCTGTTCCATTCCATCCTATTCCATTCCATTTCATCTCATGCTATTTCATTCCATTCCACCCACCGCAAGTTATCCAAACATAGATCCCCATGACGCATCATATCGATCTTCTGTTCAACTATCGAGTCAAGGTCTGACAGGACATCCCATTAGTACGGAGGCAGGGGCGCGGGGCCCACCCAACGGGTTAGAATCTTCAGAGAATGGGATGATTCCCGGCTAAAGCAAATGCTTTGATGATTAATGATTGAAATAGAAAAAAGTTTTTTAACCCCTTTTACGCTGAAGACTAGTTATATTCAAACAGATATTAAAATATATGAAAAAATTCCTTCCCGCTTCACGAGGCAAGCCACATAATGATCAAAGAATACAAGGCATTTCTTTGCATTGAAGAAAGTTCTTTTTAAGGGTAACAGCAAAGAACATTCATTCATTATTCTTATTTCTCAACAACAAAATGTTTTCACCTAATATATAGCTCCCATGTGTGTGTATATATATACCTCCTAAGCTCGTGAAGGACAACCAAGTTCAGGTTTTATTTTTTTGGTTTTTGGGCTTCAAAGGCCACCACACCATGGATTCTGGAGGATCCAGATCAGTAGTCTTCATCCTCTTGGCACTGAATCTTGCGTTGTACTTCATTGTGCTTGTAATTGCTTCATGGGCAGTGAATCATGGGATCCAAAGGTCTCGCGAAGCAGGTAATTGAGTGCTTTTTCAGCTGAAAAAAATAAGTGTAACTTTAATCATATCATATATATATATGTATGTATGGCTTAATTAATTTTGTTGACTTGGCTCTGTATTAATTTGCAGCATCTGTTTTGTCCACTCCGGCTCGCATATTTCCAATATACTTCCCAATAGGAAACACGGCAACCGGTTTCTTCATAATTTTCTCTCTCATTGCTGGCGTTGTGGGGTTCGCCACCTCATTCACTGGATTGCTTAACACTTTCGAGTGGAATTCCCCCAACTTACATGCAGCAGCCATGTCTTCATTCACAACATGGGCACTCACTTTACTAGCCATGGGGTGAGCCTTTTGCTTTCATAATGATTTGTATTGTATCAAATTTCTAGCATTCCCAGGATTAATGTAACATGCATGGCTGAATATATAAATGCTATATGGCAACTGCTTCTTTTCTTCCAGATTTGCATGCAAAGAGATTCAACTTGGCCGGACAGACTCAAACCTGGTAATAAGCTTATGCTAGATTTTCAATTATAATTAATAAAGTTACCAACATCTACAATAACTAATTACACAACTGTTATTTGATAATTGAAAAAAAAAAAGTGGCGTCACAAATTCAGTTATTTTTGTTTGTTTACAATTCAGTTTTCTTTTATTGTGCGTTCCAGCAAGCATGTTCTTATTAATTCCCAAAAAAAAAAAATGAGAGAGAGAGAGAGCCATTAGCTGCATGTTGGAGCATAAATTAATTAAATATTCATTATTTCTCCCCTTTTTCCAGCGTACCTTGGAAACGTTCACGATAATTGTAAGCGCAACACAGATGTTATGCACGAGCGTTATCCATGTTGGGGTTTCAGAAATTATTCCGCACAGGAGTGGAAGAGTATGAGTCAGTTTCAACTGGTGGCATATATTATATACTCTCTTTCAGCAAAATAATCTTCAATGACTACAAGATTGTAAAAAAAAATTTAATTATTTTTCAAGTCGTTTACTTCATTTCATTTGTGAGTGAACATAATTAATTTTAACATATACTACTATTTTTCATAAATGTTTTGTTTATTTAATTATTTCATTACTGGGTGAAAAAGTGAACATAATTTAGGAAAGACTAATTAGCCAAAGCCGCTTTCCTAAATTCGTTGGGGGGCATTCCGAGAATCGAACTCGGGACCTCTCGCACCCAAAGCGAGAATCATACCACTAGACCAAATGCCCAGATGACAATATACTGGGATTTTTTATAAGATGATAGCCAAAATGCATGCCACCGCAATATTAAATAGACATCATCCATGACTGCTAGTAGGATAAATGTCACATTACATTTTTCGTTTTTTGTTTTGAATAAAAAGAAGGAGAAATGTGTACTGGGATATGTATTTTTTTATGTTTCATTTTAAAAAGGAAGCGAAATAAAAACAAGAGTTTAATTGTTATGTATTGATAATGTAAAGTTTTTTATACTGTTAATGATGGTATGAGTGACTTTTAAGGTAGTTAGGATAAGACTCAAAAATTTTAGCTTATGTGGTAATTTTTAATTAGTTATCAGTATAAAAAATCTTTACATTGACAGTGTATACCAATTAAATCCTAAAAATAATTTAGTAAAATTGATGTGTAAATGTCATGATCATTCCTATTCAATATTCACAAACATGACTCTGTCAAGGAAAAAAAAAATTAAAAAATGATTAATTCCTTAATGGGATCTTCCAATGTCTAAATTTTTTTGAATAACTATAATTGAAAAATAAACGTGTTTGACTAGTGAGAAGTAATATAAATTTCGTGAATACCTAACATAACTTTTTTTTTGTAGACACCCGACACCTAAAATGTGTTGGTAAATGGCAATGTATCCTCTTTTATAATAGAGTAAATTACGGTTTTTTTTATCCAAATATGTCAACAGGATTTTATCAAAATATCACTGTAATTTTTTATTAAACATCAATCTAGTTCTTCACTCAAAAAAAAAAAAAAGGATCAAGTCACTATTTCCACTGCAACTTCTTAATTTTTATATTTTTTAAATAAAAGAGGGAGTCACTATTACAAACCGCGACTAGCCCCGTCCTCACTCCTCACCATTTTGATAAAATCCTTGTCACATTGTCCCATTTGGATAAAAAAAAAAAACCATAAATTACACTAACTTTCTTAAAGTTTTATTAAAAGATACTTTACTTCAAACTTACTTAAAAAATACATTTCATCAAATTATTGACCGTTAACTAATTTAACAGATATATTCTAAGGGAATATCTCATTCACTACTAAAAATTCATGAATTACTTGCGAATTTTTCTATAGGAATTTCCATCGAATTTTTTTGCAATTTTTATAAAAATAAGATTTTTTTTGTAGATTCAAATTTGTAGTAAATTTTGTAGGAAATTTTGACATTTCCTACGAATTTAAATTTTTTTCAAGAAACTTTGCAGGAAATTTCCTGCAGATTTTAAAATTCGCAAGAAAAAATTACTCACGAAGGTATTACCTATGAAAAAAATTCATCGGAAAAACTATAGGAAACCTGTTTAATTTCCTAAAAATTTTTGTGTAAAATCTGCAGGAAAATTTTCATGTAATCAGAAAATTTATAATAATGATTTAACTAGATATGATGATTAACAAAATTATAGTTTACAATAAAAAAATATATAAATTTTTCATAGTATGTCAAGCTAGCCACTGGGATGGCTCCTCGATCATGTGTGAAATAATTTATAATGTGGGATTTAAAAATATTATTTTTATCGACAAGGTTAAACTTAATAATTTTTTATATAGGTTTAATTAATCTGTAGGTCCTTAAACTATTTGAGAATTTTTAAATAGGCCTATATATTATAAAAGATTATAATTATTTAGATCCCTAAACACATAAAAATTTGTAATTGAGTCACTCATATATTTTTCTATTATGGTTTCGATAGGGTTCCAAAAAACACGGGGACTATTTATTTGAATTTTCCAAAAAATTTAGAGACATACAAATAACAAGTGAATAGATTACGTCTTAACAAAAGTCTAACGTAAAAATGTACAAATTCTATGTTTGAGTCTTTATTAAAAAAATATATTCTATTACAAAAATAAAAAAGTTGTTTATTATGGTTTGTGGGGGCATTCCCATGCTTTGTAACTTGTAAGCCAGCTCCGTACCATTGCTCAATTTTTTTTTCCTTATAATAATGTGTGGTCGATCAATATTTAAGGAAATAACATGAACACATGAGGCTAGGTAGAGATGGCAATTTGATCCCTATCCGTTGAATACCCATAAAAAATATTCATGATGGGTAGGGTAAATATCCGTTTTGTAGGTACGGGTACGGGTCTGGGTAATTACTAGCAAATAAGAGAAGGTATGGGTGCGGGTACAGATACTCTAGTACCCACCCCGCCCCGCACCCCATATATAAATATATATATATATATATATATATATATATATATATATATATTTATATATTTATTTATATTAATACATATAATTATAATTATATGACAAATTTTAAAAATAAAATTAATGTAACCTACGGTTTCTTAACTATTTTTTCTTTTCAGACTTAATCACCTACTGACCTAAGCACTAACAGCAGCCGCTAATGTTCTTTGTGTTATTTTTTCCCTTTTTCTTATTTAAAGTGCGGGTAATGGGTGCGGATATGGATATTTAGGCAGAGGGCACGGATAAGGGTACTTAAGTTGCTACCCACGCGGGTACGGGTTCGGGTATGGGTATTTTTTTCAAACACGGATATGAGGACGGATACTATAATACCCTATCCAGACCCTACCCATTGCCAACCCTAAGGCTAGCAGCTTGCAAAGTAAACTTATCATTCAAATAATTAAAATTAATTGTTAGCATACAATACCTTATTCTCCCACGGATAAAAATCTGCTGTCCCAGAAAATGATGTCTCGGTATCCTCCACCAATCAAATATTGGGAATGAGCATAAATATTAATGAGTTGTGATTTTATTTTCTTAAGTGTCAAATTATTATTGGTGGGGGACAGAGAATGAGACAGAAAATTGGGACAGAAGATCTTCATCCTTCTCCCACATGCAATAAACAATCAAATTTAAGTTTACAGATGAGGATATAACCAACTTGCAAAGTAAACTTCTCATTCATATAAGAATAGTTGCTGGCGAGCAATACATTATTCTGCCACATGCAATAAACAAACATCATTTTACACTCTTCTCAATAACAATGTGGTTACACTTGTTTTGTAGCACGCTAATGCAAATAAACTGCATCCGCTAGTTTTCCTTGGGGCATCCCGCCCATTGAACATCCCTTGGAGAAAGGGTTTTAAGGACCGGATTCCTCTCAAAGAAATTGGTTGGCCTCAGCTCAAATCCAGTGCTCAACAGTGGCATTATAGGGAAATCTTCCTGACATGGAACATGATGAATTCCCACTACGTGCCACAACACAATGTCCTTGTTCTTTATGGCTCTATTCCTGCAATTATAATTTTCAATTCCAAAAAAAGAGTGTAAGTTGCTGAGATCAATATATAATATCATATGATCAAGACCTAGAAATTTTAAATTCCAAAGAAAAAACATTAACTGCAAATCCACAAAAATAAATTTATCATGTACAGTACTTTTTGGTCCAAACAGCTAAAGTATCTTCACCACGGCTCTGATCAACATAGAGTCCACCAGCCCATTTCTCAGTCCTGTTATATGGGGTGACCCACACATTATTGTTGGTAAAAGCACCACGGATTTGTGGGTAGTCATCCTCCGTTAGAAGGGGATGAACTGCGGGTGCTGGAATCAGACGGTATCCCACATCATTTCCTGTGGAAGTCTTCTTGTTAGGATTCACCACTGCAAGCTCAGATGGGCTCAACCCAATCTTGATCTTTGCATCAGATTCAGTCTTAGCTGTTTCAGTCTCAATTGTCCAATAGCTCTTTCTCTTTGAACTTCCATCCGTGACTCTCACAGTCTTCAAATTGGTCTTCTCAAAGGAGTTTTCTTCACCATCAATGTCAAGGTCAAGATGGAATATGTAGAAGTGGTCATGGTAAACGCCAATGCTGTTTGCTGACACCAACGTGCCGTGTTGATCTTCCTTAATCTCATTCTTGTGCTTGATATCCACTGCCTTGATTTCCAGTATACCCGACAGTGCTAGCTATTTATATATATATTGAAGCATACAAATTAATTAAGAAGAGTAAGAATACTAATTTGAGTTTAGACAAATTAAGCATATGTAGTTTTGAGTTTATCTTATGTAGTCAAAAGACAGAAACGCATTCAAATAGGCTAGGGTTGTATCTGTCTAAATATTAAAAAGTGGTGCATCATACACCAGCTATATGTACCAATCAGTGTACCAATCAGAACTCCTCATTTTGACACCTATGATTTTCAAGTTTAAGACCAGTCAAAGTAGAGACAATATGTCAAATGTATCCATTTGTTGTATTCCGCATTCCACCATATTTTTTTTATTTATATCAGTATTCCATGGTATAACGTTGGCCGCACGGTATCTACTGCGCCTCTCCACGTCCGCCGCTCACCGCCTCGCCACCTGCCGCCGATGCTGCTCTGACCGTCGTAAGGTGTAGAACTCAGACTTTGTATAAAACTCAGCAACGTTTATTCCTACTTCAAATTCTTTTAAAACTTCCTTTCCTTCAAAATTTTCAAACTCAGACTCCTTCCATGGAGTTTTTCTTTCTATTTTTATACTTATTTTTCTTTTGCCTTCAATGGGTTTTAGAATAACAGAAAAGGGACGGTCATGGCATAGCAAACTAGTTCGATCTTGGGCGTCCACCACCACACCCAACGCTACCACTGTCCAAGCCACCCGCCACTAGACCATGCCATCATCGATGCCGACCACTGTTGCCATCAGCGATGTTGGGTGTGGAAGAAAAAGACGCTCGGCGGAGATGGCAACACAGTTGAGCGGTGTGCTCGCTGAGGAGGAGATCACCCGTGAGGGGGAAATGGTGGGGACCAGAACTGGGCGTGTTTGTGGCGAGCGATGAAGGAGACCTTGTCGGCACGCGGCAGAGAGGCAAGCTTCGTGGAAATGTCGAGAACGACACTCACCATCTGTTCACCGCTACGGTGGTCAGATCGATGGCGACGACGACGGCGGAGTGACAAGAGCGACGTGGTGGTTTTGTGTTATCATGTTTGATTCAATGGAAATTAGTGGTCTCATAACCAGTATCACTAAGTAAATTTTATTTTTTAGAAAACAAAATTAATTTGTAGAGTTGTACAAATACAATCATGTATATACCAATTATACAAATATTAAATACATTATATATGTTTTGACCATATTTGACTTGGTCAATTTTTCAAACCAAAAAAATGTTGACCTGTACTCCATTGGTCCACATAAATCTGCTTTTAGGTGCATGGTGCACCACTTTTCTTGCTAGTGCAAGATAGAAGGCACCATATATGAACTTTTTAAGTGGGTAGGAGAATTTATAGAAGGACTTGTAGGAGGATATAGTATTTTTCTATGTTTTAACAACCACTAATCATACATAATTATTTTTCAAATTTACAATTTTAAATTTTATACTTCAATTCCAATAAAACATTCAAATATGTATTTAACTGGCATGCATGCGCATGGCGATATATATCTAGGGGTTCGGGAGTGAACCACGTGATGTGTCCATGGCTCCATATGCCCTAGGCCGATCCAGAAAATAATAATAATTTTTATGCAAAAGTATATTGTGTTGCAACTAAAAACTTGTTCAACGGAGATCATGGATGATCCATGAATAAAAACTTTAATTTTGATTATTACTTATTTAACGCTTAAAATTACTTTTACAAAATGTAAACTTCCAATAAAACAAAAATTAACATATATAGTTGCAAAGAGCTAAATAAATAAACGTGAAATGATACATACCCCGAGCTTGATCGAACCACTTGTTTTGAACTCCCAATCTAAAATATTGTCGTAGTTGCCCACTGTGACTACGGATCTTACCACTAAGTTCACTTCAGTCCTAGATTCCACTATCTGTCAAAAGTGAATATATATAACGTTTATTTTTGTAGGTAATAATAATGAAAGGAAAAAAACACGTGACGTGACAATAGAATAAGAGATATATATATAGCTAGGTAGATGAATTCAAGTTGTATTAAGGATATATATATATATTTTTACCTCTTCATTAGGAATGCCGGTCTCGGTGTGACGCCACATGATATTGCCATATTGTTCAAAGACACAGAATGCGTTCTTCAACTGTGTTGGGCTACCATCAGCTGTGGCAAAGTATGCATCTAGGAACTGAGCATTAGGTGGGCAATCGCGGTTGGGCTCCAAGGAGACCATAGACTGACCAAACCCAAACTCTCCAGCATCAAAGAAAGTCTTATAGTACCATTCCTCTGATGGGTCTTGGTATGGCACGAACAGCTCAGAAATGTATCCTCTGTATAATACTCGTCGAGACTTGTGCTTCTCCAGATCGTAAATGGATGCCAGTGATATCACAATACCAGCTCGCACATCAAATCCTATATGGAACTTCCAGTTGGCCCAGCTGAACAAAACACAGAATGATCATATCTATGTCAATCCTAAAGTTTATGATCTTTCTATTCAATTAATTCAGGAATATTTGGATATATATATATATATATATATATATATATATATATATATATATATGTATACCTAACACTATGGCCGTTGATGTTGAAGCCTGGACCTTGTGGTTGATGGGTGGCCAGACTACGCTGTTTTGGACCGAATGGTGGGTTCTGACGTGAAGCCTGGTATTCGGTATTCTTGGCAGTTGGCACTGGTTCAATACCTGTGTCATGGTACTCAACAATCTTCATCTGCTCGAGGTCAACAAGTATGATGATTCCATTAATTGGCCTCACGTAGATATTGGCAGTGTTTTCTTTCATGAAGCATTCAACCCTCACTGCCCTTTTGCTCTTTGCTTCTCCATACCACCCAATGCTGAAAGTAGAGCACACCACCTCAGACAGGTTCAACCCTCTCTTGTTCACTGACGCAATGAATGGGCCATATTTCAGCGGCAGCTCTGTGGCAGCGTCTTGTTCGTCAATGGATAGCGTAGGGAAACCATTCCCATTGTGAATATTGTCAGACACAATAAGCCTGACCCTTAGATCAATTACGATCTCGTGGGTTTGGCTATTGATGATGGCAATGACCAAGGCTTTGCGAGGGATTTTTACAACATTTGGTTTGAAAGATTGATCCCATTTGAGGATGGCAGATTTGTCAGGGTCATCTAGGCCAACATAGTGGAAGGAGAGCCTGTTCCTTGAGGTAGGGTACTTGTTTAGGACTATGGTTTGGACAAGAGTTATTTCTTGTTTTGTTAATGGGTCTAGTGGATGTTGGAACTGAAATACTGGGGTAACTGATACTACTGCTTGGAAGGAGAGGAAGAAGGTGAGGACTGAGAAGAGCATGATTAGAAATTTCATAGCGGGAGTCATGGCTAGCTCAAGCCCTAACTAGCTAGATAGCTTGTGGGATGGAATGGAATAGAATAGTAGAAGCTACTGACAGTGCCCTTAAATAGACACCATTAATTCTCTGACTCCGTGCTTATTCCTTCGCTATTCGCTATTAATTAATCAAAGAGAGTCTCCCGTTCTGTCCTTTAGGATCACGTGATCAGTTGTTGCTTAATTAGTTAACCAATTTAATTGACTGGCTACTTCATTCACCAATCGTATTTTGAAAAGAGTTATGTTATATTTTGAAAATATAAAAAAATATTTAATATTTCCTTATATATTAAATATGAGGAATAATAAAAGGATATTAGAGGAGGGTTAGAATTATTCTTTTCAAAATAATTCTATCTAATTAAATATTCAAATATTATATACGTTAAACCGGTTTTTGTTAAGGGACGTTTGGTTGTCGTTAGTTTTTATTTCTATTCTAATGATTAGTTTATTATATTTTTATTAATATTTACAAAACTACTATACGATTTACTTTTTTATTTAAAAAAACAAATTGTCATCCCAAACACCCTATTACAGTATTCTGTATGAAATATGTGGTAGATTAAATCAATGGTTCAAGTTAATCATAAGTAATAATACACGTAACATCTCAAAATTGGCTCCTTCACTGCAAAAAAAAAGGGGGGTGTTTAGCGACCACCAATCCATATTGAGCGATCGAATTTGGTGGTTGCAGATCGCCTAATCGTTAAATCGTTTGATAGTTGCTAAATCGATCGTTAAATGGTTTATCGATCAAATTTTCAGTTTTAGTGAATTTTCATATTTAGCGATCGATTAAGGTGATCGCTAAAATACTTTTTTGTAGTGTTAGGTAGTTTGATACTCAATGTCGGGAACTTACTTTAGAGATTTAGGAGTGTTTAGAGGCTCTAAAATAGTTTAAGAAAGGTTTAAATAAGTAAATTACTTTGCAGCTTTCCAGAGACGTGAGTGTGTCCCATAGGTGTGATGGGGCCATGTCTCCTTAAAAAGCTGTGAGAAATTCATAATTTAATTAACGTAATTGGGACTCATAATTAGGAATATAAATAAATAGCACCCTAACACCCTTATTATGCGTTTTAAACCCTATTTTCACTAGAAACTCCTATACAATTGCCAAGGAAGAATTTCAAGGATTTAGGAGGAGAAATTCAAGAAGAAAAAAGGTAGAAGAAAGAGAAGAGAGGAGACACTTTTTTATGGAGGTCTATAAGAAGTGAGTGAACATCTTTTTCAAAACTTCCATGGTATATAGTTTTAGAAGGGTGATTCTTGTTTGATCAAATAATGTTTTTGAGGATTTCTAAATTAGGGCTGAATTAATAATTAATGATGAACGCTTATATATGGTATAGTGTTTTATTGGTGACTCTTGATGTTCTTGATATAATTAATTGCAAAGAGTTGGAGCTAATTTTATGTGTGTTCTGGATTTTGGTTATGTTAGGGTTCATATGGATATAAACATTATTTTGAAAATTGGGGTGGTTTTCATGGTAATTGAATTAATGTGAAATTAGTTATTTAAATTCTTGGCTTTGAACTTCAAACAATATTTAAATGTTGTATTTGATGATTTAATTGAATTATTGAATTTCTATAAATATGATGATGTCTATGATATATGAAAATTATTGAGATTTGAGCACCCTATATAATGGGTATATTTGACATGAGGTTTTAAAATATTGCGATGCTATGCCTTAGTGACATATAATAAATTAATTTTGATGTAATGGTATCAATTTTATTTTGTGATGTGAACACTATATGAGATGTTATATATTTGACACGAGGTTGTCAAACTATGTGATACGATGGCATATAGATATATGCAATGTTTTAAAAATCGATCTAACCAGATGATCGAAAATGAGAGAGATTCAAAGTTCAATCGAGTCAACCAGCAGTCGAATAGAGGTGCGTGTGTTGAGTACGTCGGTTTAACCGTTATTTACATGGTCAGATCACTTCTCCGGTTCTCTAGTTCAACCAGGACCGGGGAGACATCTTATCAATGGTCCAACTAATTGAATCAGTCTGGTTGACCCATTTTTAGAACATTTGATATAATGTGTCAATGGTTCGGCTACGAAAAATAAATAGATGTCTCCTAAGAAAGGATAAGGCAATGAGACATCATTTGCATCAGTTATGAGCTTATGTACCCATATCGATGATGATGATGAAATGTTGCCCGAAGCTTTAAATCAAGAGAAAGATTAAATCACAGATTATTTATTAATTTATAAGTTGATATGTATAATTGCTAAATTATTAGAATATTATGATATTACTCATAAATTGAATGGTTATTGATATGCATGTTGTACTATTTATCTATTATTGTACCTTTGGGTTAATTATATTTTGAAAAATAGCAAATGCCATGGTTCTTTTTACCAGTTATCGTTTCGGCTAAAAACAAAATCTTCTCGAAACTCTTTTGAAACTGTCTTGGCTCACTCGAATTATAAATTTTATTAATGTTGTTGTTTTCAGAGCACACAGGTGAAGATAGCGATAACATTGAGACTTTAGAAGTCCTTGGGAGCAACAGAGTTATAGATTTATTTTGTTTTAAATTATTCTAAGGTTATCAAACATTTTTAGAGCATGTTTTATTTTACATTGGTTTTTTATTTTGGTTCGAAACCCATGTAATTAGGTCTTTGGCTATCCGGTGGGTCCATTGGGTATTCCCATAGCTTCGGCCCTTGAGTCCGATCGACCATGTGACTAATCTCCGATTCATCAGCGACGGACGTCCAATTTTTTATACATGGAGTTGGACTGTCTCCAAACTGTAAAACTTTAGAAATTGAACTTGCGTTCTTTTACTTATGGGAGAGTCACGTTACCAAGTCTCCTAACATCAGATTGGTATTTTGTGTTGGAATTTAATATGACGTTGTGTGTTGGGTTATTTTTGGTTTTATTAGTTGTCATGTTTTGCAGTTAAGACTTTATTTAAAGAATTAAGGTTAATAATTATGAGATATTATTTTATTAAAGTGTTGATTTTAGTTACTTTAGAATATATGAGGCTATGAATGGATAATTAGTGATGGGTGATTACATTAATTTCTTTGGTTTCCCTGGATACCCTCTTTGCGCAATTGCGGATGCTAATCCCTCGAGGTATTAGACGACATTTAAGGGCATATCTCTTCTAACCAGGTTTTCTCCGTACGCAAGAGCTAATGTTCGAACCCTTGACTACTTGCTTAAGGGGTTCAAGCTCGTTATCGCTCGAACCAACCACATGTTGGTAGGTGATTACATTAGTTTAATCTTGTGCAAAACATTAGTCATACCTTCGGTCCTCAATATAAGAGATACAACCTTAATTTATCAAGACCAAGGAAAATTATTGAAATCAATTCATTTTCAATTTTATTCCACAAATGTCCCTATTTAATTATTATTCATTTGCCTAACTTATTTATTTCTAAATTCAAACAACATGCTATCTGACCAATGAGTAAAACATTTGTATGAGGAATTGTTGAATCTCTTTAATATAAATTTCATAATAAATAAGGATAGAAATGAAATTTAGCATAAAAATTGATTATTTTTTCTTTCTTAGAAACTACATTAGAAATATTAACTCTCGGAATCATCTATAAATGTATCCATCCTTACTTTCATTTTATAGGTAAGGAGAGACTTTTTTCGAAAAAATAAAAATTGGATCGGTATCACGTGATACGTTTATAAGGAATATTTAACAGCATAATTCAAAAGCATTGTTTCGCCTATTTTGACTGGAGTGTGAAAAAAAACTTAAAAAAATAAAAAAAATATAGCCGCTGATTGATTACAAACTTCTTTTGTTTTTGACTAAGATTACAAACTTGAAAACGAGTTCTCATTATAAATTTACGTTACATTTCAAAAATTCAAAAATTTAAAAGAGTTTAATTCTCATGCATTATTAATATATAATTTTTTATATTATAAATCAATCAGAAATCATGATTTAAATGATTTTTTTAAGATATTTAAAATAAAAGTTAATCATTATTGTTAAGAGTAAATATCCAATTTGATTTCTAAAATTATAGGGTCGTATCAATTTAGTCATCCACATTATCAATATTCCAAAATGATCCTTGAAAGTGCAAAATATTAATCAGGTCCGTCCCTTTATTTGGATCCATTAGCAAATACATCCCTGACATTATTCACTTAGTTTCAAATGCTTTCCTGACATTACCAACTTAATGTCATTAATCATTATAGTTCATGCAAATACCGACGGAAGGACGAATCTGATTAACTTTCTGTAATTTTAGGGATCATTTTGAAATATTGATAATTTGAGGGACTAAGTTGATATAATCCTATAATTTTAAGGATCAGATTAGGTATTTATTCTTTTTTGTTAATATGATGATTTCTGATCGATTAATTCACTACATAATAATTAAATTCAATTAAAAATTAGTACAGCTGTCCATTATTAATCATTTTCTCTATTTAATGAATGTGTGATCCACGAGGGGAGAAATTTATTGATAAAAATCAAGGACTGTTTTTTAGATTTCGATTCGCCACCGTCTATATCGCATAATTTTTTCATTGCATAGAATTTTTTATTTTAATTATAGTATTATAGTACTAAGTTATGACAAAGCCACATGATATTGCACTGAAAAACGAGGTCTCATACTCTCATCGCCGGCTTCGGTTCTCAACCTTTGCTCTGTCCACGGTTTATTGGCATTATTATTATAGTGTTTAGCGATATGATCATATCCACTTGTTGATTTTATCTTACAAATACAAATAATTAATTAATTGATTATGCCCACAACGATGGCATCATTTGGCGTTCTTTTCTCGCCTTTACCATGATGAATAATAATTGATGCGGAAACAAAATCACGTAGATTTAAAACAATGTAATAATATTAAAATTATCGTGTTATTTAAGGATTAGTAATCCGAGAACTGAATTTATTAATGATCGATTTTGAAGAAATTTTATATTATTATATTCAAATATTTGAAATCATCTCCATTTTTCCTCTTCAATATTATAATTTTAGGGATATAAATATGATAATGTGACATTAGATGAGATTCAAATATAATCTATACATTCAAAATCATAATAATGGAGAGGATTGTTAATCCTCACTCTTTCATTCTTTTTTGTGCTTAGAATACTCACTCTTTCAATAAAACAAAGTGGTTAAATTGTCTACTCTCATTTATAATATTTAAATTTAAATTTGGATTTAATTACGTTTTTGATTTTTCAAATATCACGATTACACAGTTTTACACCGGTTAATCATGCTATTTATTCAACTCTAATCAATTATTCAGTCAAATATACTCTTTTTAATTTTATAATATAATATGTCCAGAGTCACATGAGATTTTACCGACTTTCCAGCTTGAGCCCGACCCCTGCTGCAGTGTCTTCATCGGCTAATTCTCTCAAAACATCATCACCAAGAGAGAAGATAAATCGTACTATGAGCTTTGCTGAGAAGCTCTTTCTTTGCTCTTTCAGAAAGATTCGCCGAAAGCTTCTTGATTCCACCCAAGGCATCTTCTAGTCCTTGATGAAGTAGAATAGCCTTCATCTTGATCCTCCAAAGACTGAAGTCATTATCGCCAACAAACTTGTCAATATCAAACTTTGTACCCATCGCGGAACAGGCCCTCTGAGAGGGCTCTGATACGAATTGTTGAGTCCACACTTGAGTTTGGTTCTTGGAGATCATCAAAGGAAGCTCGACATCAGTGTGGACATAGGAGTTAAATTTCTCCGAACCACGATAATACCTTGTGTTCTCTCTTCTTCTCTTTCTCTCAATCTTGCTTCATTTTCATTTTCTTTGTTCTCTGTGCATAGTTCCTGCATTCAGTAAAAGAGTGGGTGAGTCATTTTGTCAAACACTTCAGCTGCGTTGTGACTCAACAGATAAGAATGTGGTTCTTGGTTCTTTGACAATGCTTTAGGTGCCCATAGATATTGGAGTCTTCATTTGCTTTTCTTTCACTAAGCTTTCACAAGAAGCACGTTGAGAATGCTATCTGCTATAGGACTTCTTGATCCTTCACTTAGCATAGCATCAGTATCAGATTCTCTGTTACTGCTATAATGAAATTTCAACCAATCCTGTTGTTGTCTCTGCCAAAGACTAATGTGGTTGCCCAGTTCACTGCCACATAAAACCTGTTCCTCCAGCTTACAACACGTGTAAGATAAGCAGAGCGCCACATCAACCAGCTAACTAAACCATCAAGTGACATTTGCATCCTACACAATATATATAAGTAACACAAAATCAGAAGCTTTTTGAGTTTGCTACCCTTCATTTCCATATAACACCACACTGGAGATTTTTAGATATTAAAGGTAAATTTAGAATAATATGCCAAGCCTTTATTTCTCCATTTTTTTCTATCTTTTGCTTGCTGCCGCCCAATGAATAAGCCTTGATGACCTTTTATTCTTACCTCATCACGTGTTATGCCTGCAAGTAGTTCTACCAAAATTTGGCCATTGGTCCCCACCAAAATTAGTAGTATTAGCAAATTATAGGATACTGATGCTCCTTCTCTATTAAACCTGAAAAGTAAAAGGACAATAAAATCAACATTAACTATTATTATATACACAATTCAAGGCCTAAAAAATAAATATTAAGGGGGTTCTTTTATACAATATTTCATATCTATCAAAGTCACCAGTGCATAGGTAAAGTATTCCAACCATCAGATTTTGGACATAGACAACTCTTTATGCATGTTTTTCCATCGCAGAGTGTGTAATTACAGTCAACTACTATTTTGATGAGCACAATGTCATTAAACATTCATTAAGCTTTCCAGTTACAAGGACATGGACATGGTAGATCAATACAAGCTTAGCTCTTATTTTCTTGATCACTTTGTCCATATCTGTTGGCTAAAACATTATATAAAAAGGCTAAAATCAAAGGATGACAGTAACTACACAGTGTAACTACACATCTTTCATGATGAAATCACTCAATTCGCAACTAAATTCCACTCCTGTCGGGCCACCTACAATAACTACACAGTATAAAAGGTGTTTCTTTTCTTCTTCTTCTGATATGCCTTTTAACCCCATTTGGGTATAGCCATATATCATCCCACTCCAGAAAACAATATTTCTCTCAGCACTCCCTATTCTTAGCCTCTCATGATTGATGCCGACTAACATATCCCTATTGGATTTCCCCATAGGCCAATGTCTATGGTCCTATTATATTTCATCAAAAATAGTTTATGAGCATCATTGTAGCAGCTATAGAAAACAAAGAATACTAATAAAATGCACTCAAATTTGTAGAATGGAAAAAAAAAAAAAAATTCAACAAAGGAAGTAGCAACAGTCTAATACATCTTTCTACCAAACGAACTTCCACTTCTAGTATTTTATTAATCATTCAATTAATTAATCCTTCAATTAAGGGTGAAAGTCCTTTCATTTCCATTATCTGTCGTTTAACAACCTGCCTGTCTGTCTGTTTGGATTACCCACTCGTAAACTCAGCCATCCATTATTTGTATGTATAAATCCTCCTCCACAAGGAGACGGAGGATGTTAGATTTCTCCCGTTGACTCACAGGATTGATCGTTACAGCAAGCAGTACACGGGAAGAGTACTAAAGAAGGAACAGCCGTTACAGTACATAGGAAGGAAGGGTACTAAAGAAGGAACAATTATTTTCTCTGAAATAAAAAAACAAGGAACAGGCTGAGCCATCTTTATCTGTCTATATAAGTGAAGCAGGGAGGCACAGACACAGACAGAAGCAGGATGGAGAGGAAGATGGTGCATCTACCCAACGAATTGATAATTCGAATCCTTATGAGATTGCCGGTCAAGTCTCTGTTACGTTTCAGGCGTGTGTCGAAGTCATGGTTTTCTCTCATATCTGATCCACAGTTTGCAATATCTCATTTTGAACTAGCTGCTGCACGCACCTATAGACTTTTGTACTTACCAGCTTCTGCTTCTGCTTCTCAAACTCGATCCATAGACTTAGATGCATCCCTTGACAGTGATTCTGCTTCTGCTACACTAAACCTTAGTTTTCTGCCTCCCACCTCTTATTCTGAAGAAATAATGGGATCATGCAGAGGGTTTCTACTCTTGTCTCATTATTCAAATCTCTACCTGTGGAATCCATCAACTGGTGGCCACAAACCATTATCATCCTTGTCTCCTGTTGCGTCAAATGTGAATGTCTTGTTTTTCACATTTCTCTATGGTTTTGGGTACGACCCATCAACCGATGATTACTTGGTGATTCTAGCATCCTACGACCCTGCAGCTGCTAATTTGGAAACCTACTTTGAGCTGTTCTCCTTTAGAGCTAATGCATGGAAAAAAATTGAGGGTACCCATTTGTCCTATATGAACGCCTCTGATGACCCCCGAGCCGGGACGCTCTTGAATGGGGTTATTCATTGGTTGGCCTTTCGTTATGACGTTTCAGTGGGTGTTATTGTTGCCTTTGATTTAATGGAAAGCAGTTTTTCAGAGGTACCTCTGCCAGATGATTTCGACTAAGAATTTACCGATTGTGATTTATGTGTACTTGGAGTCTATGTGTTTGGGTAGGCGATACAACTGACATATGGGTTATGGAACAATACAAAGTGCAGTCGTCTTGGACTAAGTCCATTGTTGTGCCTATGGATGACATTTCTTCCGAATACTTTTCTCCAATATGCTCCACCAAAAGTGGAGACATTGTTGGAATGGATGGTGGCACAGGGTTAGTGAAACTCAATGCTAAAGGACAACTGCTAGAGCACCATTCATATTGTGATGATCCACATGGATGTCAAGCGGCTATGTATACAGAGTCTCTACTTTCACTCCCTGTTGGCAGTGGGCAAGCTGCAGAAGATGATT
The DNA here is from genome assembly GCA_039655645.1 of Ammopiptanthus mongolicus. Classification (NCBI taxonomy): domain Eukaryota; kingdom Viridiplantae; phylum Streptophyta; class Magnoliopsida; order Fabales; family Fabaceae; genus Ammopiptanthus; species Ammopiptanthus mongolicus. The sequence continues at coordinate 77,825,553 of CM077350.1, read as the reverse complement.
GAGAATAGGAAGAATTAGGTTGTGAAATATTATCCAGATACCTTTATTCAATTTTCACCAGGTTGGAGTGGGCATCAAATTTTGGAGTTCAATTAGATTGCATAGCAGGGGTTAAGAAATGCTAGTGGGAGTAAGTACATGCATTTTTGCATCTTTATCTTGTTTCATCATGGTGTTATTACTGAGTTAATGTTTCGTTATGTTCGCTTCCACTCTTTTACAAGGTTTTCAGCTTGAAGCGCTAATACCGAGTTAATGAGTTTATTGCATTGCTAGTATTAATTGGAGTCAAACTTTAAATTGTTACAATCGGTTGACAGTTGAAACTATTGACATGAAATGGATGCAACGTTAATATTAAAATGGTGACATACAATTTACTCTATAGCTACATATTATGAAGTCAACACCAATCTTGGCTTCCTGAATGTTCCATATTTTTATATGTGTGTCTTGATTAATGCAGCAATTATCATATATTTTATCAAATATAAAATTACTCCTCTACTTCATGTCAACCATTGACATGAATATCAAGTAGCAAGTAACGCACCAGAAAGGTAAGAATTACTGAATTTAGTATGGTAAGCTGAAATGTTGGGTTGAACAAGAGTACTTACTCAATAAAGGGACGTAGTTAAATTGTTGCTTTTTGTAATGATTAATTTATTAAAGAACATGAAATTTGTGGCCTGATTGTGTGTCTAATGTCTTTACGGAAAGGATATTATTATGTGAGTTCTAATCATGCGTTCATTTTTCTGCTTTAGGGACAAAAACAGAGTTATTTATATGTAAATATACTGTATCCGAGACAGGATAATGATTCTTTCAGTATCTTGGTGATGGGATTTATGTCATTGCAAGATTGAGGATGTGTAATAAAAAATAGTTGTTGACTATTTGTGTACTGTAATTCTGGCGAGTCTCAGTCTGATGTCTCCCTGCCTGGCTAATGAATTATGATTACAAAAGAACTGATTTTGTTGTTTGGCTAATGAAGGATTATGGAGTAAGAGAGTTAAATCCTTACCGATTCTGTCTATATTCATGTGGTTTTGACAGGAGAAAGCAGGGAAAAAGGAAGAGAGGAAAGTCTCAGAGAATTGGAAGAAGAAGAAGAAAGTGTTTTGATCAGAATGATTGTTACTTGAGTTCTCATTCACTGTTAGTCTATATATAGTGCATCTCGGTCTTGAGAGATTGCAGACAATTGACAAGGTGCAAAAACTTACACCACTATTGTTTTTAATTGATAATAATATTGAAGGAATAGAGATTAGAACAAGAACATTAATTGTAATGTTCCATGCTATGAATCAAGAGATTTGCGGTGTCTCAACTGTTTAAGATTGTGAATAAGGGCCATCAAATTGTTGTGGGATGAGCCACCTTTTTGAACAACTTCTCTAGCCTTTTTCCCGAGCTCTCGAGCACGCTTTCTGATATGCTCAGCTTCATCGCCACCGTCCATCAACCTTCTCACAGCCTTCTCTATGCGATCTCTCCCCATCATCAGCTTTTCTCTTTTCCAAGAACCAACATTGTTCCACTCCTCAGCACCCAACTCCACCCCAATCCCCCGCACTTGAGTTATCAGCTTCTCATTGTAGAACTGTTCGCTGTGCACCGGCCATGTTATCATCGGAACTCCAGCACTGACGGCCTCCACCGTGGAGTTCCACCCACAGTGAGTCAAGAAGGCACCGATGGCGTGGTGGCCAAGTATCAACACTTGCGGGGCCCACCCTCTTATAATCATGCCCTTCTTCTTAGTTCTCTCCTCAAACCCCTCTGGGAGCCACTTCTCCTCCTTGGTCTCATCATCTTCCTTCCCCTTCTTCTCAGGAACCACCCATATGAATGGGTGACCTGACGCTTCTATCCCGCATGCCATCTCGTACTGCTGCTCATCTAAGAAATGGCAAAGGCTCCCAAAGCATATGTAGAGCACCGAGTTTGGTGGCTTTGAATCAAGCCAGCTAAGACACTCGTCCACGTTCACCACGCTCTTTTGGCCTCTCTCTGCCCTCTCTTGGGTGGTTTTGCGAATAAGAGAGGCAGGACCAAGATGCCAAGCCTTATTATGCCCCGTGGTTTTCTCGTAGTGCTCAACGTACTCTTCTCCGTCAAGCTCCACGAAGCTATTCACGATGAGCCCATAGCTTTTGAGCTCTATCTTCCGCAGTTGTTCTAGGAACCAAGTAAGATCCTTTGGCGGTGTTGCATTCATAGTAATATGGTGAGGGAAATCTTGAATGACGTAGGAATTGGTATTATTAGCAACGATGGGATGCGAAAAGAGAGAGTCGAAGGCACAGAGGGCAAAGAGTGAGAATCCGTTGAAGGCGAGTCTGGGGATGTGAAGCTTGTTGGCCAAGTCATCCACCCATGGGTACAAAAAGTCGGCTACGATGCAATCGGGTGGGTACTGCTCCACGAACTGCTCCATGGGTCCTCTGAGCAGCGTGGTGGCTTCGTACACTTTGGTGGAGTTGGCGAGATCGGTGACGGTGGACATGTTTTCAACGCCATCAGGGAGGCCCACTTGTTGGGATGGGAATGGGATGGTATGAACGTGGAAATGGTTGGAAATGGAATGATGAAGGTTTTGGGCGTTGGCGGGAGTGGTAATGACGGTCACGTGGTGGCCACGTGAGGAAAAGTATCGGGCTATGTCGCAGAGAGGAATGATATGACCAGGTGCTAAGTATGGAATGAAGTATAGCTTCAGTGGCAGTTCATCAACGTCAGGACTCGCCATTGCGCGCGGTTGGAGTGACTATGCCACACTTTCCTTTACCTTCCCTAACAGTGGAATGGTCCACAAAATGTCAAGCTTGTATCTAAATATATTGTCATCCCATGTGAAGAAATCTAAGAAGACCGAAAAGCATCTTAGAAAAACAAAGAAAGAAGCCAAAATGTTGTGATCAACATTCCAGTTGAATGGAAAAAAACAAAAGCTCCACCAAGTCTTTTTATTGGCCATGTCGTCTGCACCGTGGGCCACGAGGTTTTTGACTGTATTGATAATGAAATGAATGATGTTTTTCTGGGCCAAATACACCGCTTGTGATTTGTGAGAGATCTTTCTTCCACGTTATCCGAGGGTTCGGTATCTTTGTCTTTTTTTCTTTTAAATATATATTTTTAAAATATGTAGCTAGAAAAATTTAAAATATAAGTGGAACATAAAAATAAAAGTTTAATTGTTATGCATTCTTAGTTTAAAGTTTTTATACTATGAATCAATTAAAAATTATAGTATGAATAACTTATAGGTAATAAAGATAGAGTTTAATTGATATGTACCGTCAGTGTAAAATTTTTTTTACACTGACAATCAGTCAGAAATCATAGTGTGTGTGACTTTTAAGGTATTTAAGATAAGAGTCAAATACTTTAGCTTATGTGGTAAATTCTGATTGGTTGTCTGTGTAAAAAATATTTACACTGACAGTATATACCAACTAAATCCATTAAGATAAGAATCAAACAATTTTATTGATGTGATAAATTATGACTGATTGACACTGTAAAAATTCCTTACACTAAGAGTGCATACAAATTAAATCCTAAAAATAAATGGATTTAATTGGTATGTACTATCAATGTAAAAATTTTTTACATATTAACTAATCAGAAAATTGTTACATAAACTAAAATATTTAACTTTTATCCTAATTATCTTAAAAGTCATCCATATCATAATTTCTGATTATTTGACAATGTAAAAACTTTACATTTATGGTGCATAACAAATAAACTCAAAGTAAATATATATAATATTAAATATAATATTTTAAAAGAGACATTACAGTCCCAATAATATACAAAATTACAGTATAATTGGTTATCATATTTTAATTGTTAAAATAATTCATTCTATTGATAATAATAATAGAGTAAAAAAATAATAATAGTAAGAGGAGGGGACTATTTTTTCTTTTATGGGATTGATTTTCGTTGAAAATAGTATGAATCAATCATAAATTATCATATCATTAAAGATCATAACATATGATAATTTGTAATTATTTGATGATGTCAAAAAATTTACTTCTTAAGTGTATCAAAATTAAAGTCACATTTTTTTTCCTCCTCATGATTTTTTTTTTTATTTGAAAGCTTTTTCTTCTCATGAATATAAACAGATTATTTTACTGTAGTATTTTTTAACATTATTTTAATTTTGTAAGATAAAAATAAAATAGGGAAAAACACGGGCGCGGAAGAAGCAGGGCGGGAAGCGTATCTCCCTCCCTTCTCTGCTGCCAAAGCCAAACTACGGAAATAAGGAGAATTGTTCAATAATGGTGTTATGTCCAACCAAATCCTAATGCCTCCAAAGACCAATAGAAAGCTATTAGTTATGGCTTCAAGTTCAAGGTGACATCCACATCTGCAGAATCCCAAAGGAGCGAGTCATAAAAGCCAAGAGCGCATGTGGCTGGTGAGTTTAGCGTAATTAAAAATTTGCTAACAAAAACTGTAAAACCTATTGTTCTTTAGCTGTTGCACTTCTTAGAATTCTTCTTTATGTGCTCAACAACTTTGCAATACTTAACCTGATGTTTTTTTAAGAATTCTAAGTAGTTTTATAGCTGAGTATTTTTTTATTTTTCTACAAGTCAATACCTATTTTTGTCCTTTCTGTTTATTGTTAAGCATTGTACTCTTTGTCATCTCTTGCACGCTCATTCATTGTAGGTATTTGCCTTTGGGTGTATCTGAGAATGACAAACTTTACAGACAAAACAAAAATGGAAACCCATATGATCGATTCCTAATGCCTATGAGATTTGACAGCACTGAAGTTTTACTTAGATCTTACTACTCACTATATTGGAAGCCTACAGGAGACTTCGTCTCAGGGGTCCATAGTCCATACCCAGCTGATCAAGTTCCTGAAGAACTTGAAGGCAGTTTAGGATTTGTGACATATTATGACAACAAACAAGGATGGAACTATCCTTGTTTCATCGCCAAGCCCCTTTCTGAATCTCTAAATACTTGAACACGTACTCTTTTGAAATTTGGGAAAAACATATCTGGTTTGGAATATAATGCGTAATTGGTGTTGAAATTACATGTTGCTTGTGTGACTCGGGAGGTAGTGTTTATGGTTTTACATTTGGATTGCTCTTAAGAAGCATAGTGTCTGGCAGGAAGTCTTAACTCTAAGTACACAAAATTTTATGGAAGCTTTTGTGATGTGGAGCCTTACATGATTCCTCCCAATGGCTATAGTGAACAAGCTCAAACCATATATTTGCAGCTTCCAGGAACTACTGTTTCCTTCATTTTTTATACAATAATATTGAAATCCATCTGCAGCTACTTATATCCACTGACTTTGGCACAACTATCTTGGCTCCTTTTTATTGTGTCTAGCTGTAATGGCATTTCAATTTTTGGGAACTCCTTCTTGAGGTCAAATCATGTCCTTGCAATTTTGGTTGAAGTGGTGTTTGAATGCGGGGAAAAGGGTGAGATTCTTGAAGCAACAGATCGACTATTTGGCACAGATGAATTTGGCTGGTGTTGTGAATGGAAGTCAGCTATGACACAATTAGCAGGACAGCTCACTAAAATTCTTGATGACTCAAATCTGGACAGCATTATTGACGGCTACTATGAATTAGTGATGGTTGAGGTCATTTTGCAGGAAGTTTTGGTTGCTTCCTTAAGTCAAGTCAAGACACAGAGTAATGCAAAGGGCACCAAACTAGTTAATTATGTTGTGGCGCAGATCGTGAAAGAAATATTATATGGTAAAAGTCTTAGGATTCAACAGGTCCTAGTTGAATTCTTATTGGTTTCCATAAATTTTACACCACCTGGAGGTCAAGTTGTTGGAGCAGCAGCTTTAATCAAAGATCAGTTTGGGAAATCAGTCCATCTTGCTAAATTTGAGTTCAGCATAACACATGATGGAATTGGGGTGCCTCTTGTTCCATGGTTACCTTCCTTGTCAATTGCAACAAATATATTCCTTATGGGATCCTTGAGATCTGTAGCCTTCTACAGATTGGGAATTTGCATTGGTATACTGCTGAGTTTCTATGTTTTCTTTGGCCTCCATGCAACTATTGGTGTGGTCCAATCAAATTTAATGGAATTGCCCAATTTGATAAGGTGGAATTGCCCAAACACTCCTAAATGAGCATATGATGATGGCTTTCCAAAAAGTACCTCATATGGAGTGAGCCCTTTATTTGCCACAGTTGGTGTCCTATTTGTGATATGTGTAGCAGCCAGCACACATTCTCCCCAAAAAGTGTTCGGTAGATTTGCTTGGAATTTCAAGGCTCTCGCTACATTTAGTATGTGTCTGTGTTTTCGTTCCCCACGCCTATTTTGTTGGGGTGTTCCCACACAAGACGTTTCATGTGCAATTCCTTCTTTCAGTAACAATTCTTGAAAGGTGGAATTGATGAATTCAGTCCCATTGTCACTTCGAAGCCTCTTAACTTTTGTGTTGAACTGAGTTTTCACCATATTGCAAAAATTCTTGAGAATGTTGCAGGTTTCAGTCTTATTTTGCATTAAATATGCCCATGTCCCGCGAGTAAAATCATCAACAATGGTAAAGAAATAGTGTGATCCATTATGAGAAGGAGTGTGGTATCTCCCCCATAAGTCACAGTGTATAAGACTGAAAGGTGCATCTGCCTTATTATTACTAACAGTAAAAGAGAGTCTACATTGTTTTGCTCTATGGCATATGTCACAACAATGGACCTTATTTACATCAAAACTACAACTTAGCAGAGGAGAAAGGTGTTGCAGAACTTGTGCTGAGGGGTGTCCCATTCTTGCATGCCAAAGTACAGTGGAGTCTTCCTGAGATGCAGATAAAGATATCCCTTGTTTTGGTAGCTTCAGCACATATATCCCATGGTTGGCACAGTGATGCAAAACGGATTCTTCAATTCACATATTTCCTCCAACATTGAGAGTAGAGGAGTCATGTGGTGTGATGCACCACTATCTAAAATCCATTCAAGATTATGAGAAAATTTCACATTACCAGCTGATGACTCAAGCTTTCCTGTGTTCTTTCTTACTCGTGTTCCACATAGTGTATGACCAGCTTGTGTTGCTTCTACATGCTCTTCCTTTTGCCCTTCATCTGCACGAACATGGTGTGCTCCAGATTGTCCAGCGAATTTATTTCCACCTTGCTGTGTTTTTCGTGTATCCCAACCTTCTGGATAGCCAATGATCTCAAAGCATTTTGCCTTGATATGACCAATTTTTCCGCATTGATCACACTTTGGCCTTGGTCCATCTCGCCTCCTTTGTTTGCCTCCATTCTGTGTATAAAAGGCAACACCAGATTCAGGTTTATTCAACCTTTCTTTCTCTGCAATAAATCAAGATTCTTCCTTCATGATGTGATTGAACACACGTCTGAGAGAAGGCAGTGGCTCTGAGTCCAGAATGGTAGCCTTAATATGATCAAATCTTTCATTATTAAGGCTCCCAAGAAACAGGTGAACACGTTGATCTTCATCTCTCTTCATCTATTCTTTGGATGCTCCACAAGTGCATTCCGGAAGCGGCTGCAACTCGTCTAATTCATCAATGTAACCTTTGAACTTTGTGTAGAATTTTGACATATTCGTCTCCGAATCTTGCTCCATCAAACAAAGAGTTCGCCATAATTGATGAATGAGAGGTGCGTTAGTCTGGGCAATTAGTCTGGGCAAAGTGTTCTTCCAAATCTATCCAAACATCCCTTGCAGTGGATGCATGAGAAATACTTCCATGTAACTTTGGATCCGTAGAGTTTATGATCCATGCCATAACCATTGAATCCGCTTTTTCCCAGTTCTGATAATCTGGACTGCGAACCAATGGTTTCTTGATGCTCCCATCAATGAAACCCAATTTTGTCTTTGCACGCAGAGCCATCTTCATTGATCGAGCCCAGGTACGGAAGTTGGTTCCATTGAGTGTTGCAGCTACAAGTGGTGTTCCCGGATTGTCCAAGGAATTCAGAAAGAGAGGTGAAGCAGACGTGAGGGAGGTGTCGATCTTCTTCTCCTCGACTTTCTTCTCCACCTTAGTTTCTGAATCAGTCTCAGGATCAGAACCTTACTGTGATGCCATGTAAAAATTGGATGAAAACTACTATTTCATTCCTTGATCCAATGATCCAAGACTACCTCTGTATAACTAATCTGTTTCTAAGCTATGCTATGCTAACTAACTGATAGAGCTAACTAACTGATAGAGATTCTATCAGGATAACAAACTAACAAATAACAAACTAACAGATAACCACTTGCTTATCTCTAAAATAAAATATATACTAATGCTATTTTATTACAAAGAATTCTGTTTACTGGGAACTTCTAATTCCTGCAAAAAGAACTTAACCGTCCATTTGGACCAAAATAATAACAGTGCAGAAAGGATTGCTGTTGAACCCTCAAAGGAATCGTGGACTCAATTCCACCATAACCCTGTTGACTGGATTCAACTCATTTTGGTAATTCAATCCTTTATTTATTACCATTTCTCCACTTTGCAAGCATGATCTATTTGCTAAAGGAAAAGATCCAGGAAATCTATTTCTACAGTATAATCTAATTGTACAGGGGTGCATGTTTTGCCATGTGGAAAAAAACAAATCTGGTTTGGAATATAATGCATAATTGGTGTTGAAATTACATGTTGCATGCATGTCTTTTTCTCTAATAATTGTATGTAATTAATCTTCGGATTGTCTCATTGATTTTATTGAAAATAGATTGATGCATTTTTACCCAACCAGCAAGCAACATAATATTGTCAACCACAAAAAAACAAGCAAGATAATAATACTAATGCAAAAAAATAAATATTTAGTGTGTTTGGATTGACGTTGCCACTTGTGGGTTTAGTGACTCTTGGTGATTTTATCCTTAAACTGGGGATTGAATGGAGGGAAGAAGTTGTTGCTTTTGCGGCAGAGATTCTCCCTCTCACTTTGCCTACCAAGTCAAGTCTTTGACTTGTTAACCTTAAGGTCTCTCATCCGTTTAAGTTCATCAATGAGGATGGTTAAATTATTATGGGATGAGCCATTTTGTTGAACAGCTTGTATAGCTTTTTCTCCAAATTCTTGAGCGCGCGTTCTGATATTCTGAGCTTCAACACCCCCATCCATCAACCTCCTCACGGCCTTTTCAATGCGATCTCTCCCCACCAACTTTTGTCTCTCTCCATAACCACACAAGGTCCACTCCTCTGCACCTGACTCCACCCCAATTCCCCGCACCTGAGTTATCAGCTTCTCATTGTAAAACTGTTCGCTGTGCACAGGCCACGTGATCATTGGAACACCAGCGCTCACAGCCTCCACCGTGGAGTTCCACCCGCAGTGGGTCAGGAATGCACCGACGGCAGGGTGGGTGAGGATCAAGACTTGAGGGGCCCAACCCTTGATGATCATCCCTTTCATCTTATTCCTCTCCTCAAACCCCTTGGGGAGCCACTTCTCCTTCTCTTCCTCGCTCTCATACTCCTTTTCCCTTTTCTCAGGTACCACCCATATGAAGTCACAACCCGATGCTTCAATTCCGCATGCAATCTCGTACAGTTGGATATCAGGGAAAAGGCAAATGGTCCCAAAGCATATGTATAGCACCGAGTTGGGTGGCTTGGAGTTGAGCCAATTCATGCAATCGTGCACGCTCACCACGCTCTGTTGTCCCCTCTCTGCTTTCTCTTGAGCACTTGTGCGAATAAGGCATGCAGGTCCTAGATGCCATGCCTTGTGACCGCTAGTTTTGTGATAGTAGTGAATATACTCTTCTCCATCAAGTTCTACAAAGTTGTTCACGATGATGCCATGACTTTTCATCATTATCTCCAGCAACGGTTCCAAAAATCCCCTCGACTCCTTCGGTGGTATTGCGTTCATGGTGATATCATGAGGAAGATTGGGAATAGAAAAGGGATTGGAAGGTTCAAAAGGGAGTTGCTTGACGGCCTTCATGGCACAGATGGCAAAGAGGGAGAAACCGTTGAAGGACAATCTGGGGATATCAAGCTTGTTTGCTAAATCATCCGCCCATGGGTAAAGAAAGTCAGCAACGATGCAGTCTGGTGGATCCTGCTCCACGAAATTCTCGATGTGGGCACGGAGCAGAGTGGTGGCTTGGTTCACCTTGAAGGAGTTGTCAAGGTCAGTAACGGCAGAGAGGTTTTCCACACCCTCGGGAAGGCCTACTTCCTGAGAGGGAAACTGGAAGGTGTGAATGTGCAAGTGGTTGGATTCGTAAAGGAGCTGGGCGTTGAAGGGAGTGGTGATAACGGTCACGTGGTGGCCGCGTGAGGCGAAGAATCGGGCTATGTCACATAAAGGGATTATGTGACCAGATGCAAGGTATGGAATGAAGTGAAGTTTCAAGGGTCCTTCTTCACCGTCCATACTTGCCAGACGTGCCCTTGCCTTGCCTTGCCTTGCCTTGTCTTCAAACATATATATATATGATCATCCTTCGTTTAAGTTCTTGATGAAAATGACGGATCCAATAAAAATTTGAATAGAAAAACACAAAACACGAATGAGCTGCAAGTGTTTTAATTGGACTTGTCGCCTGCAGCGACAGACTTCCCTCTGTTTGGTACGCTAAAAACAAATTAATGCCGCTTCTACTCCGACGGGATCTTCCATCCCATTTTGATGTATCATATTATATCATGTCTCAATTAATAATATCTTATCATATAAGTTAAAATTTTAATTAATATTAAAAAAATAGAATATATGATAAAATATTAATGGTTGAGATATGATGTGATACATAAAAATGGGACAAGACATCCTAATCCCTTAGCATGTATTCTATTTTTTTAATATTAATTAAAATTTTAACTTACATGATAAGATATTATTGGTCGGGACATAGTGTGATACACAAAAATGGGACAGGAGATCCGGATCCCTTCTACTATTGACTAAAGGACGAATCTCCTGTCTCATTTTTGTGTATCACATCATATCTCAATCAATAATATCTTATTACGTAAGTTAAAATTTTAATTAATATTAAAAAAATAGAATATATGGTAAGATATTATTGGTTGGGAGATGATGTGATACACAAAAATGGGATAGGAGATCTGGATCCCTTCTACTATTGACTAATTAAAGGACGGATCTCCTGTTCCATTTTGATGTATCACACCATGTTCCAACCAATGATATCTTATCATGTAAGTTAAAATTTTAATTAATATTAAAAAAGGGATTTCAGTCCAATTTTAGTGTATCACACCATGTCCTGACCAATAATATTTTATCATGTAATTTAAAATTTTAATTAATATTAAAAAAAATAGAATATATGGTAAGATATTATTGATTGGGATACATATAAATGAGACAGGTGATCCGTCCTTTAGTCAATAGTAGAAGGGATATGAATCTCCTGTCCCATTTTTGTGTATCACATCATGTCCCAACTAATAATATCTTACCATGTATTCTATTTTTAATATTAATTAAAATTTTAACTTACATGGTAAGATATTACTGATTGGAATATGGTGTTGTACATCAAAATGAGACAGAAGATCCCCATCCTGGTTAACCAGCATATCATCCCTTAACATACATAGCAAGCTGGGAATACCGAAAACTTTCATACATTTTATAAAAGAAGGTCATAACTTAAATGGAGGAGATGATGAAAATTTGGCATACTAAAGATCATGTAGATACAAAATTATAGCATATTGTTATATAGAACTAAGTAATAGAATTTGTGCACCTGATATAACGGATTCATTCATATTGTGTTCTTCTTGAGATTCGAGTGAACCACGTGGTTGAGCACTAGAATGAGAGCAGATTCCCCTCAATCACGATTGGTTCATCAAGCTGTATGTTAATCGTGTAATGAGACAACGATTAAGTAACCTATCGTATGAGGGTAGGGACCTTTCATTAGACATCAATTGAATAGCTCAACCCATCATGGGCTATTCAGAATATAAGCCCAATACTATTCATTATATTGATAAATGTTATTAACCATAATTAACATATTAATTATAATTTCAGATAATTAATTAATGTTATTCCATAATTTTGATTAATTGAAATAATTAATCTAACATTCTCTCACTTGAATAGCATTGGTCAATTATCGGAAGAACAAGAATTTTATGACTAGAATATCAATTATGGTTAAAGCACATATCAATCAATAGTCTAAGAAACATAAGTTTCAACGCTGCAGAAATGGTATCCGATAGGGAAATAAATCATGCACGTTAAAGACTTACATTCCATATAAAGAATGATGTATTTGGAAAAACATAATCAAGTTAAGAGTAATATGCAATCCAAGTATAGTTCAAACATCTGAGATGCTATAAGAGATATGATATATCAAAAAGACATCATCTCATACATATTTCATATTAAATAATTTCAAACTCTCACTAACCCAAAACACCATAAGACTTTAACCAAAATTATCTCGAAGATTGCTCAACAAAATTATCTTGACGATATTTTACAAGTGAACATATTAATAATGATAAGGAAATATAATTAAAGGATTTGGCATAAAATAATACACAATTTCATTATTCACTAAAGTATATGATTTAATTATATTATGAGTCAAAATTTATTTTTGTGACTAAGACACATGATTAGCGAAAATATTTAGTGCATATCTATCACAAAATTAAGAACAATAAATTAAAAAAAATTATGGGTCTAAATTCAAAGAGTATAATAGTGAAAACAAAACATAATGTATATTAGAATAATATAAAATATTTAATTTTGCCAATTTTAATCAATTTAATATACATAAATGACAAGATAATATACATTTTAATAATCAATAATTCAGTACATATGTTTATATAATAAAAAAGGAATAAGCTTAACCCATAATGACCCAAAATTTAATTTTATGATTAAAACTAATCATTAAAGGGTGTTTAAGATATATATATTTGTCACAAAAGAATAAGGAACTAGCAAATTTTGGATTCAAATACAGAAAGCAAAGTAGTGAAAATGTAATATATATATAAAATATTAAATTATGCGAAAAAAATAATCATATTTGACACTTTAAGATTAATTGCATAATCATAACACTTTTAATGAGAGAGTGCAGTACATAAAAGTGTTATTTGCGCAAAGGAAATTTTCAAAAAAAAAAATATACAATATACAAGACTTATATCACCAAAATTTTAAAATCGATAGGATAGTCGAAAAATAATTGATATAAGTATAAAAAAAAGGTACATTGTATAATCACAAATTATATTAATAATAACACGCCGATAAGGTATAATTATTATTAAAACAATACAAATTTTAAGTAAGGATAAAACTTAATTATTCAACAAACACAAAATTTGCATAATTGTACCCACGATAGATGAGATTACAGTCAAATAAATTAAGAATAATTATGATTCAAAGAATATGATAAATTTATATCATGCATAAACATAAAATAAACAATTTACATAAAGGCCAAAAAATAATTCCATACTAGCAATGACACATTAATAGGAAGAGTATAATATAACAAAGTGTCACCAGCGAAATAAGGAATAATCATAAAAAAATTCAGGCTCAAATTCCGAGAGTACAATATTTTAAATTATCGATAATTCTCGGATTTAATAATATTAAATATATACGGGTATCCAAAAATTCCCAAAAAAATACCAAAAATCATAGAATATTGCATAAATATTTTTTTACCGGAAAGAAAAAAAAATATGGGCTGGGAGGTGGGCCCACGCGCCCTACGCTCTGGGCCTCGTGAGTGGGCTTCACGAAGGGAGTTCATCTTCCTCGCCCAACAAAATCAAACAGGTTGCGCTGACCCGCGAGAAGAACCCGACTGTTTCTCTCAGCTTCGGCCATGAAAACTTGCGAAATTTCATTATGTTGTTCTCATACATTGATCTATGGAAGCCCCAATTTACTTTTGGAATCTGCAGCTTAAATCGGATAAAAATGGAACCAAGAACTCTGGGGTTTGCGCGCACAAAAGGGGTCGTGATATTCTGAAAAATTATCTATTTGCTCAATGAAATCGTGTGATTATTGAGGGGTTATGATTGCAATATCCATATTAAGAAAAGCCCTTAAACAATTCCGCAAATCATTGAAGTATTTATAAGAAATAGATTTGGGGAAAAAAATAAGGGTTCTTGAGATTAAACGCGAAATTTTCTCGATACAGGCCACAAAATCAAGTGAAAATTTAGTATGATGTTCATGGTACATGCAAAATCAAAACCCATAAGCCAATTCAAAAAAAATATTGGTTAGAAAAGGGAATTTCGAATTCAAGAATGAAATCACGAAGAACAAATTTGAAATAAAATTGATTTCTCTTAATCTAATATTTATCAACAGCTATTATCAATATCTATGTGGCTTTGATATCAATTGATGAAAATTTACCATACTAAAGATCGTGTAGATACAAAATTATAGCATATTGTTATAGAGAATTAAGTAATAGAATTTGTGCACCTGATCTTAGGGATGGCAAAGTGGGTTGTGACCCACGGGTCAACTTGCCAACCCGTCAGAATTTGGCGGGATGGGTTGGGGTTCTCAAGGGAGTTGCTAAGGGTACCCCCCAATTTACTAAGGGCACCCCCGTGAACAGTGTAATTCCCAAAATACCCTTAACAAAAAAATCTTTAAAAGTCAATATTTTTTTATCCCTCCATTCTTACCCTCGTAGATTACCAATTTCAGAGATTTGCTAAATTTTATCTGGAATCTTGAAAATAAGTATAGGGCTTTCACAAATATCTTCTTCACTCCCAATTTAGGTAATTACGAATTTTTTTTTTTTGCACTCGCAAATAAGGTATTTGCGAGTGAAGGACGCAAATACCGTATTTTGCGAGGGAGAATTTTCTTAAAAATATTGATTTTAGTTTTTTATTTGTTTCAGTGATGCCGCGCAGCAGGGGAGCAGGTTGGTTGGCCGGTAGGGAGGCTGAGGCCACTAGGATGGCGGTTGAGGCTGCGAGAGCAGAGGGTTAGTGATAGCGACGAGAGCAGCGAGAGGCCATGACTGCTTTGCACCGTCGGAGATTGGTTAACAGTAGAGCTGGCTCGAGCAGAAGGGGACGTCTGATAAGACTTTTCAGTGAATAAGCCTTATAGTCGTCCTAATACAGTGTATCAGGGTCGTATTCACATGGATTTGATAATATTAACAAGCCATTCAACTATTCTTATACTAAAGTGAAGTGTAAAGAGACTTTTGATGTAGTTTTAAACTTGTAACATGAACAAAGATTAAAAGGTTGTGATTCAAATACTTAAAGGCATTGGGATTGAATTTCATCAATTCCGTTTAGCGGTATCTAGTTGATTCGTTGTATTTCTATATCAAATATAGTATTGATTTATCTTACCAAATCCTTCAACTATACTAGTTCCTTAGTTAAAGTTGAATAAGTACCTTAAATTTCTAAAGTTATTAGCAAAATGTGGAACTTATCAACGTCGTAGACTTCAACTTCAGCACGAGGCACCTCGGTACAAGGAGGACGAACCATCTCAGTACGAGCCACCTCAGGACGAGGGAAATGAGGATGAGGGACAGCAGGACGAGATGGATATTGATCCACGGGCAGAGGAAGGACCATTTCCTGGAGGACCTTCCGATACATCGCTCCTGACTTTATTCAGGGACCACATAGCTTACAACTTGTGGAACGGAGAGGTAATTATTGTTTAATGTTTTTAAAACATTTAAGGCTTTTTTTTTTTTACTTCTGTATAATTCATGACAAGACGTTTATTTTTATGTGTGCAGGATCGGGAGGAACTGTTTAGGGTTTTTGCACACGAGAAAAAGTGGCATAAGTGGTTTGGCGAGCGTCAACTACTACCACCTGCAGTACAGGCTCATGTCGATCGAGCTGGTCTGTTTCCTCTTATGTATTGCAGCTACCCGATGGTAGATAACTCGCTGCTGACAACGTTTCCGAGAAGTGGCACTGAGAGACCAACTCGTTCCACCTTCCGTTCGAAGAGATGACCATCACGCTGGATGATGTGTCATGCATTTTGGGCATCCCGATCAGAGGTGCATTGTTTATATCCCTCGAGATGGACATAGATATTGCTATATCAGGTTTACAGTCGTTGTTGGGGGTATCTTATGAGGAGGCTCGGACGGAGGTGACGGGCACTGAGTGGGCATTTGTCAGTTTATCTTGGCTGCAGGACCTTTATGATGCACAGAGTATTGAGGGTCCGATGGACGTGGCAGCAAGGACATTCATACTGGTGCTACTCGGAATGACTCTGCTGATGGATAAGACTAGCACTTGTATTGACTGCAAATATATTGAGCTGCTGCGTGAGTTGGAGCAGGTGGGACAATGGTCATGGGGAGCTTCAGCCCTATGACCCTTGTACGGTTATCTTGGCGACGCCACCAGGTTGGCGTGTCGTGGGTTAGCGGGTTACATGACACTCTTTTCAGGTACCAGTGTGTTATTAAATTAGAAATTTTGTTATTTGAGAGAGTATAAAAAATTTGTACACTCGCAAATACCTAATTTGCAAGTGTAAACAACAGAACAACTCGCAAATTAGATATTTGTGTGTGCCAAAAGTTACACTCTCGCAAATAACTAATTTGCGAAAATTTACCTTCTTTCGCAAATATCTAATTTGCGGGCGTCACGTATAATTTGGGAGAAACTATGAGTAGTTATAAAAAATGGAACAACCTTCTCCCATTTACTTATCAGAAAATGGATCCGCGTATTAATAAATTATTCTGTATTGAACTGATTGTTCTTTTTCCCTTTTTTTTTCCTTCTAGATATCCGAAACATATTAGCATCAAAAGGTTTTAACGAGTGTGTATTTTTTTTTAAAATTGCTCAGTCGTAAATATTATATTTTCCGAGTACTTGATTCACTCGCAAATATGATATTTGCGAGTGAGCAATTAAAAAAATAATACACCCGCAAAACGAGTGTGCAAACAATTTGCCCACTTGCAGGGCCAAATGACAACAAAAAAAAACTTTTCAGGGGGTATTTTGGTAATTGCACTTTTCGGGGGGTGTCCTTAGCAAATTGGGGGGTGTCCTTAGCAAAACCCGGTTGTCAACCCACCAACTCATTTTGACCTGTCCCGCTTAACCCACCCGAAAACGGGTTGGTAGCGGGTCGGGGACGGGTTGACGGGCCAATACGCCATATTAAAAAATAATTTTTTAAAATTAATTTATTAATTATTTAATTTAATTTATTTGTTACTTAGAATTATTTCATACTACAAAAATAATGTCTTTACTTTCGTAACACAAATTGTATGTTATAAGATAAGATTATTCTAATTTTTTAATAATAATTTAAGAAAGGATATGAAGATTGTTAAAAAAAAATGTTATATGATTTTTTGTTAATTTTTTTTATTTTTATAGCAGATCAACCCGTCAACCTAATTTATGTTTTTATGTGTTTGGCGGACCAACCCTCCAACCCACCATTAGGAGAGGTGGGTTGGGGGTTCAACCCATATGTCTAATACATGTTGGCCCGTCCCGTCCCGTTTTGGGTGGGGTAATTGCGGACGGGGCGGGTTGATCCACTTTGTCATCCCTACCTAATATAACAGATTCATCTATATTGTGTTCTTGAGATCCAAGTGAGCCATTTGGTTGAGCACTGGAATGAGAGCAGACTCCTCTCAATCACGATTGGTTTATCAGGCTGTATGTTAACCGTCCAATGGGATAACGATTAAGTAACTTATCGTATTAGGGCAGGGATCTCTCATTGGACATCAATTGAATAACCTAACTCATCATAGACTATTTAGAACATAAGCCCGATACTGTTTATTATATTGATAAAATGTTATTAACCATAATTAATATATTAATTATAATTTCAGATAATTAATTAATTCTAATGCATAATTTTAATTAATTGAAATAATTAATCTAACGGGAGATACTCTCTTGTAAGCCACCCCATAGTACTTTTAAGTTTTAACTTCTCAAGTCACAATCCACATTTTTTTTTTTTGTGAAACAACTCATACCTATCCAGCCCCATCAACCTTATACCTCAGGAATTCATGAATTATTTTTTTTGGTGAAAAAATTCATGATTTTTTTTACCCAAGCTAAAAAAGCAGTAGATAATATAACAAGAAAATTTGATTCCTTTCATGCTACTCTGGAAGTTCTTTACAAGTTTTTTTAATTATAAATTATTTTAACACAATAAACTAATATAATCAGACATTGCACTAAGTTGAAAATCACGCCTAAAAGACCATGTACATATTAAAGATGAAAATGGAACTCATCTTCAAGGATGAGTATCCTCTCCTGTTTTAAAATAACAGCAGGATCCTGTTAAGTTAATCTCCACCTTTTATCTATCTTAAATCTTAATTATATCATTTTAAAATATTTTTAATATTTTTTTTTGTATAAAAACATAAAGTTCAAAGTAAATCTTGTTTCCCACGACAGAAGAGGAGAGGATCTTAATCCATCTTCAAAGGGTTTCATTTAATCTTTCACATGACTTTTTGGTTCCACGCGGTGAAGCCTTACTACTCAACCAGCATAAATTTCGCCGTGAGATGTATGGTTTTCTTCATTTAGTTTGTGTGATGAAAAATCTGCCTCTCTATTTCCTCCCCTTTTTCAATGGCTTATTTTAAAGCATTACCATGTGAATGAATGAAAGAAAAACTACAGAAGTTTTTACGGTATATATGGCCCAAATTGAACCTTAGACCAGAGCCATCTTTTGACTTCAGGCACAATAAGCTGATTTGGTGGCCTTGGGGTTGGGCCCCGCTAAGAACAAGTTTCCTTGCCAGCTCTGTCATGCATAATAATGCAGATGAAGAGTAACCGGTTCGACGGTCACAGCCATAAAGGCACGCACAATCACCGAAGGAATCCACTAACGGACCAGGAGATACTATTACAGACGACTATAAAAGTATGAGAGAGACCAAAACAGAGAACAAGGAGCAACCTAACTCGGAAAGCAGAAGATTCCTAATTTTTAGGCAGAACAAAAGTTATGAATGGAGTGTGCATCATGGTTGGACAAGTATGCGATAGCTGGCCTCTCTAAGGAAATCTCCTTTTCGGTCGGATGTATCTGCCACCACCTAAGATCATGTGGCATCAGGTAAGACGATAAGATTTTTGTGGCATACCCAAGTTCTATCATAAGTTATGTGTAGACCCATCCACATCTTATCATCATAATTAAAAACAAACGAATCAAGAGAAGAGTTTAACTTGGGTAGGATTCGTCTAGATGGATGGAAAAAAGCTCCTTACAATCTACTTCCCTACTACATCTGTACTTGGTTGTGAATTGTTATCCACACAATTTTGGAAAAGAAAGCTCATAATTTGATTATATTATTCATATAAAATAACACTGAACAAGGAAGTACGATTTTGGGTATTACAACAAGAACTTACCGAGCGGCGGGGCCACAAGGGATTTGTGGGCTTTCCAGTAATATTTAAGATTTCCTCAACTTTTATTCTATACTTCACTAAAAGAATTTATTTCTAAATTTCAAAAATGGCTTAATTACATTTTTAGTCTTTCTATTATTGGTTATGTGCGATATTGGTCTCTTTGATTTTTTTGAGCATATTTGGTCCCCTTATTTCTCCATTGTTGCAAATTTGGTCATTTAGTTCGATGCCCGACAATTTTTCAATAATCAATAAAGAGGAATCATTGCTTTAAACATATAGAAACTTTTGTTGAGCTTATGTGATTAAGGATCATGTGCAGGGACGGATTCAGAAATAATGACTAGTGGAGGCAAAATCATATAATATAAATATTCTATAAAAAAAAATATATAAATGCATAAGCAATAAAATAATGACATTCTTATCATTTAGCCAAAAATTTGGAGATTACAAAAACTATATCATTACACACCCAAAAAATTGAAGACATCTCAACGTCTACAAATTATAATTTCTCTTTACGTGTTTTCGTATTTTGAAATTGTTATATGATTTTTTTTTTCATTTTCAACACTATAAAAAATATCTCTCTATGTATGTGACCAAACAGTCATTCAACAATTCATCTCTCATACGATTGTGCATTTGATTCTTAACAAAACTCATTGCAGAGAAACTCTTTTCAACTGTTGCAGTGGCTACGGGTAAAATCAAAGCTAACTTCACAAGTAAATACACCATTTGATATGCAATATGCTTTATAGTTTTCACCAACATATCTGAAAGATTACTAATTCCATTTAAATTAGAAAATTGTTCACTAGAACGAACAACCATGATATAATTCTCAAGTTCACTATCAAGCCCTACAAGCTCCACGGATGAAAATTCCGATGGATAAAGTCGAGCCAAACAAATCAACTTCTCATTGTCAAATGCAAAAAATAAATCTCTTAGACTTAAGCTTGCCACACAAATAAGCAATTCAGTGCTCACCTCTGTAAATCTATTATCAAGCTCTTGAACTTGTTTGTCAATGACCAGATTAAATACCTGAAATTGAAAGTGATGCAAGTTTGAAGCTTTTTCAAGATTACCCCTTGATTTTCCTTGTGGCATGAATGCATCATCCATATTTGGAATGACAATATTTTGATTTTCACAAAACAATGATACTTCATTGAGTAAACTGTGCCAACCATCTCTTCTCGTGCTTCACAATCTTTCCTTTGTCACTCTAACTAATGGCATAACATTTACAATATCCTGATCACTTCTTTGCAATGTTTGAGCCAACTCATTAGTAATTCCTAATATATTTTTCATCATATACAAGGTAAAAATAAATGTCTATAGCGCTTTCTATTGTTTTTTCTCTCTCATACTAATTCTAAGTGGGGGCAACATTTTTTTTAAGTGAGGGCAACAAATTTTTTTGTTAAGATTTAAATAAAAAAAATTTAGTCAGTGGGGGCAACTGCCCCCAATTTGATACACATGCATCCGTCCCTGACCACGTGGTAAAACAAAAAAAAAGGTTTTATAAAGGAGGAACAAATTAACCCGATAAATGACATAAGGAAGCATTGAATCATTTTGAAATGGATAGGCAGAGGAGGGAGAAACTGAACCAGAGGTTCTATTCGCTTAAAGCAGTAGTTTCTCTCTATTGATCATTGAAAAATTGACGGATATTAGACTAAAGGACCAAATTTGTAACATTGAAAAAATAAGGGACCAAATGTGCTAAAAAAACGAAAGTAACTAAAATCACACATGACCGATAATAGGAGATCATAAGTACAATTAAGTCCTTCCAAATCTACATCAACATTAAACATTCAACTTTATTATATCAAAATGAAGCTTAATTTAGCAAGATTTAAATTGTGGAGCAACACCACTAATGAAGTGACTTATTAGAGTCTCTCAATCGTATAAGATGATCGATGAGTGCTGTCAAATTCCGGTGGGATGACCCACCTTCTTGAAGAGCTTCTGTAGCCTTTGTCCCAAATTGTTGAGCACGACATCGAATTTGGTGAGCTTCATCACCACCGTCCATCAACTTCCTGATAGCTTTCTCTATTCGATCTCTGCCGACCAGCTTCTGTCTCTCCACAAAACCATTGAGGGTCCACTCCTCTACACCCACCTCCACCCCAATCCCCCGCACCTGAGTTATGAGCTTCTCATTATAGAACTGTTCCCCATGCACCGGCCACGTGATCATAGGAACTCCCGCGCTGACTGCTTCGACGGTGGAGTTCCAGCCGCAATGTGAGAGGAAAGCACCGACGGCAGGGTGGGCTAGGATCAGAATCTGAGGGGCCCACCCCCTTATTATGATCCCCCCATTCGTCATCATAGTTTTCTCTTCAAACCCCTTTGGCAGCCACTTCTCGCTCTCATCTTCCTTCCCCGGAACCACCCATACGAATGGGTGGCCAGATTGTTGGATCCCGCACGCCATCTCATACAGTTGGTCATCCGGGAAACGACACGTACTCCCAAAGCAAATGTAGATCACCGACTTGTGTGGCTTTGAGTTGAGCCAACTCACACACTCGTGCTGATCTTCTTCACAGGATTTGTTGCGAATAAGAGACACAGGTCCAAGATGCCAAGCCCTATGACCTGTGCTTTTCTGCTGGTAATATTGCTCAACGTACTCTTCTCCGTCAAGCTCCACAAAGCTGTTCACGACCAGACCGTTGCTTTTCAGCTCTAACCCTAGCAGCGGCTCAATGAATCCGCTGAACACCTTTGGTGGTCTCGCGCAAATGGTGATAAGGTCAGGGAATTCCGGAATGACAAACGAACCGGAACCCGAATCAGGATCGGGTAAGGGGTTTGTTTTCACGGACTCCATGGCGCAAACGGCAAAGAGGGAGAAGCCATTGAATGCGAGCCTGGGGATCCGAAGGGTGTTGGCCACGTCATCCACCCAGGGTATCATGAAGTCGGCGACGATGCAGTCCGGTGGGTGCTGCTCCAGGAAGTGCTGGATGGGTCCGCGGAGTAGCATGGCGGCTCTGTGGACCTTGGCGGAGTTGGCCAGATCGGAGACATGGGCCATGGTTTCGACGCCGTCGGGGAGGCCCACTTGTTGGGAGGGGAAGTCGACGGTATGAATGTGGAAACGGGGATCGGATTTCTGAAGGATCTTGGCGTTGGAGGGAGTGGTGATCACGGTCACGTGTTGCCCACGTGAAGCAAAGAGTGTGGCTATGTCACAGAGAGGGATCATATGCCCAGCTGCTAGGTAGGGAATGAAGCATACTTTCAGTGGAGGACTCGCCATCGCCATTGCAGAGAGAGACACAGAACAATGGAAGTGGAAGTGGAGCCTCCTTCAACTTCAAACTCACCTCTCCTTTATCTTTAATGGGGTGGGCCACATTCTTCTTCTCTTTGGTATTCTTCATAATAATATAATAATATAAAAATATTCAGCTCGTGAAGCACGCTCTCAAGGCTTAAAACATAAAAAAAAAAAAAACTGTGTGAACTAAAGTGGAAGTACTTAAGCGGATAGAAAGAAGAAAAGTTTATCCAACATTTTAAGATGTTTTACTTGTTTCATTTCAACAACAATACATGTGCATAAATAAGTTAAGTTGAACGGAACCTGATTGAGGCAAGAACTTCAATCAAAGTAGGAACTCCTCTTTCAAGAGCAAACTGAACTTGAGCTTCATGGTTATCTCCTAGTACAAATGAGGCTGTTATGTTGCTTAATGAATAAAGCTGAGATAAATGCTGAAAGGGAAGCTGATGCATGAATATGTGATGAAGGGTAGCCCAGTAGCCACATGGCTTCTGACTATGAAAATCACGTAACAATAGACAGAATTCTAGATGTAAGCAGAAGCATCCTTGATGGACATATTGAGAACTTATTCTTGGTTTACATTATGCTATGTGAAATATGCTGAGAACTGATACTTGGTTTATGTATTTGTTTCAGGTAGGTACTTTGCCAGAAGTGAATCTGGAATCAACCTTTCAGAGGAATATGACTTCTCCTCAATACAACAGTCTCCAATTGGCATTGAGCAGGAAGCATTTCTCCCAAATTCCCCATTTCTAAATGCCTATTTTAGAAGTGAAAACAGCAGTATGCAGATTCCATTTGAAACTACTGAAGAGGAAGATAAGGCTGAGGAGTCTGTAAATTCAATTTTAGCTGATGAGGATATTTTCATCAGTGAAGAAAGAAGTCATGCTTTTGTCAATGGTTGCACCCAGTCAGAGTCAGTAAGAAGGACATACCGTGAAAGCGGTTACACGGATTCAGAAGTGGTCTATGCACAGGTAAAGTAATCTATTGCCATCCCCATTTTACTCCTCCTTCCAACCCTTTACCAAAATAGACTCTTAGACTTCAGAAGTACACTTTTTTTTTTTTGTTAAGCACTTCAAGAATTGACACAATCTGTTCATACTCTTCTGAAACTATTACTGTATGGCAATAATCCATATAATTCAACAATTTGTTTATGATGATAAAATTGATGTTAATTTATTGAAGTGTTTGTTTCCCAATGGGTTCATGTTGAATTTTGTTCAACATTTGAAACAAACATTCAATGCAGATAAATAAACAAGAGAGGATGATTGAGGCGCAACCAGCAAGCATGATTTTGGGTGAAAATAAAAATATAATGCCAAAGGTGAGAGGCTATCATGGACTGCTTATAGGACTTTTGTGGGAAGTGCTGCTGTTGATGTACATAATATCTGCTGTTCCACTAATAAGGTAAATGATGGCAATGGTGTTTTAGCTCTAGAAAGAAAGCAAAATAAAGATCTTGGGAAGCAACAGTTGTAGACAATATCAATCATTAAATATTGGGAAGCAAATATGAAGCGTATAAAAGTAGTGAAGGTTAATCACTTGCTTACAGATAAATAGACTAAAAACGAGTAGAAATAGATTTCCAAAAATATGATACAAATTTAGTCACAATCTTGCAAGAACCAAGGTGCAGAAGTCCTGTCCAGCTTGAATTACAGCTATGGTCTGGTCATGGAACAAATGAAAATAAAATCTTAAATAAAGAAAGAGTTGAAAAATATCATATGAGCATAAATGAACAAATTGAAGTGTATAAAATAAAACAGAAAGAAGAATACTAATTATAGAAAATAAAAATGGAAAAAAAGTTATAGTCTGCAACATTATTACCAGACCTCTTATCCTTAATAGATCAGGGAATTGTCAATATTGAACTACGGGATTCGTATTATAGTTTCTCCATGACTTTGTAGCACTGGCTCTTGGTTATTAAAAGCATAGCTTGCTTTGTTGGTAACCTTTATTTATTATAATGCCCATTATAATCCTCGAGTATCAAAACTCAACCTCAAAAATGAAGGATTAAAGAATTGCCCGGTGCCCACCTCTTACTGAAACGGTATATATGCACCCTGAAGCGGGATGATCCGCGCTTGGAGGTGATGGTGTTGTTATTCATATGCTACTTTTGAATGGAAAGAAAATTCTTTGTTGATGCAGAAAAATGATTAAACTCAATTACCAACATCGTCTCTGAAATGATAAAACCATTTTTTTTTTTTGCATAAATGAAATTAAAAATATTATTTTATTTTTCATAAATATATGATTATCCACAAATTTTTATTGGTTAATTAATTGGTATACATTATCAATATAAACTTTTTTATACCGTCAACCGTTTACAAATTACGGTATGAGTGACTTTTAAGAAAATTAGATAAGAGTTACATATTTTGAATAATGTTTCAATTTATGATTAATTGATAGTATAAAAAATATATACATACGAATTAAATCCAATTTTTATTTCTTTTATAATAAAAATTTCCAAAAATAATATTAGATAATTAGTATCTAGTCCTGAATTTTATATTAGTAGTTAGTAACATATATGTATCCTAAAAAAGAAAAGAATTAAATAGAACAATAAGAAAGCAAATTTGATAATTATAACATTTAATTGATGAAATTATAGTAATAAATATAATTATAATAATTCAAAATATTATAAGATTTAACCCTTTTCTTAAGAGGGTAGTTTTGTTTTTTTCGCTTTATCCGTTGCACACAAAAATAAAAAAAATATAATTATAATAATTAAAAATATTTAGCCTAAAAAAAAGATAAAGTCTAAAATATTCTTTTGGTCTGTCATCTTATTTTTATAATTCGTTTTGGTCTTTTATCTTTAAAAATATTTATTTTAGTCCTTTATCTATCAAACATTATACAAAATGGTCATTTTTCTCAGTTCTGTTACTAACGTCGTTAATGTTAACATACTTAGCAGTTAAGTGATGATCTGGAAAGCTGAATTGGCACGTCATTCACGTGACGGTATATGTTGGAGTCACGTGGAAGAACCAAATCGAAACCAAAAAATAAGATAAATATCCAAATCGAGTCATCTTTCCCAATGAGTCATCTTCCCCAAATTGGTGACCTAGGGTTTCCAGAGGTTTTTATTGATCAGGTCTACGATTCTTCCATGGATTATTACCCAACTCGATGTATTCTTCCCCAAATTCGATGAATTATTCATCATCTAATACAAGCCTGTGTTGATTATGCCAATGGTAATGAAAGTCCTTACGATCTGGCATTGCTTGGTGTCATTCCTGCTCCCTTGCTTTTCAGCTTTGATTTGAAATCTGACAATTGATTTGAAGCCACTTCCATCGATTTTGGGTTATAATCCATTGAAGAATTCTATTTCTGGGCAATAGCAACCTCCAAAAATCCTAAGTCATCAATTTGGGGGAAGAAAACTTGTTGAGGAAGAAAACTCGATTTGGTCCTTTATCTTGTTTTTTGGTTTCGATTTGGTCGTTTATCTTTTTTTTTTTTCCGATTTGGTCCTCCTAAGTGGATGACGTGCCAACTCAACTGTCAAGATCATCACTTAATTGACACGTAAGCTAACATTATCGGTGTTAGTAACGAAACTGATGGAAAGAACCACTTTGTATAAAGTTTGATACATATATAAAGGATTAAAATAGATCTTTTTAAAGATATAAGATCAAAACGAATATGTTTTACTTAAACGTAAATCACCAGATTTGAATTTATAAAACAACCGATGTCATGGGCTTATCGCATTGAAGAAAAGTGAAATTATGAAAAATGAGGTTAAAAATGACTCAAATTTAATAAGGTGGTTAGGGGTGATAACTGATAAGAAAGCATCTGATAATCCTCCCGTTGTTTTAAGGATGAAAAATTCACGTGTTGCAGCGCCACCCTTGAGTTGAGTTCACCCACGGAAAGCCCATACAAAAATGCTAACCCAATGAGCAGCAAGCAGGTGCAGGGCCTACATACAGCATACATAGGTAATGGGCAGAGGCACAAGTGGACCTCCCCCACCTCTCTCATTGGGAAGTGTGACAGCGGCGCATGTTAGCGTCATCCCCCAGCAAATCGGTGGTGCCCCCATCGTCCTATCCACATCTCCTAATCAGCCGCACACGGCACCACCCACCCAATAATGTCACCAAACACCACTTTCTCATTCCCTTACTACCCTTATCCTTACCCTTACCCTTACCCGTACCCTTCCACCACCTCCTCCACCAAACCTAAACCCACCCTCTTTATCCTTTTATCCTATTCTCTCTTTCTTTCTTCTCATCTCCTCCTCTCTCTGCCATGGCCTCCCCCGTACACTCCACCCCTCCTCCTCCTCCTCCCCCTCCCGATCCACCCTCTGCCGTCCCTCTAGCCCTCACCGTCCAACCCCTTTCCTCCTCCTCTCGCCGCCTCCCTCCTCCCTGCTGGTCCCCCGATGAAACCCTCGCCCTCATCGACGCCTACCGCGACAAGTGGTACTCTCTCGGCCGCGGTAACCTCAAAGCCACCCACTGGCAAGAGGTCGCCGACACCGTCTCCCAGCGCTGCCCCAACGCCTCTCCACCCAAAACCCCTGTCCAGTGCCGCCACAAGATGGAGAAGCTCCGCAAGCGTTACCGCACCGAGATCCAACGCGCTCGCTCCCTCCCCGTCGCTCGTTTCAACTCCTCCTGGGTCCACTTCAAGCTCATGGATTCCATGGAGAAAGGCCCTTCCCCTATCAAACCAGAGATCGACTCCGATAGCCACGACGGAGATGGCGTTGACCGCGACGACGACAACGACGATGATGAAGATCGAGATCTCTACGACATCAAGAACGGCCACGGCCACGGATCTAACACGAGAAGCTTGAACAAATTGTATAGGAACGGGTTTGGTGGCAGTGGCGGTGTTAGTGGTAGCGGTGGTGGTGGTGTTGGTGGGTTTAGGATTAGAATTCCAACTGGTTTGACCGCGGGTCACCCTGGATCCAAGGTGTATGGGGGGAAGGTTGGTAATCAGAAACCGAACCCTAATTCGAGCTCCAATTATGGAACGAGGGTTTTGGGGAAGAAGAGGGAGAGAGATCCTGTGGGAGAGGTTGTGTCTGCGATTAAGGTGTTGGGAGATGGATTCGTGAGGATGGAGCAGATGAAGATGGAGATGGCAAGGGAGATCGAGACTATGCGGATGGACATGGAAATGAAACGCACTGAGATGATTCTCGACTCACAACACCGGATCGTGGAGGCTTTTGCTAAGGCTGTTTCGGACAAGAAGAACAAGACAAAGAGGATGCCTGATCCCCAACAACAACAACAACAACCTTAGATCATCACCATCTTGGATTCTCATGTCATATACATACTTATGTTATGTTCCGACTCTAGTGAGTGAGTGAATGAGTGAGTTAGTAACACAATGTCACTTCGCTTGTCTTCTGCTTTTTCTTGTTTCCATGTTGCTTTTCTGCCACTTTCTGTAATTTAAGGTCATATATGACACAGACATTTGGAAGTTGATCAGTTTTACGTTGATGATTTATGAATCATGAATTAGCTTTTTTATATTCATATTCTACCCTGATTTTGCTGCTTGCTGCCTTTTTAGTTAAATCACACTACAGAATCTCTTGCCAAAATGGCCTTGGATTTTGGTCAAGGAAACAAGAAAGTAACAGAATGAAATATAACCACAGAAATCCTATCAAAGAAAACTCCGCACAGATCAACCAGAAGAGAAGGAGCTATATTAAGTTATCGATGTTCCCTAAGAGACAAGGGTTTGGAATTGACTTCTTGTTGCCCTTTCTTCTAGATGTTCTTCCCCCTTGGGCCAACACCCAATGCTATATATGGTGGAATCTGCGCTATGATTTTCTTCGGTTATGATGAGTACATTGGGGCCTCAGTCAGTCTTTATCTTGACACACTGTAACTTGTTCGTGTTATATATATATTGAGGATGCTGAGACAGTGAAATAATTAAACTAGTCGTCCGTGTAATTTGGATTTGAGTCAATCAAATCGTTGGAACTAACTCCCTTTGTTGCTTCTACAATGCCCTTTGTTGCTTCTACAATAGGAAGCATTGTAAGGATACCCTATTCCTTTACAGTGACGACAAGGAAAATTGTACGTTTATTATTGGATGTAAGTACGATATGTCCCTTACGCGTAGTGTTCTTTCTTTCTTGTTTTCTCTAGTTGTTTGATCTTCTTTGAAGGGGATGAAGATCTCTTGTCCCATTTTAATGTACCACATCATGTCCCAACCAATAATATCTTGCAATGTAAGTAAAAATTTTATTTAATATTGAAAAAGTAAAATACATGACAAAATATTATTGGTTGGGACATGATATGGTACACCAAAATGGGATAGGAGATCCTCATCCCTTTGAAGGACTGGTCCAACATTTAGTGAGGCCTAAAAAGAACTCTATGGTGAGATCTTTTTAAAGCAAATAAAAATATTTTTTTAAATTAATATATTTATATTTAAAGTTTATCTTTCGTGCTTTTTGGGATGCAAAATCATTTATTATATTATCATAATCGATTTCATGTAAATTTTTTTTTTCAATCGATAATAAAACCAATCCATTTAATCTTTGTTGAGACATTGTTGATCTTAGATAAGATTTTATTAATTTTAATTTTGAAAAACTTCTTTCTGCCGAAACAGCAGTTACGAGAATCGTTAACATTATTCTATAAGTAATATATGCATTTGGAAAAGAATCAAGCCTTCTTATATAATTAAGTATGTCATTTGGTGTATCATTTTTCACTTGTATAATTTCTCTTAAAATTTTTAGTTCTGTAAATAAATCTAATCCATCAATAGGGGGATACTGAATTGAACCGTCAAAACAACTTAGGTGCATAATTTACTCTTCTTTCCGTTTAACATTTTTTTTAAAAAAAAAATAAGTAGTAAAAAAAATTTTTTTTTTTGAGGCCTAAAGCCCTTGTTTCATTTGCTTACCCCTGAGGCCGGGCCTGCTTCTTTGTTACCTTCTAATTTCATACTATATGCTACATAGATCGTGACACCTGCACCACCTTGAGAGGGATCCTGATATGATTCATGTGCGATGCCTTTTTTTTTCCTGCTTGATAAATTTAAGGCGTCACATTTCTCTGGCAACGATGTGTGCGTGTTTTCTTTCTTCTGTTGTAATTTGCAACTAAGTGTGTTGTATGTATCAAGCTCGTTGGCATACGAGTTCTACTATTTTATCATTTAATTAATGTTCTGCAATCCGTATCAGCAATTGAATTTAAAAAATCAATTGAATATTATTTGATGAGATATTACGTTTCTGAGGTAAGTAGGCAGGCCAAGTTGGCCAAATTAAAAATTGGTTCTCCCACAATGTTTGTGGTAATGTAAGGAAAGAACAAAAACAAAACAACCAGCAAGAAAACAAATCCCTAAGGAACCAGACACCCATAGAATCATCCTTCAAAAATGAGTTTATTAAAAACCTGAATTTCAACTTGTATGGCTCACCTGGCACCACATCACATCAAGTCACAATGGGCACTCAAAGCCATGGCCTCATATATTGTCAACAACTTCGGAGAGCTTGACGGAGAAGAGTACATCCACCATTACGAGAAAACCAGCGGTCACAAGGCGTGGCATCTTGGCCCTGCCTCTCTTATTCGCACAACCGCCCAAGAGAAAGCAGAGAGAGGACAAAAGAGCGTGGTGAGCGTGCACGAGTGCCTGACCAGCTGGCTCGACTCAAAGCCACCTAACTCGGTGCTCTACATATGCTTTGGCCATTTCTCAGATAAGCAGTTGTACGAGATGGCATGCGGGATAGAAGCATCGGATCACCAATTCATATGGGTGGTTCCTGAGAAGAAGGGGAAGGAAGATGAGATGAGAGCAATGAGGATTATTAAGGAGAGATGGCTCCCAACAATTAAGGTTTGAGGAAAGAAATTAATAAGATGAAGGGGATGGATGATCATAAGGGGGTGGGCCCCTCAAGTCTTGATCTTAAGCCACCCCGCCCTCGGGGCGTTCTTGACGCACTCCACAGTGGAGGCTGTCAGCGCTGGAGTTCCGATGATAACGTGGCCGGTGCATGACGAACAGTTTTACAATGAAAAGCTGATAACAGAGGTGCGGGGGATTGGGGCAGAGGAGTGGAGCCTCATAGGTTTTGTAGAGAGAGAAAAGTTTGTGGGGAGAGATCGCATAGAGAAGGCTGTGAGGACTGAGGTTGATGGACGGTGGTGATGAAGTTGAGCATATCAGAAGGCGTGCACAAGAGTTAGGGAAGAAAGCTAGAGAAGCAGGATGTTCAAGAAGGTGGATCATCCCACAACAATTTGACGACCTTGATTGTTGAGCTAAAACGATTGAGAGACTTTAAGCCAGTTGATTAATGGGAATTTCAAGATGATTTTCTTTTCAGCATTGTTATTTACCCATCAAATAAAAACTAGCTTCAATAATGAAATTGGGCTTTTGGGATTGGGAAAACTTACGTTCATTCTGCCTGCTGATGTTGTTACGTACGTGCATGATTGGTTGGCAGTTGCATCTGACACACTGCAAACAAAGTTGAAACTCCCTTTCACCTTCAATGAAAATAAATTACTGACTTGCCACTCAAAACGTCAGTTCATTCCCTCAAACACGCAAATAAAAACTAGCCTCATTCTGTACCCTGTAATTACCGTTGGTGTGGGAGCATCGTCGTGATGTTCATACAGGCCTAGCTAGAGAATCTTGTGATGGAATTTCCCATTGTTTTCTGCTCCCTTTGTTATGGGTTTATAGTTTCCTATTTTTTATGGGAAATCAGTTACATATTGTGGTCCATTTTGGGTCTGTGTTCAACCCACTTTCTAAGCATTATTCAGTAACTTCCCCACTCTCCCATTATCCCACTTCATGCTCCACGTTTCTGATATCTGTGATGGGCGGAGGTCTATAAATTAAACGGGTTGCTCTCTGTTTTGGGTCACTGAACCTACTCCTCTCTTCAGCATACAAACACCATCGAGTATGAGTGAGTAAGGGTTTGGAAAAGCCAAGACAGAACCGGGTTGACATTACACTTTAAACGGGTTACAGCATAAAATCGAGGAGCTTTGAAAGCAAGCAGAAAGCGGGTGAAGTGTTCGTGCAAAAGGTCTAAGAGCAAAAGGAACCAGAAGAGGAAGAAGAGAGAATCAAATAGCAATGGCGGGAGGTTGGTTTTCTTGATCCGTTTTAGCTTCCGCTGTATGATCTGAATATGTTGCTTTGATTTGTATAACATGTTTAGATCTCTGTATTCGTTTTATATCTTGTGCTAGTTGGACCTCTTGATTTTTCACCTTTTCCCACAGTTCTGTTGTTGACTTGCTTGGTTGGGTGAAGGAAGAGGAAGACGAAATGTAAGAGAGGCATGTGGGAGAGAGTAATAAAAGGTAAGATGTGCTTAAATGCAAGCCATTCATTTTAATCTAATGGTTGGTTGTTATTGTATCCTCTCATCTCTCACAACATCATAGTACTCCTTTCACCTAATTTGCCCCATTTATATTTATACATAACAAACCCTTGCTTAAGGCATATATATCAGCATGAAACAGTCTTCATACATGTAATCGTGTATTTTATATATATGGAAGAGCTCAATATTTATTAATTATTATGCATATGAGAATTAGTTACAGAGAATCTCTGAATTGGTCAACCTGCTAAGAACTATATCCCTTTGAAATTTTATTACTTCTTTGTTCTACTTTCCTTTTTCTTGTCATTGTAGCTAGAAGTAGTACCGTACCTGTGCATTCGCACGGGTCGCGTTGGTTTTTATGCATGTTAGTAAATGCCGTGTGTATATAACAATAAGGTAGTATATACTAAATCCATTCATCTAGTTTATTTCTATTAGATATTAATAAGCTGATATGCATACACGTGCATATGAAGATTAAGTTTTGTCTATTTTTTATCTGCAAATATTTTCATTGATAATGTATACCATGAAGACATGTGAGATCCAAAACTGATCTTCAATCATAGTTGGTAAAACCTCCCATTGTGGTATTTGTTTGCCATCTTTGCTATCCCTACGCATACTTCAGGGACCAAAGGCAACACACTAACTCTCATATCAATTTCAGAATTTGGGTGATATGGCGATGGTTGAATTGTGACAATACTGTCCATTGCTTAAAGGAATAGAGCTCTCACACTGCCGTCAAATTATCGATGCTGGTCTAGCACATCTTGTGAAAAGTTGCACTATATATGCTCATGTCACATGGTTTATTGAACTGGTATAACTTCAGCTGGAGCGGCCACTTGTTTCTAGTTATCCCAACATAAAAAAGGTCTTGGTTGAGAAGTGAAAGGTTAGCCAACGGACCAAGCGACAAGCAGGTTCCATCATGGCCTACTTGTCTGTGGACCTTAATTTAGATATTTGCTATGCAGTTTTTGTACCCGAGCTTTATCATTCCATCAGAGGATGAAGTTTTTCTTTGTACAAACTGTCAATGATCAAAAGTAAAGAAACCAATGGGCTTCGATAAATAGATATTGTTTACAGTAGCATGGTTTATTGATATAGTTAAAACAATATTATGATTCTGATATTGATGTAACACAGAAAATTTTTGTTAAGCACAATAAAGGTTTGTTCTGATCTTACTGCTGTAAGTACATGCCTCAATTCTCCATCAAGAGATCTTGTTCTTTGCTTGGAACTTGAACCATTCTTTGGTTGATTTTACATATGCATATTTTTTATCATTTAATTACAACTTGGCTTACCTCATTTTCTACACATGTTGCACTATCATTATGCTATACTAGATCTTGTACCTGTGCGATGCACGGATGTATCATGTTTTTGTATTTTTTTTGTTTGGATATTTTTTTAAAAATGTTGATAGTAACACATTAAAAGTTCAACAAATACATATTGCTTTGTATTTGAATGGTTCGGGAGAGGAGTTTGTATGTTTTGACTTTTGATTCGTCAAAGTTAATTTGTTAGGGAAAATATACTTTAGTGAATAACTCTTACAAAGACGTTATGGTTTAGTGTACATGAATGTAAGATATACTTCTCCCCATGCGATTGAGACTTTATATTTGTCTTGAGAACTGCTAGGCGTTCCACAAGTAAGCTCTCGATGGACTGTACATCATATTTGTTTGAATTAAGATAACCGGATTGCACATTGTAATGAGCAGTATTACAAATTGTCATTCTCTTATATGCTTATTAAGTTATCTCATTGATGCTGAATGACTCTTCTATTGTTGACATGTTTATCTCTTTAAACAAAGAAAATTAACAGCAAAAATGATAAGATATAACCTTATTTTCCTATTTCTAATCAATGAAATATCAGTGCAAAGAAAAGTACAAAATTTCAAAGGGTACTTCAAAAAGTCCTAGTTTGAACTGTCCCTTGTAATACTTGCATTTCCATTGGAGTAAAATCAGCGACGATCCTTGTAACACACTAAGCTTCACAGGGACCTACCCGAACAACAATCTACAACAATAGTTGTCACCAATCAAGTCAAACCCAAAAAATGATACTTTTTTGGCAAAGATAAATAAAATATTATTATATCATTGTTCACAATCTCTAAAGTCTTTGTTATTTTCAAGATAATTTAAAACATGAATTAAACCAGACAAAAGGAATGTCACCTAGTAGATTGTGTAAAATAGAGGGCAAGTCATGCGGACAAAATGTGGACGATTCAAGTAATTGCTTGTAGCTTTGAACGATTTAAAGCTTGAAGAAGTAATGGTGTTAAGAAATTCGTGTGTAATGAATATTATCTGACGCAAACATATTTTCATTCAATGAACATGGGCTATCAAAACTAGGGTATGTTTTTGTTTCTCTAGGAATCAATGACAACATAACAAAACTTTAATGACAACGAATCAACAACAAAACAACAAAAACATAAGTTAGAAAACCAAACCCTGCAATTTAAGCTCGAAAACCATAAGCTGGGATAGGATAAGAAATTCTCAAGGAACATCATATCGAGAAATCAAGAAGAAAAAACATAAATACATAAAACAACAAAGGCATGCAATTAGACTCGTGTAATCTATCAAAAATCACATAAAAAACAACAACTAACAACTTGAATTTGCGAGACACTTACAGAAGCAGGATTGAACTCAATCAAAATTTGTCTGCTCTCATTCAGGTTAACCTACATGGGTTTAATGTATTAGTTGTTTGATCACACAATATTAAAATTGGATTCAATAAACAAAAATGTAAATCAATGCTTGGAACACTTAAATTTTGTCTTTAAATGGGGCCCATAGTTTTTGAATGACACTAAATTGTCAGTAAAAATTTCAAGGTTTCTCAACTCCCAACATCTTACCAATTCCAAACATTTTAGCTTGAGTGATGGACCTGAAACCTTCGTATTGTTGGGAACTCCTGAATTAACCAAGCTCAACGTTTCAAGTAATGAACAACAACACGAGATACTCTAGCATCTCTTTGGTTATAGAGTAATGAATTTCAGATGCAAGACAAGCAAGGAATAAAAACTTGCAAGTTTAAACAAATGTAATGGAAGAACATATTCAAATGAATGTCCAAAATACAGATGAAGCTTTTGAACCCTTTTTGAATGGCAAAGTGAACCCACTTATCAATATCACACCCATAACCCACATGAAACCAAAATTTCAATCCTTGAAAAGTTGAGCTTTTAAGTGAACTCAACAATTCATTGATCCAACTTGTATATGTTTGCCTTTCTGCATCATACATGATCTCCATTGCCATCTGCAATTTCGAGGGGCCTTGACAGAAATCTATGAAGCTTTCATTAACAGCATAAGGAAAGCCAGTATCTATGCAATGCACACTGTTACTCTTCAACAAAAACTGCAGAAAGAGCCACAGTACACTTATATAGAATTATATCCTTTACATGATCTTGCTTTTTTTAATTAAAAAAACAAAAACGAAAAAAAAAAAGAAGAAAATTGACTGCATCAAAAATTCATTTGGTTAAAAGGAAAAGAAATGAATTAAAGCCAGAAAATATGCTTTAAGATAAGGAATTTCAAACCACTAAGGACATTGACTACATACAAAGTACTTTGAGGAAGTTCAAACCACTAAGGATTTTCATCAAACATATGGTGTGCTAGAAATTCTTTTGCATACAAAGTACTTTGAGGGGTTCAGACAGAAATATTATGCAAATAGAAATTAAAGAGATATTATGCAAACTCACCTGACCTTTTATTTTGAGGGACACAACATCACCAACAATAATATCAAATATCAATATTTTTATTGTTATCAGATTAAAGAACTTATCCAATCCGAAAAAATAGTGACTTTAATGAGGCAAACCTGAGGTGGACTCATGACCAAGGTAGCAAGAATTTGAGCAGAGATATTAGAACAAAGATTGACAGATGCCATCTTGTTAATTTGCTCCCTCACATTTGAAGAAAACCCAGTCACCTCCATATAACCTCCTCTTTTCCCACACTCTCCATAATAACCTGAAAGCAAAGTAAAAGAACTACAGACTAATTTGTTACATTGATATATAGTTCCACTACATCCCAATTCTTTTACCTATCAAATTCGCTACTCACATATTCTTTATATACATGGAACACCTATATGTCGGAAAGATCTAATGTAACATATCAACTTGAATCTTTAATTATATAAAATAAATCATGCTTATGCAACTAAAATTGAATAACCTAGTTCAACTGCAAGAAGTGTGGAACCCAGCAAATGACTAATATCGATGGAAATTGAGGAATACGTGCAGAGAGAAGCCAAAGAGGCTGATAGAAGCCGAAGATAACTATTAAATTTAACCAAAAAATAGTATTTATTTTTTACAAATGTGATTTTACATTTTTGCCCCTAACACAAGTGATTTCACAAAAATACCCTAACCACTACATTTTCCTTTTATATATAAAGATAAGTACATATGAAAGATGTTCCTCTAGCATTTTCCTTTTGAGTTTAATGATGATACATTAAAATTTTTTACACTGTCCATCAATCACGAATCATCATATGTGTGACTTTTAAGGTAGATATGATAAAAGTCCAACATTTTTAATGATATGATAATTTGTATTTGGTTGATAGTTTAAATTTTTTTTTTTTACATTAATCCTTTCCTTCTTTAGGTGCCTGAAATACTTAAGTATTTTTTTTTAAGAGAGTTTAATTTTGAAACACTATCGGTATAAAAGATTTTATAATATCCACCAATCGTAAATCATCCTATGTATGACTTTTAAGGTAGTCATGATATCAAATATTTTTAATGATGTGATAATTTACGATTGATTGACAGTGTATAAGAAATCTTTATATTAACAATGCAAACCAATTAAATCCTTTTTAAAAAGACAAGTTTACGTAAAATCTTTATTCGTCATAATTTTTACTTATTTGGGTATTGATCTTTATAGGTTTTTGTTTAATGTTGATCATTATTTTTTCAATCATCTAATTTTGTTTTCAAGAATGGATACTTAATAAATAAAATTTATAAGAACTAAATATTCATGAAAAAAATGAATTAATACATTAATAAATAGAAATTATAAGAACCAATATAAGCTTTAAATTTCAAATACTTAAAAATATAGACAGCAATATTAATAACAAATTAGAAAGATGAAAATTCAAATAATATAACACTATAATTACTAAAACTTTATTTAGACCAAAAACTTATAGTTGAGTTTAATACTATTAGTGTAAAAAAAATTTACCTTGTCAACCAATCAGAAATCATGATATATGTGAATTTTAAGGTAGTTAAGATAAAAATTAAACATTTTAGCTTATGTATCAATTTCTTATTGGTTGATTTTATAAAAAAAATTTATACCGACAATGCATGTTAGTGCATATCAATTTTATTTAATAATTAATAATAGAAAGCTATGGGTGAAAGTTATGTGATCCAATTACATGAGAGAGAAAAATGGAAAAAGAGAATGAGTGTCAAGGTGTATTACTATATTAGGGTGTTAAAGATTTATCTCATCCTTTTGATCTCTTCCCACTCAAAACTAACTTTGATGAGTCTAGGTTTTTGAGATTAAATGTGATGTATTTTTGAGATAGATTTAGATTATATTTGGGATCCTCCCAATCCAATTTGATGTTCCACATTCTTTTAAATTTATTATATTTTACAATTTGATATAAATAATACCATTTTTTGTTTAAATAATGTTTTTCATAATATAATAGTATTTTTATATTGTGTATCTTGTGTTTTATAATATATATTCTAAATATGCCTTAATTTTATTAATACTTCTTTAATTATATGTTTTAGACCTATATAATGTTTAAATTTATATATTGTATCTTATTTACTCGATTTCCATCTTAGACGTTATGGTAGGGTAAAAATTGGTCTTAATCAAATAATCCTATCAAATTATGATTGACCTTAAACTATTGGTTGGTTGGAGGGGATGAGAGAGATTATTTTAAATATTTTTTGTTTAATTTATTTTTGGCTCAATGAACTTTTTGATCCCTATAAATATAGTCATTTTTGGTTTTCGTCTGTAAATTTTTTTTTCTTTGCATTGTATAATTTTAACTTTTCCAATTTTGCATTATATCCCTGTCGTTAGTCTTGTCCGTCACGTGCTTAGCTTGCAAACAGAACCTTCATTTCAGCATGTCACATGGCATTACAAATAAATTTTTAATGCCACCTGGATTTTCAGATAAATTAATTTTTTTAAACAAATTTTTTCAAAAAAAAAAATTATCTTAACTTTTCGATGAGAAAAATCTACGGTGCATCATAACTGAGGTTTGAAGAGAACCACTGCTAAGAAAAATCAAGAGAAAATCGGATTGTCTCTCCATCCAGAACCACTTTAGCGCCGCTCACCAGCCACCTCTGCAGCAATCGCGTCCCAGCTCTCTCCGTCTCGGACCAGAAGCCCAGCAGCCACGCAGCTCCGCCCAGCCAACCACCGCGCCAGAGTCCCTGCACCACTAGCCCGTAATCGCCACGCTCACCACCGTTCTATCCATAGACAACGCCACACGCGCTGGCTTCGTGATGCAGTACCAAAAGAAAAACAAAAAAAATCATTTACCCCCAAAAAAATAAACAAACAACGCAAGGAAATTTCAAAGAAAATGCAAGTTCTATAATCTACACACACCATTGAATCAGGAGTTTCTTCAGAGCTCAAAAATGAGAATGAGAGAGAGCTTTAGCCGGTGAAGAAGTGAGATAAGACACACGTCTTCTCGGGCTTGGAGGCAGAGGTGGCAAACCACAAACTCTCACCAAAAAACCAGCTATCGGCAATTTGCAAGGGTCAGAAACACAACGACAAAGAACGGGTCCAGCGGTATTGTCATTCTTGTCGACCCTGGCGAGGGTTTCTAGAGTGAGAGGAAGGGAAACGTCAGAGAAGCCATGGAGTTCGAGATCTTCTTGGCTATATAAGAGCTTCTTAGCGCTGGGTTCCCTTTTTGATTTAAGAAATCTTGTTGGTATTGAAGAGATCAAGAGGTTTATGGTTGAAGAAAGTAGAAAGGTAGGAGATGAATTTGAAGCTAAACCAGGAACCCTAACGAGGAAGAAGGGGATGTTTTTTTTTTTCAAAAAAAATAAATGAACAAAAAAAATTTAATTTCTAAATTTTTGAAAAAAATAGATTCTAATTTAATAAAAATTAAATTTCAAAAATACAAATTTTATTTTTTTCCGAAATTGCTACGTGGCATTAAACGTGGCATGTTGAAATGGCATCTCGGATAGACAGATTAGTTAGCAATTAATAGTAGAAGTTGAGGGAATGAATGAATTGCAAAAATTGAAAAGTTAAAAATATACTATGCAAAGAAAAAAAAAATAGGGATTAAAATAAAAAATAATTATATTTATAGGGACCAAAAAGATCATTAAATCTTTATTTTTTTTGGAAGGAAGAGGAGGGGAATAAAATCTTTCCTCATCCAATTTTGGCTCCCCTCCAAAAGTCGTGGGATTTGAAGGGGAAGAAATTTAAAATATTTTGAATGGAATGACTAAAATATCTCAATTTATACATTTTAAAATCTAAAATTATAAGGATATAAAAATAAGTTAATTTTAAAATCTTTTATCTCTTTTTATGAATCAAACACAAATAATATTACTTTCTTTTCTCTCTATTAAAATCTCTCCCCTCTCCTCCTCTCAACTAAAAACAATAACTAATTAAAATCTAGACATCCCTTCTCTTCCATTAAAATTTCTTCTCTCCTCTCATTTCAACCCAACATACCTTAAAAGTCAAGTATCGTGGTACCAACCTGTCCTAGAAAGTGTAGAGCACGTGCTTGATCGGAGTAACAGGGATGGCCATGGCCGGCGGATGCAGCATCAGAGCAATCTGGATTCTCAACAACCTCGACGCCGTCGTTTTCTGCAGGTTCTTTCTCTCTCTCGCAACTCAACTCCTAATCGCCTAACACGCTCGAACTTTGAATTTGTGATTCTTTTTTTAATAATTTTGTTTAATATATATATATATATATATATATATATATATTAGGAGATTTCCGGTTGTAGAGAAGCGTTGGCGAGCTGCTTGCAATTCCCACAATGAAAGCGATTCCGTTTTGTTCTCTTCGTTACCCACTGACTCTGACCTAGCCGATGCTTTTCTCGAGAGAAAACATAGGTTACTTCACTTTTGTTATTCCTGTTACCTTCTCTATCTTAAACGTCACCGTATAGACTCGAATTGGTGGTGCTTTGTATCAAAATGAGAGGTATAAAAATTAACGAATTAAACAAATTTGTAGGGAAGGATCTGCACGAGGGTTTGGCATACGCAAAAGTCAATCATCTCCTGGGTCAGATTCTTGGGTGGATGATCCTATTACTCGTCATATCATAGGTCTTTACATAAACAAAGAAGAGGACGACGATAAGAATCTTTTATGGCCTTTAATCTTGCACATAAAGGGCCATTACAATATACTTGTTCTGCCATTAGTTGAGCCTAGGCATTTAAAGGCGTATGCTAGGTTATGCAAGAGACTTGATTGTGGAAGTGCTCTTGGTCTGGATCATGGTTTGTCTTCCCTCTTGCTGGATCTTCCATCAATAACAGGGTATGGTAAGTTACTTTACTTGCACATGGCACTAACATTCAGGATTTTTACCATACCAGAAGACTATCTCATACATATACTTTTAGCTTCATTATTTGTTATTAGTATATGACAGAATACAGTGGCGTCATTTGATTCACAGAGCTGACCCCACTTAATGTTGTTGAATTACTCGTTGATTTATTGAGTTATTTACCATGAAAGCAATTTTGAAAATGCATGTGAACACTGCCTCGTTTAGCTACAGAGATAGGTTTTGTTCAGCTTGTATTGGTAGATGTTATGGCAATTGGAGCCCCAACCTAGTTTGCATGTTATAACTCTTGATTCTTACCTATTAATTCATCATTTATTTGGATTAAGAAAATACCAGTGGCATGCTTAAAGATTGTTGTCTTGTTGACAGAAGTGGTTGATGCAAAAGAAAATGGTGGGTTACGTTTTCTTGTTGGAACTACATTTCCATGGGTATTGTTAGAGATATAAAATAATTCATGGGTCTCCATCTAACAACTTAAGCTTTTTGTGAGATAGATCCTTGACATAGTAGGAAGCCTTTATGACCAAATGGTCAGGAATTTGATCATTACCATCCCCATTCTTCATAATTAAATAGAATTTTGGCACAATGTGAAGTGGGCAAGTGACTTTTGCATAAGGAAGCATGTTAAAGATATGACCATTTATGAACCTCCACTTCAGCTTTCAGGACGGTTGTTTATTGACTGGTAGACTACTTGTAAAAAGGAGCTCTTGTGCTTATTACGTTTTCCTATTGCATAAGGCTGTATGCTTTTAATTGCTTGTATGAACCACCTTTGTTTCTGATGTTGACTCCTTT
Organism: Ammopiptanthus mongolicus; assembly: GCA_039655645.1. NCBI lineage: Eukaryota > Viridiplantae > Streptophyta > Magnoliopsida > Fabales > Fabaceae > Ammopiptanthus > Ammopiptanthus mongolicus. Next base: position 77,783,678 of record CM077350.1, on the reverse strand, counting down.
CCCTTTAAAGTGAGGGTAGAGGGTGAGATCATGAGTTCAATTGTCATCTATTTTGTGTATGTTCTTATTGAACTGTGTGAAAATAGAAAGCCCCCATCCCTAAGCATAGGCCCTTCTTACATTGCACTTGAAGTGCACCTTCAGTTTGCCTTTTTATGTACTGAATTGATTGCAGTACCGTAGTCCCAAAGAGAGCTTGTATGCACTTTGCAGTATCGATGGTAGTGGAGTTTTACTTCATTGGATGTGCTTTTAATGAGATATACTTTTGCCTTTGATTTCACAGGGCATTTATGATAGCACATGCTATTGGTGACATAATTACTGGTGACACAGTAGACCCTGAAGTGTCCGTAAGTGCAGCACCCTCTGTTGGAGGGCTGTTTGATTCACTAACTGGCAGTATAGGCATATCTTCCAGGGCGAAACCTGTAGCTCCACCAGTTGCTTCTTCCTCCCCTTCGAGTGCAGCTGCACCTGGATCAATTACAGCAGATACTCCAAAAATCGGGTCTAGACCTTTGGATAAAGATGCACTTCGAACATTCATCAGTAGTTCAATGCCCTTTGGTTGGTACTTTTTATTATGGTATTTCTCATCTAATTTTTTTAGTGTTTTTTGAAGATAAGCTTGCAGTTACCTATTGCTTGTAAATGAATTCTATCAAATGTTTATTTTGTATACAGGTACACCCTTGGACCTTAATTATTCCAATATTTTTACTATCAAGGCCAATGGCTTTTCTGCATCAGATTTGCCTCCTGCAGACCAAAAGCAACCAGCTTGGAAGCCATATCTATACAGAGGAAAGCAGAGAATGCTGTTTACAATTCTTGAGACTATTCATGCAGCTCTGTACGATAGGGATGAGATTCCAGATATTATATCAGTTTCTGGTCAAATAAATTGTCGAGCTGATCTGGAAGGGTTGCCAGATGTGTCATTCCCCTTGGCAGGATTGAACACAGCAAACCTTGAGGTTTCATCATATCATCCTTGTGCTCAAGTTTCAGATCAAGGTTTGGATAAGCAGGGTGTGATGTTTTCTCCACCATTAGGTAATTTTGTGTTGATGCGTTATCAGGCAACTTGTGCCCTTGGACCTCCTGTAAAGGGGTTCTATCAGTTGTCAATGGTTTCTGAGGATAAAGGTGCATTTCTATTCAAGTTGCGTCTAATGGAAGGTTATAAGGCTCCTTTTACAATGGAATTCTGTACTGTGACTATTCCCTTCCCTAGGAAAAGGATTGTATCTTTAGATGGGACTCCTTCTGTCGGAACAGTTTCAACTTCAGACCACTCTGTTGAATGGAAAATTGTGACAAGTGGACGGGGACTGAATGGAAAAAGTATTGAAGTGACTTTCCCAGGAACAGTCAAGTTTGCACCATGGCAAAACCAAAGGGTATCTTCTTCTAGGTCATCCTTTGGAATCATTGCTGACGAGGATAGTGATAACGAGGCAGAAAATGCTAGCAACATGGTTAATGAAGAACATTTGATGGAGAAAATGAACAAGGATCTTCCTCCGGTTGATCTAGAGGAGCCATTTTGCTGGCAGGCCTACAATTATGCTAAAGTATGTGCCTCCCAATTTTTATATTTTATCTTATAGTATTTTACGAAGTTGATGCATTTCTTTGTTAAGAAGTTTGCTTCATTTTTTATTTTGGTTCTAGATTAGCTTATGCTTTTGTAATTTAATCTTATCATCATATTCTTATTGTTGAAATTTAGGGATTGGATGCAAAAGAGAAAAGTGATAGGCACCCGATAGTAAGAAGGGTGTATGTTAGGGGTACTCACTAAGTGTTAGGCTAGCAGTTAGTTGTTTCTGTTAGTTTTGTGGGCGGGAAACTGAACTGGTGGTTGGTTTGCCTATAAATAGAATAGTAGGCTCAGTTGGTTAGGCAGTTAGGATTTGAGTGAGGACTTTAGGAGAGAATTGGTGCTCTCGAATCACCATAGTTCAGTCTCCCAGTTTGTAACCGTTTCTTGTTCATCAATAAAACTTACTTGGGGCGAGATTTCCCAATTTGCTTCGATTACAACCCTAAATACCAGTTGAATCTATCAACTGGTATCAGAGAAGTTTCGATCCAGTGGATACGTTGATGGTGAGGAAATCTATGCGAATAAACATGGATGAGCAGAGATTGATGGAGATGATGCAAAATTTGTTGCAAGCATCGTCGCAACAAACTGAAGAAAGGATAATGCAAAGTGTGGAACGAGCGTTAGATGCGAGATTCAATCACATCAGGAACGAAGGCGAGGATGGAAAACACGGAAGTGGTGATGGTAATGGCGACGGAAATGGAGGAGGTAGCAACGGTACTGGAAGCAGAGGCGGAATTCCGGTAGTGCAAGATTCTCAGAATTCTCGTGCCTTAGAAGGAGAAGATCGATTCCATAAAATCGATATTCCAATTTTCTCTGGAGAGGATGCGCCTGGTTGGATCGGAAAAATCGAATGCTATTTTCGATTCCGTAAATTGAGCGAATAGGAGAAAATGGAGGCAGTGTTCGTGGCGGTGGATGGAGTAGCGTTATCATGGATGCAATGGTGGGAGGCTTGCACGGAGAATCCTACTTGGGAGAGTTTAAGGAAGCTGTGATGAAGAGGTTCCAACCGTCGCTAGTGGAGAATTCGTTCGAGGTACTTTTGGGTTTGAAGCAAGAGGGCTCAGTACAGGAGTATAGGGAACAGTTTGAAGTTCTAGCTGGACCAGTGAAGATCACGCATCCCAAATACTTGAGTGGAATATTTGCAAATGGATTGAAAGATGAAATCAAAGCTGAGGTAAGGTTACATCGCCCTAAATCTCTACAAGAAATGATGGACTTAGCACTACTTGTGGATGAAAGAAATGAAGTATATGGAAAAAATAGTAAGATCACCGCGAGTAAGGCCAAACTAACAAGAGTTTTAATCAATGGGGGAGAAATGAGGAGAACACTAGAACTTTTACTAATAGAACCCAAGCTGTTAACAACTGGGCAAACACTAGTAAACCTGGCGAAGGAACTAGTAGGGATATGGTTAATTTTAGAGGCAGTAAGGAAGACAAAGGAAAGAACTCCAACTTTAAATTCTTGCCAGAAGATGAATACTCAGAAAGGCGACGAAAAGGGCAATGTTTTACATGTGATGAGAAGTTTTTCCCTGGCCACATTTGTAAGAACAAGACTTTGCGGATTATGCTAGTTGAAGAGCAGAATTCTGAAACTGAAAAGGAAACTGAGGAAGATGATAAAGAGGAGATTGTGTGGGGTGAACAGTTTAAGCAGCTCACTCTTCACAGCATGGCGGGATTAACTTCAAGAAAGTCCTTCATGTTGTGGGGTATTGTGAAGGATCAACAGATTATGGTGTTGATAGATAGCGGGGCCACTCACAATTTTATATCCAAGCAGGTGACTCAGCAGCTGAATTTGAAGGTTGAGCACACAATTCCCTACTGGGTGAAAATTGGAAATGGCCAAAGGATCCAAACCAGGGGAGTTTGTAAAGGTTTGGAATTACAGTTGCAACGATTCCACTGCAAGGGGGACTTCTATGTCTTTCCACTCAAAGGGGAGGATATGGTGTTAGGGATGGAATGGTTAGAAAAACTGGGAGATGTCAAGGCCAACTTTAAAGACATGACTTTGAAGATTAAGGAGGGCAATACCAGAGTGGTGGTGAAGGATGACCTTGGTTTGTGTAAAGGCGAGGTTAGTGCTAAGGTCATGAGGAGGGAGTTGCAAGAGGAGGAAGGGGGTTATGTGGTGGAATGTTTCTGTCAGCAGCTTGCAACTGACACTCCAGCAGCATTACAAAAGGTTATAGATGATTTTGATGACATCTTTCAAAGCCCACATGGTCTGCCACCCCAAAGGAGGCATGATCATGCAATCTTGCTAAAAGAGGGAGGTCCTATCCCTAATCTCAGACCTTATAGGTATCCTTACTTCCAAAAGGATGAGATAGAAAAGTTGGTGCAAGATATGCTGACGTCGGGCATAATACGGCCAAGCATAAGCCCCTATTCTAGCCCTATCATCTTAGTCAAAAAGTAGGATGGCAGTTGGAGATTCTGTGTTGATTATAGGGCTTTAAACAATATCACTGTCCCAAACAAGTTTCCTATTCCTATCATAGGATGAACTAGCAGGGGCTGTTATTTTTACAAAGTTGGACCTTAAATCTGGTTACCTCCAGATCCGAATGAAGGACGAGGACATTGAGAAGACTGCCTTCAAGACTCATGAAGGCCACTATGAATATTTGGTGATGCCTTTTGGGTTAACCAATGCCCCATCCACATTTCAATCATTGATGAATGAGGTACTTAGGCCGTTCCTGAGAAGGTTTGCTTTGGTTTTTTTTGACGACATACTGGTCTATAGCAGGGATGAAGAGAGCCACTACACACACCTCGAGCAAGTTTTTCAAGTATTGAGGCAGAATCACTTAGTGGTTAACCAAAAGAAGTGCAGTTTTGGGGTCCGTCGGGTTGAGTATTTGGGCCATATCGTTTCAGCAGAAGGGGTTTCAGCGGATCCAGGCAAAATTTCAGCAATGGTTGATTGGCCGACTCCTAAGGACATGAAAGGTTTGAGAGGGTTTTTAGGCTTGACGGGCTATTACCGACGATTTGTTAAAAACTATGGCCTGTTAGCACGACCTCTCACAGATTTGTTGAAGAAGGATCAGTTTCAGTGGAATCCTACAACAGAGCAAGCATTTGCTAGGCTTAAGACAGCAATGACTTCAATTCCTGTCTTAGCAGTCCCTGATTTCACCAAACCGTTCACAGTGGAAACTGATGCCTCTAGCGAAGGTTTGGGTGCTGTTCTAACTCAGGAAAATAGACCAGTAGCTTATTTGAGTCAATCCTTGTCTACTAGGGCGCAACAAAAATCAGTCTATGAGAGGGAATTAATGGCAATAGTGTTGGCCGTTCAAAAATGGAAGCATTACCTCCTAGGACAACATTTCATTATCAGAACAGATCAAAAGAGCCTAAAATTCCTAACTGATCAACGGATTTTGGGAGAAGATCAGTTTAGATGGATATCCAAGTTAATGGGGTTTGATTTTGAAGTTCAATATAGAACTGGGGCCAGTAACAAGGCAGCTGATGCCCTTTCAAGATAGATGATGTATGCAACCCTCTCAGGTATAAACTTTTCAAAATGGGAAGCGTGGGAAAGGGAGATTGCTGCGATGGCAAACTGCAAGGCTTACTACAGGCAGTGATTTTGCAACTTGAAACCTTTCCTGATTATTCTTTGCAGCACGGAGTTTTGTTCCACAAGGGCAGCTTGGTCCTACCTAAACAATTTTCTAAGATCCCTGTGATTCTTGCTGTGTTTTTTAGAACCTATAAACGAATTTCTGGAATTTTTCAGTGGGAGGGTATGACCAAGGACATCAAGAACTTCATTGGCCAATGTACTGTGTGCCAACAAGACAAGTATGAAAGCTTGGCCCCAGCGGGATTATTGCAGCCTTTACCCATTCCCACTCAGGTATGGGCTGATATCTCAATGGATTTCATTGGCGGTTTGCCTAGAGTTAAAGGGAAAGATACTATTCTAGTGGCGATTGATCGCTTAACTAAGTATGCCTATTTCATCACCCTCGGCCATCCTTTTTCTGCCAAGGAAGTAGCTGTAGTATTCATCTCTGAGATTGTTCGGTTGCATGGTTTTCCCTCCTCGATTGTCTCCGATAGAGATAAAATCTTCCTTAGCCACTTTTGGGGTGAATTGTTCAAACAAGCAGGGACCAAGCTGAGATACAGCATAGCCTTCCACCCCCAAAGTGATGGCCAAACTGAAGTTGCTAATAGGTGTTTGGAGGTTTATCTGAGGTGTTATGCAGGAGAAAAACCTAATACTTGGCCATCTTGGTTGAGTTGGGCTGAATATTGGTTTAACACCAATTATAACAGTTCTATTGGGATGACCCTTTTCAAAGCCCTCTATGGTAGGGATCCACCAGTTCTACTCAAGGGTCCGGCTATCCCTTCATTAGTAGAAGCTGTCAATGCCCAAATTGAGCAGAGGGATACCATCCTGGACCAGTTACACCAGAACCTCAGTCAGGCACAACAGAGAATGAAGAAACAGGTTGACAAAAGGAGGAGGGATGTTCAACTCAAGGCAGGTGATTGGGTTTACTTGAAAGCCACCCCCTATAGGTGGAGCTCCCTAGCTACACGCGGGAGTGAGAAGCTTAGCCCCCGCTTCTATGGTCCTTTCCAAGTCCTACAGGCCGTAGGTTCTGTTGCTTATAAGCTGAAGCTCCCTGAAACTTGCAAGATTCACCTGGTGTTTCATGTGAGCAAGCTCAAGAAGGCAGTCCCTGCAGCATACCAGCCCTGCCCTCTTCCTCCCGAATTAACGGCCGCCTGGGAACTCCAACCACAACTTGAAGATGTGCTCCAACTCCGATATATTCCACAGGGTGCGACAGAGGTATTGGTTAAGTGGCAAGACCTTCCTGATTGTGAGAATTCCTGGGAGGATTTGGTCACCCTCCAGCACACCTTTCCCTCTTTTCCCCTTGAGGACAAGGTGAAAGTTTTGGGGGGGAGTATTGATAGGCACCCGATAGTAAGAAGGGTGTATGTTAGGGCTACTCACTAAGTGTTAGGCTAGCAGTTAGTTGTTTCTGTTAGTTTTGTGGGCGGGAAACTGAACTGGTGGTTGGTTTGCCTATAAATAGAATAGTAGGCTCAGTTGGTTAGGCAGTTAGGATTTGAGTGAGGACTTTAGGAGAGAATTGGTGCTCTCGAATCACCATAGTTCAGTCTCCCAGTTTGTAACTGTTTCTTGTTCATCAATAAAACTTACTTGGGGCGAGATTCCCCAATTTGCTTCGATTACAACCCTAAATACCAGTTGAATCTTTCAGAAAGAGAGAACATATTCCACTAATAGGACTCTGAATAATTGTGTTGTTATTATGATACGAATCACTGACCTAATACTCCTATTTCTACTAATATTGTAGGCCAAATACAAGTATAGTATATCTAGTACAAGCCCAGCCCCTAATAAGACTCCTAACATGATAATAATCTTACTATTCTTACTTTTGAACAAAATATAGAATTTGTCCTAGATATTTCATCTATTGAATTTGTTACCAGGTTTGTAGTATCTTACTTCATTGTTCTATAGCTTATAATTTCTCCTATGTGATCTGATTATGATAAAAAACTTATGCATTTAAGAATTTGGTTTCATTTGGTTTTTGATAGAACACAGTGACATCGTTTGATTTATATAGCTGACCCCATTTAGTATGAGAAGGCTTTGATTGTTGGTGTAAGAATTTGATTTCATCTCTAATATCCCAATTCCTAAAGCAGACAGCTGTAGGCATATTGTACAACTCAGTGCTATCTTATGTAATACTCTACCTACATAGCCCATCTAAAGATTTTGTTTTTGAAATATCACAGTGGGGTTGTTTGATCAATGTAACCAACCCCGCCTAGTAGGAAAAGGCTTTGGTTGTTGTTTCATCAGTTAAAATATTCCTTTTGTGTGTTAGCCGTTTATGCATGTCTTGATACTACTTTTGATGCTCCGAATATCAAGGATAATCTTACCATGTTTACTAATTTTGAACTAGTTCATAGGCCGCAGGTCTGTGTGATTGGCTTTGTTATAGCTGATTATACTTTTATTGTGTCAATCCTAGTTAACTATTGTTTCAGCTGGTCAGTTAAGCTTTTGGGAAAATAGTTCTTGTTTATGCTACTTAACTGCCTAAAAGAATAGATTGAATATATATACTATAAAAAATTATAATAAATTTGATGTGTGTGTATTTGGGTAGACTACTATCTTTGGAAATATGTCAATGTATCTTATTCCATATAGATTAGATTCTCTAACATAGGTATTTTCTTATTATCACAGGTATCCTTCAAGATAGTTGGGGCATCGGTATCTAGAATTGCCATTGATCCTAAATCTGTGAGTTTACGATCTATTTTGGCTGAAACTCTTTTTTTAGATGAAGAATTAGGAATTTAATATCCATATAATTTTGTTTCAGTATCATAAATATATGATATTTTAGCATAATAGATAATTAATTTATTAATTTATTTTTCTATGTATTGTTATTGTTTCAAAGCCATTTTCTGTAGTATATACAACTTGACCTTGTTACTGTGTGGAATCTCTTTAATTTATACTCCAAGTCTATGTCTAGAAGAGCAGTTATCAGCCATGCTGAAATTTTTACGTTTGGAAACCCTCTTCCTTTTCCTTTTGCTGTCTATTTGATAATTTTTGTATTTTTTAGGTGAGCATCTATCCAGCTGTTAAAGCACCTGTGGAGTTTTCAACTCAGGTATTTGCTAACAATGTTTGTGTAGGATCAGTGTTTATATGTTAAGTGAACCCCACTGGTTATGATAAATCTCCCAATTTTTTCTGCTTCATGCAGTTTCAATGATATTTGTTCATGTCTTTAATTTTTTTTCTTCGTCAAAACCAGGTTACTTCTGGGGACTATATTTTGTGGAATACTCTTTGCAAGTGTCCATATGTTGCCACAGTAAAGGTGTAAGTATGAATGGCCACTGGGGGACACCATCAGATATCTGGTGTAAACTCTGAAATGATGTTTTATCATTCTTTGCCGAGTAGTGTGGAGTCGGACAATTGGGCCTTGCTAACAAGGACACTGGTTATTAAATGCTCTTAATTACTTAAATGTATTTGCTTTTTTTTTTTTTTTATATATCTAAGGTACTTGCTCGCAAATTCTTTTTATTGTTCCACTTGAGGCATTTGTGATTACTGATAGAATGAAAGCTGTATTGCCAAGGGCCTGTTTAGTTTAGATTAGTTTAGATTCTGATGAAGTAAATAGGAAAAAAAACGCAAAGCAAATAGGGAAAAAAGCGTCCCCATGCACTTATGGTGGAAGCAACAATATGTTGTTTTGGTAATAGGGATGACAATGAGTAGGGTCTGTGTAGGTTACTATACTACTCATGTCACATACCTGCAATTTAAAACAATACTCGTACTTGGACCCGGACTTATACTTGCATGAGTAGCAATTTTAATATTTGTATCTTTATCCATTAGGTAACTAAGTATTAATACATGTATTCATTATCTGTATTTTAATTAACTATAAAAAAATTAATAAATAAAAAAAGAATATTAATCAAAATACAGGTGCGCAAGGAGTGGGCGACCAGCGACAATTGGTGGTGACCTGCAACTGATGATGTACAGGTGATAGGGGTGGTCGCGCGCGACTCTGGAGTTTCAAGTGACAAGAGTTTCAAATGAAATGAAGGACAACTAGGTTTAGATTATAGAAGTTGGTTCATTTTATTGCCCTAATTTTGGTTGCCTTAGGGGTATATTTGTAGCTTTGTATTAGGTAAATTTTGTAAATAAACTTATGAGTTATTGTGTCTTTCTTTATATTAATAATAATAACTTATTTTTGTAAAATAAAAATTTAAACTTAAAAAATTTATAGAAAGTTACGTTACTAATTCCTCTACAATTATTTGAAAGGTTTTAAATGTCTTTGATAAGCATTTATGGTCTTTGTATTATTAATAACTTATTTATTAAAATAAAAATTAAAAAATTTATTGCAAGTTATGTAACAATTCCTCTACAATTATTTGATAGATTTTAAATGTCTTTTATAAGCATTTACTACAATTATTTTTCTGTAAGCATTCACCTGTTGTCCATCGACTACGCCTTTCGGCCTGATCTTAGGCCCTGACTCACCCTCCGTGGACGAACCTTGCGGAGGAACCCTTTCCATTAATATTTAATTTAGTTTTATTGATTTTAATGTTTTTATTACTCAGTATCAAGAAACCCAAGACGTTGCAACGGTGCTAAATTTGCTAAATTTATTTGATTATAATTTGCTGCAAAAGCAAGAGAAAGAGGGAGGTGCACCGAGAAAAGGAGAATGAAATGATAATAAAGGATCAAAACACGACTGCATAGGGAGGAGAAAAAAAACACAGTCATGACTCACGATAGTAGAGAAAACACAACAAAGAGAAGCATCACGAGGAATTGGAGACACATAAGGAATTTGAGGTTGAGATTGAGAGACCAAAACATCCCGAGACGCCAAAGTCATACCCAAAACCATTTCAATAAAATTTTGTTCTGTGTTTTCAAATTCAATTCGTAAGAAAGTTGTGTTTTTTATGTATTTCGGGATGAATGATGTACTGTTATGATTGTTCTTTTGAAATCATTTGTACATTACTCAATGTCTTTCTCCACTTGAGGTATGCTAATGATTTTGGAAGACTTGGTATTGGCTTTGGGATGTCATTCCAATTTAATGAATTTCATCCATCTGCTTATTTTGTATGTGTGTGTGTTATTCGATGAAATGTCTACTTGAATTTGAGTTGTTCCAATGTTGACAGTTTGCTGGATTTTTGGTCAAGTTCTATGAGCATCGAGGCTTTCGTTGTTCACTTTTCAGTTCTTATTTTTGCTTGCATATGAACCTATTTTCAGTTTTGTTTTTGTTTTGCTTTTATGATGAGGTGAGTATGTAATGAAAGGTGGCTTGAAAGTTTTGGCTTATAACATATAAATGACAGATTGCTCCTCTCAAAAGGCATAAGCCCCTTTTGAGTCTAGATAACTCTAACCCAAGATTAATCCGGAAGAGGTTCTTCTTTAGTAAAAGATTCAGATTATATATAAGAATTGGGTTTTGTTGTAAATCGTTGAAAATTTTATTTTAAAATAATTTGATTTTACAAGGTCGGTGTTTGAATGACTTCTACCAAAATTTCAGAAGGGTTTTGTTACCTTGATAATCCTACCTTGGTAACTATAACTATGACCTAAGGGTGTTTTTCTTTGAATTTTGGAAAACATTATAAACAAGGATAAGTTTGGAAAACATTATAAAAACAGTGAGAATTAAATATGCATATTCGAGTGTCTACGGCATCATCTTCATTTGATAGTCCTTACATTATGAAAATATTTAGAATTTATAAATATAAATTATAAACAATAAACCATGTAAACCACGTGTGTATCGTATGAGTAAGAGTACTAGTAATAATATATATATATATGTGTGTGTGTGTGTGTGTGTGTGTGTGTGTGAGAGCACGAGCGAGCGAGCGCGTGCGGGTATGAGGCGGGGTGGCTCCTACATCCATATCCATTAAGAGGGTAATTACCGTCCTCATCTTGTGTAGTTTTTGCGGGTATCTATTGGATCCGATTTCCATTCTCATTTCTATACTTGTGCTCGCACTCATCTCCATTAAATTTTTAGGGTAATTACATGTACTCATATCCATATCCATTAAACATGTAATTATCCTATCTATCATAAGTAATTTTTGCGGGTACTCATCGGATCTGTTTTCCATTATCATCGCTATACTCGTATCCATACTTGCATCTCCATTAAATTTTACTGGTAATTACTTATGTTCATACACATTAAGTAGTTAAATATTGTACCTGTCATAGGTAATTTGTAGGTATCCATTGGATCCGTTACCCATTCTCATTCGCGGTACAAAAGTTAAGTGCCGAAACAAATTGTAGAGATATCAAAATATTTATAGAATTAGGTAAAATTTTGCGAAAAGCTAAAGCTCTTAGCACTAACTAACCCAGCCAATAAACAATTGTGTGAGCTTTAAACTAATCGGCATGACTTATATATTGTTATGCCTCTACCATCGCTATGAATTACAAAAAAATAAAAAAACAGGAAAATTTCTAAGAGAAGGAAATTAAAAAAGAATTTACAACTCCAATACTTGGCTGCAAAGCTACGTACATGCGGTTGGAGTTATTAGTTCCCTTCCCGTCAGCCAAATTTGAGTTAGCCAAAGTGAAAATATCCACATCTCACCCTTTCCTTCACTCATTAATTCAACAATTAATGAATTTCAGTGGAACGTATAAAATTAGTGTTCCCTCTTTCTCTCTTCTTTTGATATTGCTTCATTTGTTTCTTAATTTCTTCTAATTAATTAGCTTTTCTTCATTCCTCAAAAAAGTGTCTAGAGGAGCGATATAGATCATACGGAGCCCAGAGATGGTCTACGGTGCATGGCTTCCTCGAATCTAACCTCAACCATGGCTTACCCTTCCCGCTCCAATGCAACAGACTAATAGGGCCAGGGTGTAAGCTCCTGCATTTACCTTCGAAGTTATCTCCACCTAACCCATGTTGGTTCCATCTATGATCAACCGCTTTAATATTCCCTGCCAAAACCAACAAAAATGGTGGAAGAGACCCCAAATGATAGATCCTCTTCTGTTGTTTCTGCACTGTCATCCATTCCTCCACCTTCTTCGTATACCCTTCTTTTCTCCATTTACCCACATCCATTACCATCACTCCTGTGTTGAAATAACACGGTTTCCTTCCCTTAAACGTCTTGGACAAAACGGGGTCTGACCAAAACTTGTCAGTGAAATATAACGTGAAATTTGCATGGCAATATTCTGGTGCAGCCACCACCTTGTTTTCCATGTCAACCCCCCAAAGCTTAGCTATATCATCAACCACGACGAGGTCAGAATCCAAATATATTACGCGTTGCACATCCTCTGGCAAACTATCTGCTAGGTATATCCTTGCATAATTCAAAGGCTGATCCAAGGCCTGACGAATGGACTTGGATATCTTGGCACGAACCCGGTTAGATTCAAAGCGATAAATCTTCATGCTTAGATAAGGGAATGTTGATTTGATGCTAGAGAATAGTTCAGGAGCATCATGCGCGAGGAGGAAGTGGAAGGCGAGGTTCTCTGGGCACGTAGAATGTTGTAACATGGACAACACCGCAGCCATGGTACCACGAAGGTAGTTTGCATCAAGGGTCATGGCCACATTGATGCGGTGAGCCTCTGTGGAGCCACATTCCTCACCGTTGCGGAAGGCGGGGGCTTCCCGGAATTGAGGGAGGTCAGGGGTGGAGGTGCCACGCCGGACGAGGCCAAGGCGGATACAAGTGATGGGGTGGAGGAGGGACAGGAGGCCAAAGAGTAGTATAAGGGAGGAGGTGGTGGACCTCCAAAAGACCATCCTGTCTTAACGAGAGAGGTTTTTTGTGTTTTGTTTTGATTGTCCTCAATCAGAATCTGGGTTTTGAAATATTGCCAGAAAATATAGGTAATTAAAGAGAGAACAAAATCTGATTTGATCATGAAGAGAGGTCATTGACTCGTTACGTGAGGAGATGAGGCTGTGCAGTGAGAAATTTGGTGGGTACTGCAGCAAATTGTGAGGAAGAGAGAAAGTGTCGGGTCTATGTTGGACTAAGGATGGACTAATTTAGGAACTTCCTCCAAAAGATGGAGGAAAGAAAACAACCAAAGTCAAATAATTTATTTATTTTTTGCCTTTTTCATTTCTGAGAATAGTTTCGTTTTTTTCGAGTCTTTTGTATATATATATATATATATATATATATATATAAAATAAAAAAAAGTATAAGGTGGCACGACTGTATATTTCTCAACATTTATAGCTCATGCTGGCATGACAGAAGTATCAACATTGAAAGGGAGGAGGCTGGCTCCAATTAGGTACACATTTTTTTTTTATAATGCAATTAGTTACACATCATGTGCAGTTGGTTGTTGAAGAGGAAAGACAAACTAGTTTATTTGCATCACAATGGCAAGTTAGGGGGCAAACATTCTCATGAGTGAGTGTCATTCGGGGGACGATTGGGTACACACCTATTGTTTCACTAAACTGAACTAATTGGATTGATTCGTTTGGAAAGAAGGAGCAAGTATGAAACGATATATCAATGAAATAAATAAAAAAAGCAATGTATAAATTGTTTTTGTATTTTTGGTTTGAGGTAGTTGAACAAACAGTTGGAGGTTTAAAACAACAATAATAAAAGGTGTTAGGAATCCAATTTTGTTAAATTATGAATTCGGATTTCTCATGACAAAAAATCATTTGAATTACGATCAAAACCCTAATTATACTAATTCCAATTGACTTGTTGATTGTTAAAATTCCTTAATTTAATTGAAACTCAATTCGTTAATGAATCAATGCTATCAAACCCATTATCAATTTCCGTAATTTCTTAGGTATAGTTAACAAGGAGACATGATTAAGCACTATGGAATTTTTAAGCAAACCACATTCAATCAATAGGGACGTATCAAGTAATAAAGTGATAAGTAGGGTTGCCGATATCATGAGAATTGTGTTCCAAGTATCTACATTCAAATTGGTCACTATTTGAGCTCACAAAAGGCGAAAACAGAAAACCAACATACATGCAATGGACTAATAAGAATTAATGCAGTAAAATAAAATGTAAGTGCCGTCACAACACATAAATGCAAAGAAATTAAGGAAAGAGTGCTGTAAATCACATTGGTTGGGGTTAGAATGCTTTTGTTCCTCTTCCTAGACAAGCATAACTTCCTCAATCCATGAAATTGTACTCAATTGCAGATCGAAATAATTATTTTAGATTAAGTCCAAATCCTTGACACCTAAACTCTTTGATCCAAATCAAGAACCCTGATTCCTTAAATCTCCTTAATTCAAATCAAGTGCTAAACACAAGAATTCACAAGATCTCACAATTTCCTAGTCCTATCCCAAGGATCTCGATAATTATGGTAAATTAATTCAATCAGATTCAACAACCAATTTTTCAATTGCGAAATCAAATCTAACATCAATTTTTAGCCTTATAAATCTATATGTGATGTAGATTTATCGGTTTACGCTGTAATTAAAAGAATAGCATCACAGCCACAATGTGGCCATTAAACCAACAATGTTGCAATATGAACTCCCTGACATCTACGATAAAAGCTTCAACCTTGAGAAGTAGCATTGTTATCACCTTTGATTTCCTGATCTCAAAGTGGAAGGTCCTTCCGCTTGAAATAGTTGCACTCACGATTCCCAATATCCTGGACCGAATCTCTTCTTCGTCTCTAGAACCTCGTATGAAACATTAGTTACACCCCCTGCAACCACACAGATCAAAACAGAGACAATTCAGTAATAATGACAACATTGGAAGGACGCTCCTCTACCCACTTCTGACTTCGTATTTCATTTGCTAGCCTTTGTGGTCTTGTCATCTACCATGTCAGCGCCACGTCAACCTCTCACATGTCAGAATCTGTTATTTATTGGATGTAATTGCTTCTGTTATGAAATTAAGTTGAAGATGGAATCGCTGTACTAGCTAGTAAAAAGAGAATATTTAATTAATTAGATTTTGAAACAAGAGTATAAAATATATTTGGGTCCGGCCTATCAGTACTCTAAGTATGTTGGTTAAGGAATCAAAAAAATAAAAACTTTGGATTGAGAATTGTAAACTTTAAACTTTGAAAAAATTGAATACACCACTTTCCAATACATAATTTCTATCTTTATTTCCTTAAACAATGTACTTACGACACTTGTTAGCATTTTCGAAAATGGGTCTTGCCAGATGAAAACTTAGGAAATATCAAAATGTAAGGCACATGAATTTGAGTGAAGATAGAAAGCTTGAGCGGTGAGCTGAAAGAGGCCATGATTGGATTGGGTGTGACTCCTCCCTCTGTACAGCATACTTGTATTGTACGGGAAAGTAAACCAATAAGAAAGACATCATCAGACAAACAGGGGAAGAGAGAGAAAGATTGAGCACGGTGCAAGAGGGTCACAAGGTCACGCAGCAGAATGATGCTTAGGTGGAGCAATCAAGAGAGATTCCAATTTTGCAAGAAAAAATAGACAAAGACATGCATTTGTATTCAATATTAGAGAGAGAGAGAGAGAGAGAGAGAATGGGAGAGAAGGTTTGGTTAAAGCACGAGAGGAATGATGTGGCGTGTATGGGAGGAGGGGATTATGATATATGATAAATATGCATGTGTTCTCTCCTCTCTCTCTCTCTTTGTATGGGTATCTCCATCTTTCGAGATAGATTTAGCCCTGGCATTGGCAGGGCTCGAGGTGTTACATTATTATACATTACTCCTACAAAAGAACTGTAATAATTTGGTCACCTTGGCTTGGGGTAAGGGACCAGGGTCTCCTTCTCTCTCTCTCTCTATGTATTTGTTTTTGTTATTGTGGGGACTTCCTATGAGATTGGCCACTAAAAAGTTCAGAAAATGTCTTGTTTGCTTCAAAAAATCTTAAGCACACCTATGAAGAATGATTCTTGTGGGAGCCATCCTTTGTAGTTCAAGATTACTACTGCTACCCTTCTTTTTTTTTCATGAATACAATATGGACCATTATATGGTCTCCTCTAAGTTCATTTTTTCCTTGAAACAATTAAAAAAAGAGAGAATCAAATCCAACTCAGTTACGTTTAGGATGAAACCTCCTTATTTTATATTTGCATAGTTTGATTTTATCCAAAAACTTCCCTAAGCATGTTCATACAATCATCAAGATCCTACTCTGATCATAATTGTTAGTCTCGCAATCACTTAACACCTGGGGTACAATAAAGAGAATAAAAAATAAAGAGGATGCATTATAAGGAGTACGTGTTTTGCCCATCACAGATTTGTTCATTTTCCTCCAATAGCTTCTAGCATTAAGCGCACGGGATTAAAGTCCTGTTTATATGGCACTGCACGTCATGTTTGTTTATGGAGGAGGGAAAAGTCAATGGAAAAGAATAAGACGTATCAGACCCACACCAATCAACCTCTATCCAATGGCTTGAGAAGAATATGCCTAGATACATCTTTGAATGAGGTAGCCAACAACTTTCATGGCTTCTTCAATCTCAAGGCCAAAGGCATGCACTAACTCATCAAAGACATAATAAAGGTGGTTCCCCTTAGGCAACGTGGCTCCAGTGCGTGAATGAAAAAAAAAAAAATTAGATGTTAAAAGAATTTTATCCCCTTCAATGAGTTTTTCTAACTTGATTTAGATTAATCGGAATTTAATATGATTTCTGAACATTCAAGGTCTAAAAGACATGATAAGGGAACCCTCTCCAAATATTGAGTTGCAGCAGCATGGTGGGCTCCCTGGCAAGCAATTTGCCAATTTTTGTGCGCATGATACAGTAGCACTTTGTTATGCTCATTAGTTGTGCACACTCAATATTTTTTTAAAGCAAGGTGATAAATCACCATAAACTTATTAATAAAAATAAAAAGAAAACAAAAACATGGAAGGACATAAATCAAAATCAATGTAAAATAAATCAGAATCAAGCAAATCTAAAATTAGATTTTTTATGGAACACACTCAATAAAATTCACATACTAACCCATCTGTTTGTGCTTCTGAACCAATATGCCACGTGTGCCAAAATCTGCGCGTGCTAGCAAGTGTGGCGGCTTAAGCCCGTTTGCTTCTAACCAACCAATGCCATTGTCTCGAAGTTAAGGGCACAGTGGGGACCACATGTCTCCCAAATCTAATTAACACTTGAAACAAATATGGACCCCAATGTACGATGAAGTTGGGACACATGCTAGATGATGTGTAGCCCCATGGGGCCATCCACGGTGCTTGTCGGGGGGGCACATAGTGGGACAAATCATGGGTTTGGGGTTTGCATTACTATGATTATTTGGGCTCAGGAATGATCGAGGGGGAGGATGGGGAAGATGAGGAGGATGTGGCATTCAGGCTTGTGGAGGTTTAGAAAAGTGACTACTTTTAGTGGGGTCAAAATTTAGGATTAAGGTGAGTTTCAAGTTTCAACTCTCAACTTCCAACTCTCTTTTTGAATTATCCTTTTCTGATTCTAAGATTTGGCTTGAAACTTTTTATGTAAAAAGGTGGGGTTGTTGTGTTGAGAGTTTGTTTGGGACTTTTTAAGTAAGATTTGATTCAGCAATGTGGTTGACCATTTTTTTTTAATTTTGTGGTGATTATTCAGTGTGTTAGTGTGTGTTGGTATGTTGGGGTAGCTTACCTTGCTTGCGTGCGGGAGTGAGAGAGTAAAAGGGTGGGCTTGGGAAGATAGTGTTTGAGTTTGGTGGTGCGCGTGCATCACCAAGAGTGGAACTGCTGGGGTTGGGAGTTTGCCACCCACTGCGGCACTCCCATAAAATTTATTCATGAGCAGGTCATACATTCTGCATCATTTCTATTTCTCAAAACTGCAAGTTTTGATTCTGAACTCATAAATTTTCATCATTGCTTTGCCTTGCCCTTGCCACAACCTTTCTCTACTCCTCTTTACCACCAAGTTTTGTTTATTTGGTCCCCTTCTACCATTTGGTTCTAGTGTACTTGCTTTTGGTATATTTCTTTTTCTATTTAAAATAACTCTCTACGTACTCTCTACCAAAAAAAAAACTCCCTACTTATCTTTTATACTAATTGAGGGAAAGTTTCTGCAATCTTGATTATGATGTATTATGGATATAATCTTGACAATACTCTTAAATTGGAAGTCAAGGAGACCAGCTATATGATGAAGAAGGTAGTTTTAATGTAGGCAGGCACAGATCGCTAAGCACTAATTACTCCCTTTTACTCCTTCACAATTACTGTTCCCTCCATGTCAAACTAGTTAACATTATGATCCAAATCAACTTAATGTCCGATCAAATTGGAAGAGTTATTATAGTTGAATTGAGGTTTGGTCAGAAACAAAACTGCAAACTGAACAACATTTATAAATGTTTAGCCAAAAAAACATTAAAAATAAAAAATAGTTTGAATCAGATGTATGAGACGGTATCATAACAAAAGTCACCAAAAATAATAAACAAATATCATCTTAACGTAATGATAAACGTTATTTAATTATTTCCTCACGCAACCTTTTTATAACTAATCACTTGGAGGATAAAGAGAATCCTTTTTAATTTCGATGCTGATATGGTTAACAAATGTGCATGCATGCTTTGATAAATACAGAAAACAAGCTTCATAAAATAGATAAAATAATGATAATGCCACCTAGATACATGAAATTGCATGAAGAATAAAATGATGTGAGTGCTTTTCATTTCACGTACGGGCCTCCCTCATTCAGGGATATTCTCATTATTTACATGCCACGCTTGATTCCTTTTGGTTTTTCCTTCTTTTCCCTTTTTCCACCTTCACAGTTTTCATCTTCTGCATAATAATAATTATTATTCTAACCCCTAACATGGATGACATTTTGGGCACGTATTTTTTGTTAATTAACGCCTGCTCTCCCAGGAATAGACAATGTTGTCTCCATCATCTGAGGTGTTTTCACCTTTCCATTATGCAGTAGCCATTATCATCAGTATTATAGTGTGCTCATATCAAACAAAGTCCCAATGAGATTGGTACTTTTATTTCGAATTTCACTCTATGTTGCAATTTAACTAAGTTTATCTGTATTTTTAACCTCTGCTGCTAATACTGTAGCTTGAATTAGAATGGTTTATCACTCTATTGCCTCTACAGAGCTAATAATTGTTGTCTTGCAAAACAACAATACAACATATATATAGCTCTGGTTTATGATTATGTTTCTATTTTATTAGAACTATCATTCAAATAGTTATGTTGAATGCTGAATTTTGACTCATGAAACCAAATTCCTTTGAATGAACATGATCGACAACACTGGCAGAACTTAATTTGCTCTGTGATTTTGAAAAGAAGTTTATGATATGGTTTCGACACAATTATGTCTCATATTTCTCTGCATCTTCGAACAACTATTCTAGTCAAAATAGGGCCCCCTTATCTCTCTAACTTCAAATTTAATTAAATTTCCCCTAGATTAAATCATAATAAGAAGAGCGAGAGAGAGAACGAACTTTACATACTAGAGAGAGAGCCCAAAATGCAGAAAATAAGCTTTGAAATATTATAGACTGCTATATCAAGGAAGCAGGTTGGAGAACTATTTTTTTTTTTTTTTTTATTTCCAAGGTTATCCTACGTGCAACTGTGGAGACTAATCTCTCGAACCGGGTAGGACCACAAGGGTGGCAAAGTTCTCCCTGTTTTAACGTTGCTGCATTGGTAGGGTTCGGATTCGAACTCGATACCCCTAGTTAAGCTGGAAGAGACCCGTGCCATCTCATCCGAACGCTATTAGGTTGTTGGAGAACTATTTGATGTGATGCTAACAATCTTTAAATTATTTAATGGAAGGACGTTGCTATGGTACCCTTGAAAAGTAAAGGGTTTGGGTACCCTTTATCACCTCAATTAATTGAATCATTTCAATGTCACATGTGGCTAACTTCTCATCATTTGATTATATCACATAAGCAAGGGTATGATATCCAAGGGGTACCATGGAATCTTCTTTAATGGAATCCAAAATGTATTAGGGAAAAAGAAAAAGACAGAAAAAGCACTGATCTTATGCATTATTGGAAGTTAGCTAGAGGTAGAACTAGAAATGTAGAAGAGTGATGAAGGTGAGTGGAGAATAGAGATATAGAATAGGTAGTGACAAAGGAGCAATGAATTGATGAGCGTGGGCATAAATCCCGTTTCTTGTTGCTTTCCCGGATGGAAGAGAGGATTAATTAATTGCACTAGAATAAAACTTAACAAATTGTTGCATATATCATCATCCTATTCACTTCATTATGCCTACAATCATGATTCTTGGTACAATCACCCGCATGCTCTCTTCTAAACACCCTCACTACTTCCTACACACACCTATAAATCCCATTCATCCCCCAATCCTTTCTCTCACCTCAACTCTTCCCAATCAAATCTTTTCTCTCTTAGCTTCTTGAGCTACCTTTAACCCTTTATCACCTGCTCTGTTTTCCTCTGTTACAACCCCTTCTCCCTAACACAATCATAATTCCAATGGCTGTCTCTGGTTTTGAAGGGTTCGAGAAACGGTTGGAGCTCCACTTCTTTGGGGATGATCCAGCTATGTTCCAACTGGGTCTTAGGAAGGTTGATTTTGAATCACTACAACAAGTCCTAGAAGCTGTCCAATGCACAGTGGTTTCAGCAGTTGGAAACTCTTACTTTGATGCCTATGTGTTATCAGAATCCAGCCTCTTTGTTTACCCAACCAAGATCATCATCAAGACTTGTGGGACAACTCAACTTCTCAAATCCATTCGTCCCTTGATCCATTATGCTCACCACTTAGGCCTCACCCTATGCTCCTGCCGTTACACCAGAGGTAGCTTCATCTTCCCAAACTCCCAGCCTTTCCCTCACACCAGCTTCAAAGATGAAGTGTCCTACTTGGAAGACACTATCCCTTCCAATCTCTGCTACAGAAAAGCCTCCATCATGCCCTCTAAATCTTCTTCTCATTCTTGGCATGTTTTCACTGCCAATAATGACTCTCACATACCTTATGACAATGACATGTTCACCATGGAGATCTGCATGACTGAGCTTGATCCTATCCTTGCTCGCAAGTTTTTCCGGCGACCCGGAGATGGAAAAACCGGCGACTCTGCCGGGAAGGAGATGACGGAGCTTACGGGGATCAATGAGATCAATCCACATGCACTCATTTGTGACTTTGCATTCGACCCTTGTGGGTATTCAATGAATGGCATGGATGGGGATTGGTACTCCACCATTCATGTCACTCCAGAAGATGGTTTCAGCTATGGAAGCTTCGAATGTGTTGGTTCCATCAACGATGACATAGTGCATGTGTTGAGGAAGGTGGTTCAGATTTTCCGGCCAGGGACTATGTCTATATCAACCACCACGTGCAGTGGCTACAGCAATGAGATGTGGACACAGATGGCAAGTGCGGTGGAGCCTCTGGGATTGAAATGCAGGAGTTGTACAATGGACCAGTTCCCAGCAGCAGGTACCGTTGTCTTTCAAACGTTTACAGCTCGCCGGAAAAGTATTTGAAGCCGCAGAAGATAAAAAAAAAAAGGAGGAGGAGGCGGTAGCAGCGGTGGCGGATGTGGGTGGCTGTGGGAGGAGGGTGGCGAAGATGATAGGTAGGAAGTCAGAGTTAGTTGAAAATTTTAGGGCGGGGTGATAGGTGGTGACATGGCTAAATGTGATTGGTTATAGTGGATGGTGAATGTTTAGAACCAAAAAAATACTAGCAACATAATTTTTAACACAGACTCTTTATTATTGAATGAATAAAGAATGGGTTACTAATATTGCTGTTACAAAAATAGAAGTGGGTGGTAAGTGATCCAAGTTGTGGAGGATAGAGATGAATGAAATGAGATGAGGGATTGATCTCAAAAAGGGGAAGGGTAAGGGTAAGGTAGAGTGGGGGAGGTTGGGATGTTGGGATGACCGATCATGATAATGCACCCCACTTAGGCTTGTCACGCCTAAGATTTTTGAGGATGTGTAGTGGGTGTAAAAGTGCTCTTGTTTGAGGCTATATTCAATATTGAACTTTCTTTCTTCTGTTTTTTTCTCCTTATTCTCTTTTGTTTTTTCACTCCTCTCCCCTTTATCTACCTCTTTTTGTCTTTTCTGCTCTGTTTGTAGATTATTAAAGAACAAAATCACACTTTTGGTACATTTGTTTTTATTTGGTGTGTATTTATCATTTCTCTTTGCTCTCCTGCACTTTGTTCTTGGAACGCAGCAATCAAAAAGGGTTTTGGTGCATGAAGCATTCATTACCAGAATTACATGGAATAAAGTTGAGTTTCCATATCACGTTTTCTTTTGCATGGTTTTTTGTCACTATAAAGTATAAATACATAGGTATAATAAATGAGTTTTGTTATATCTTCAAAACTTCATACTAATTTTTCTACTATTAAATAAGAAATATTAAATGAAAAATAATACGTTTCGATCTTCACCTATAAATTTCATAATAACACGTTAGTATAATTAGGTTTTTGAATTCGAATGAGTTAGCATACCTGAACATGCGTTATGTATGTGTATTGTGTAGTCTAACAACTAAGAAGTAACAAAAGTCTGCTGGTGTGGTGGTGCCGCATTTTCTTAGTGTTATGAAACGAAAACGTGGCCATTATTGAATTTGGGTGTCATACCATATAGAAGGCAAATATACATGATAAAAGTGGGAGACAGGTTCCAAATTCTTGGTTCCCCTTGTATTAACTAGAAGATCTTTTAGAAAAGTTTCATAATTATTATACCTGTTTGGCATAATATACAAGTTAATTAGGAGGATGCTAATAAGTGGCCATAATGCATTATTTAAGAAATCAAGAAAAAAAAATTTGTATGGAAGAATGGTATATTTAATAAATTGAAAAGTGTTTCACTTAGTTTCCTAATACAAACTTTCCTTTTGTTAATTTCTTAAATAATATCCTTATGACACTTGTTAACAAGACTCTACACGTTACTCAACCAATGCTAAAAGGCATAAATACAATTACAGTGAGTTATAAAGGTGCAATTCCCGTCTCCATGTTGATTTTGAGCCTGTTTGGTAAAATTAGTCGTTAGCGGATAAGTTAGCTGATAGCGGATAGCTTATAGCGGATAGAGGATGAGGCAGCTTATAGCGGATAACAGATAAGCTAGCTTATTTTCTGTAGAAGTGTTTGGTAAAACTAGCGGTTGAACTAGCTGAAAAATATAAAATGACATAAAATGACATATTCGTTAATGATTTTACATAAAAGAGAGAGAATAGGATGAAGGTAGAATTAAATGAAGATAATAAGGATAAAAGTGGAAAGAAAAATGTAACGTTATAAGCTATAAGCTCAAACGCTACTTCAAGTAGCGTCTGAAAAAAACGTTATAAGCTCGTGAAAAAACGCTATAAGCTCGTGACAGAGGTGCTTACCAAACGGGGCTACTTTCATCTGCTATAAACTATCTGCTATAAGCTCGTAGAAGTGGCGTGCCAAACAGTCTCTTTGAGTGAAGTATTTATGATACATAATTAAAACTTTATATTATTTTTTTTTTATCTATTTCGAGAAGTATCCCACCGTCAACCTGAGACGAGGACTAATCTCCCACGAGAGTTTGTTCGGCACTTCGATGGATGGCATCCCTCTCAGCTGAGGTTTTTTTCATATCCAAGGCTCGAATCCGAGACCTTTGTTAAGGGGCAAAAGGTCTTTAACCACTCACGTCAACCCGTTATTATTATTATTTAATTAAAAATTAATGTTGAATTAAATCATCAATTGAACCTTGGCATTAGCAATAGCTTTTGTTTAATACTAGATGATGAACGGGTAAATAATAAGTGAGGAGTAGCTTCTGTCAATTCATGTAGTTGCTTAAGTAAAGCACCATAATAAAAGCCTTAATATACTCATCCTATCCTATAAAAATACAAAAGAAAACATATATTTTAATAAAGTCAAAGTGTACATTTTTGCTCAAATTTTGAAATTGAAATTCAATTTCTCTCTCTTATTTCACTCACCATACATGGTTTCCCCTTCCTCTTTTCACTCACGATCTTGTTTAATTTTGTTTTTACTCTCATTTTATGTTTTCAACCAATGCATTTACTCTCTTTTAAACCCATTTAATTTCTCCTTGGTGTTCGTAGGAACTGTCTTGGAAGCAAACTCACGCTTTGGAGAAAGATAGTGTTTGTTGATTTATTAGGGAAGAATCCCACCCCTTTTGCTTGTATTTTTCGTTGCTTGATCCTCTGTTTTGGGGGAAAATTTTAGGTTTTCTACTAATTACTTGTTTCTCTGTTTTGAGGAAAAAATTTAGGACTTTTACTGATAAACTCGAATTTGAAGTGGTGGTGAATTTAAATTTGATGAATAATCCACAATACTGTATTTTTTGGGTTGATTTAAACCCCTTCTTAGTTGGTTCTAGAACCCTTGAGGTTTTTATGAATTTGTACGGATACTATTACGGTTAGAATCCTAAACCCACAACTTACTGAGTTACAGTGTAAACACCCCCATTAAGGTGAATTTTTTTTTGAATTGGTGGGCCTCTAAGGCCAAACCACCATTCGGCCAACACCCTAAACTAAGGGAGCCTAAGCTCCAAGTTTTCCTAATTAATAACATTTAGGTATGTAGTTAAGGAATTAATTACCTTTTAATTTTAATGATGGATTAGGATTTAAGTAAAATTTAGACAAGTATAGAACTTGAAATTAGAAGTAGTCAATTGTGTTAGTAATAAATATTGGATTAGTAAAAGTATGAGTAAAGTTTTAGTAATACATAGACAAGTATGAGTAATGCTAGTCAATTAGAAGTAGTCAATTATGTTAGTAATACATGGACCAAGATAACCTGACTAATTTCCCTCTTGGCCCATGAAGAAAATGGGCCACCTTGAATTTTTGGACCAAACAAGACTTGGAATAGATTAGGGTGACCACGTGATATTACATCAGTAGGACACTTAGGATATGAGTGTTAGACAAATATCTGATGTTTAATAAGAATAGGAATCTGATTTTTGAAGGAAAAAAAAAAAACTAATAGGACAATATAGCATAATGAGGAATAAACTAGATTAAAAATAAATTAATGTTTAGAGAAAATCAACCTGGAATAAGGAATAATTTAGTTTTAGTCATTAGTCAAGAATACAAACTTAGGTACTCAACTTAAGTAAGGATTTGGTAACAACTTAATTAAAATCCAGCCAGCGAGTTTATAACAAAAGTAAAGGCCCAAATTGGTTCTTGATAAAAAACTATGATGACATTTTGGTCCCTGAGAAATAAAAATACCAATTTGGGCCTCAAGAATGTAAAATGCAGGTCAAATTGGTCCTTTTTAGGATAATTTTTAGGAAAATTTTAGTCCCTGTCAAGGACTATTTTGACCCACGTTTTACATTCTT
Source organism: Ammopiptanthus mongolicus (assembly GCA_039655645.1). Lineage (NCBI taxonomy): Eukaryota > Viridiplantae > Streptophyta > Magnoliopsida > Fabales > Fabaceae > Ammopiptanthus > Ammopiptanthus mongolicus. Next base: position 77,757,960 of record CM077350.1, on the reverse strand, counting down.
GAGGACCAACTTAGTATTTTTCATTTTTTAGGGACCAAAATGTCACCGTGATTTTTTGTCGATGATCAATTTGAATCTTTACTCTAATAACAATATTAGATAATGGGCCTACGAGGCCCAAGACACTTATTCTTGACTCAAGTGATCCATAATTGAACAATGGCCCTAATTGTGGTATATAAGAAAATGACAACAAGATGAAACCTAACCGTGAATAGGAGATATAGTGTCTGTTTGGATTGTCGTTTGCAATCCCAAGAGTAAGTTTGCAATGGTACAAGCGTTATTTTTGTCATTCAATGTGAAAGCTAAATTTTGTTGCGGTGGCCTAACATGGTTTTCCAACAGGAAAACAAACACAGTCATAGTCCACTTGGACCATCAGTGTACAATGGTTGATCTTAGATAATCGGTTATTTGACTATAATTGTTTGCTCCTCGAAGTTAAACAAAAATATGTGATGAAAGTTGAATGACACATACATGAACATAAATGCATTGGTCATTGGACTTTGTTAAAAGAGTAAACTGAGAGTGAGCTACATCCAAAATGCGGTTGTGAGTAGTACAGAAATGCATTGGTCACTTGGACGCATGTTGTGCAAATTCCACATGAGGCCGAGTGGTAGCTCTCCCGCATCATGGTAAATCAATTCCTACGCATGGCGATCTTGACGAGCCACTAAACTACTCAGAATCAGTACAGAGTATTCCGGTGAAGCCGTAAGGTGCGCCAACTGAATGAAAGCACTTGATGGGCTTAGTGGATACGGAACATGAGCTCCTGATCACTTCTCCGACGTGGTCGTCACTCCATGGAGTTGAGTCAGCGTGGGCCTCATGCATGTGTATCATTATTGCAAATGAACTTATGATTAATGCAAGACTTATATAATGTAGAAATATATTCTAATTGATTGAAATTTTGTTACATGATCTATTTTGTTTTTCAACATTATTTCTGCTCCATTACTGATTTTCATGGATGACATACATCTTACCTCTTGTTTGTGTATTGTTTCCTTCTGTTATATTGTGAATGTTTAGACACACCTGAACGGCTTAACTTGAGAGGATGCCGATACAGTTTCAGAAGCATCGGAGTAGGTGTGGATAAGGGGGAGAGACACAAGGTTCTTTTGGCCAGCTCTGTGGTTTATAGTTGACATTTTGGATTAGCACTTGCATATTTTATAGTATGCATATCAACTAGTTGTCTGGTTGTATATATAGTCAGTTATGTTGTCCTATAGTCTGTTTCTTTATGGGAGATTGTATGTATTTGGACAAACTTTGAGATTTGACTGATATTATGTAAACATATATATTATGATAATGGTTGTTATAACTACGATACAAGCATTGGAATTATGACAGGTTATTACAGGTTAAAGTAAATGAAAATACTAGGCGTGTCTCTCCAACTTGCCTTTGCTAGGATTCTCGTTTGCATCCAACGTTACCAGGTGAACACCAAACAAAAGTTTTGCAAAATTGGTAACCGACGTCTGATGGGGGTGACACCCATCCAAACACAAATATAAAATCCAAACACCTCCCTCAAATACCAGTTTGCAAACATCAATCCAAACACAACTATATTAGTGCAGCCAATGTTGGCTATTTTTGTCACACTGCTGCTCACGGTTTCTCTGCACCTTGCGTCAATGGTAACTTTAGCAACTTAGAGCTACCATTATTCCTTGGCTTGTAAAAAGGCTACTTTCACATATAAAATCAGTTCATCAACGAATATCATCATTTTTCTGTCTTTCTAGGAAGAATAGAACAAACCAGGAGACCATTTCATGTTGCAAGACAGGCTTTATATACAAAGGAATAGCTAGGCTTCTAGACCTTGAAAAGAACAAATTTGGCCGTTGTAGAGGCAGATAACTTCCCTGACTGAAAGTTTTATTTAACAAACCAAAAGCAAAGCATTTCCCGCCAATTCTTCAAAAAGACGAATGGGAATTAATTATGGTAAATTCCAAATTAACGAGAATGATATCGTTTGATTAGAAACAGTTTCTTAATCAAAGAAAGACTAAGATTTGCAGAGTCGTTTGATGAACATAATATTATGCATGAGCTGAGCAGAGTTAGCGCCTAAGATGTCAAGCAAAAATATTCAGTGAATTTTTTTGAGAAATATTTCTATCCCAAACTTGAAAAAAAAAACGACATCGTCTCAAATATTTATCTCAAACCTAAGACAGAGGATTCCATCCCACTTTTATCTTTATAAAACCGATGAGGACCAAGACATGTTGAAGCCCTCATCGATATGTTCAGAACACATACTAACTAGACCGGGGAAAAATTGACTGGACCGATAAATTGTCATATTAGGAGTTATAACTAAGTTTATTGTCATAAAGGAAACAATATAGTTGATGTCAATTCAGCACAAGACTTGTGGCATGATGGTAATGGAACACTATAATTGACTGTGGTAGCTCGGGTTTGATCCTACGAAGAGGGCAGATTTCCCCTCCAACTCCTCCTCCTCCTTTCATCCGCAGTCCTCACCACATGTATAAAGAGCAGATCCTATATCCTCTCTAAAATAAATAATAGTAAATAATATATTTGGATGGTGAGTCAAATGTATATTAGTAAAAAAAAATGGTAACCCTGGTTGTCAAATTAAGTTTTATGTGAGTGGACTTTATTAATTTTGAATGGAATTTAGTCTAACAAGGAGAACGCCTCATGATCTCACCCATATTAAAAAAAAAGAATATGATAAAATTTTCTAGAAAAAAACTTAACTAATTAACTTTATTTTATGTGTAATTTATCTCCTACAATTTTAATCGGTACAATTTATTATCACAAAAGTTGGATTGAAGCACAAAATTGTTGCTATTAATTCTATAACTTTTTTTTTTGTGAAATATCATGATAAAAGGTGGTAACTTGCAGATTCAGAATTTCCGACATATATTTTTAATGTATTATGTATATCTTGCAGGCACATCGGTGTGAAATACAATTACACTCATGTTTGAGAGTCTCCATGCCAAAATTATGCACACATCAATATAAATAAAGGATTTAATTGATATACACGGTGTAAAGATTTTTTACAGAGTCAACCAATCATAAATTGAAATAGCAAATTAAGTATTTGACTCTTATCCTAACTACCAGAAAAGTCATTCATATCATTATTTCTGATTGGTTGACAGTGTAAAAATTTTACACTGACAGTACATAATAATTAAACTCATAAATAAAATAAGGAGAATACTAACCAGTACCCTTAGGATATTGGTTAAAGAGTTAAAAGATATAAATTTTTATTGAAAAATTATATATTTAACATATCGAGAAATGATATACTTAGATTTCCAATGAAAACTTTCAATTTTTTGATTTCTTAATCAATATCTTTAAGTCACTCGTTATCGAGACCCATAAAATAAATATGAATTTTAGACAAACCTTGTAGTCTTGTATGGATCGAGGAAGCACTAGAGTCTAGAGCTCATCTCTTATCTGGCCTTATTATTGGACACTCTTTGTCCATAGCAACAAATTTTCCTGTTTCTAATAAAAAAAAGTAGGCAAGATAATTTTCTTTTGAATAATTGAATAACTATAATAAGACACAAGGCTACGCCTCTTGTTACATGCAAATTATAAATACGTCCAGCCCAAAATTAAAAACTGTGGGGAAGTGTATGGAAGGAGAGGGTAAAAGTGCGGCAAGAAAAAACTTGTTTATTGCAAACTATTTCTAAGATCACAACTTGCAATATTTGGGTCAGTAGACATGAGGTATAGTTAATGGATATATAGAAATGTTGTGCATTCAAAATGAATTAAACTGGCTACTAATATGTATAAGATAAATGTGGATGTCGCAATTTTTGAAATTGAACCTGCTTATGGTATTCGAATTGTTATTCGAGATTGAAATGAAGCTTTTATGGCGGCAAAAGCAAATACAGGGATTAATGGATGTACTTAAGGGTGAGTTCTTAACCGCCAAAGAAGGTCTAAATTTTGCTTTAGAATTTGGTTTTAGGAATATTTGATTGGAAGGAGATGCAAAACATGTATGACTCTATCTACAGAGGTGATAGACATCTTTCTTTTAAAGGTATTCTAGATTATATTCATGTGTTATTGCTTCATGGTTGAGTCAATTAGCCACCTTTACTACAAGCTTCATCCACTAGCTTATAGTAGGTCATTTATAGCGGGTGAGTAATACTCTTGTTTGATAAATATATTTATCATGAGCTTATATCGTTTTTTTACGAGCTTATAACGTTTCTTTCAGACTCGACTTCAAATAGAGTTTGAGCTTATAACTCACGACGTCTCATTTTTTCTTCTTTTTTATTCTTATTATTTTAGTTTAATTCATCTTTACCCTCTTTAATAAAATAAAATATTATAATCTTTAAAATAGCACATATAATTTAACATAGCATATAAAAAACTAATAAATAATTTAAAATAAATACAAGGATTAAAAGTGAAAGTTATTTTAAAATATATATATATATATATATATATATATATATATATATATATATATTACACATAATTATTTTGAATTATACTTATTATTACTCATTTACGTGATAAAATATTACATAAGCATGGAACATGAGTACTGTACAAATAAATTATTTGATTGTGATAGTTATTTGTTACAATTGGTTATGATATATATATATATATATATATATATATATAAAATATATGAATATGTCCCTTTATTTTTTTTAGCTAGTTCAACCGCTAGTTTTACCAAACACTTCCACAGCAATAAACTAGTTCATCTGCTATCTGCTATCAGTTATCTCACCCGTTATCCGCTATAAACTGATTTATCTATCATCCGTTAGTTTTACCAATCAGGACCTAAATCTAGTTTTGTTTATTGCTCATAATGTGAGAACTAATTATTTTGGTTAAGGGTGTTCATGGGTCGGCTTGGTTCCGATTTGCACAATCATGATACCTGAGGACTTACTTGGCGCACTTGAAATCTGGGGGACCAAAATTGTACAATCGTGATACTTGCGGAACCCAATTGGTGCAATTAAAACCTAAGAGATTAAAATTGCACAATCGTGATATCTAGAGAACCAAAAGTGCAATTAAGCCAAAATATTTAAATATTATATATATACATAAATATTAAAATATAATAAATATTAAAGTAATAAAATTTAATAAAATATAATAATCGATTTGATTTGATTCGATTTCAAAATTCTTGAACCTGATAACCGATCTAATTATCATCGTGATTGGTTCGTTCCGGTTCGGATTCAAACACAAAATAAAATTGAACAAATTTAATTAATTCGATTCGGATTGATCGGATCGATTCAAACCCTTCAACACCCCCAATCTCGGTATCTGACTTGAGAAGTTAAATAAACATGTTTCAGCATTTTTTTTTTGTGAGTATTTTTTTTGGTGTATGTTTCAAATAATACATTATTATTATTATTATTATTGATGTTGATTTTAATAGAGAGGGAGAGAGACATTTCAATGCTTAAAGCCTCCAAGCTCTCTTAGGCCTCAGCCTCAGCACAAATAAAATTAAGAAGAAAAAACAAATAAAACAAAAAAAAAGCCGTGGATTTTGATTTCTTTCTGATTCTCCGATTTACTAAGATCGATCGTACCTTTGATTGTTCTAAATATTGCTCCAATCGGGTACGTATCGATCGTCTAAAACTGATTAGAAATCTCGTATTCGCATGTATTGAGGATCTTCTGCGTATCAGTGGCTCCGTATGCTATAATAATCTTTGACAACAATTTGCTTTCATCAGTTTTTGTGATCTGTGGATGTGTTTGGAGTATTGATATGTATTGAAAATTGAAATTCATTTGGGTGTTTTCAATTTTCGTTTTTTTGTCTAATGGGTGTGCTCCTTACGCTGAGATTTCTGGATGTATGTTTCTGGGTAGTTAATTGATCCATTCATTGGTTTTCCTCCTTGTATCAGAACCTTTCAGGAAGTTTAACATCGTAGGTTGCAATACCGAAATTCAGATGTGATTAATTTTCAGTGCTTAAATGCATTCAAATATGCAATGCCTCATAATCCAGTATTAGTTAGTACTTATTTGATTCATCTTGGCGAACAATGTTATAAACTTTCTTATGAATTTTCCTCATCATTGTTATTTTCCATATATTAATTTTATGGAACTTGTTTTAGGAATAAGTAAATCATCGGTGCTTGTGAATAGATGCTAAATAAAACCTGACAAGTGTGTTCATATGTTTTATCTTTTTTTTTTTTTTTTTGCAGCTAAAAATGGTTTCATTGGTTGCCAGTGGTAGCAGTCAAATGTCTCCTTCAGTTTCTGTACAAGGAAAAGGAAGTAGGAATAAGAGAAAATTCAGGGCTGATCCACCTTTAGGGGAGCCCCATAAGATTATTCCTGCACCTCAACAGGAGTGCCTCAGCTATGAATTCTCTGCTGAGAAGTTTGAAATAAGCACAGGTCGTGGGCAAGCCACTGCTTGTGACCTGTGTAGTGTTAGCCATGATCATTCTGATGGATTGAAGCTTGACCTTGGATTGTATACTCCTGGAAGTTCATCTGAGGTTGGGCCTTGTCAATCTAAGGAAGAACTCGAGGCAGATGAATACGATGATGCTGATTGGAGCGATCTCACAGAAGCCCAGTTGGAAGAACTTGTCTTGAGTAATTTGGACACCATTTTCAAGAGTGCAATAAAAGAAATTGTTGCATGTGGTTACACTGAAGAAGTTGCCACGAAGGCCATCTTCAGGTCTGGCATCTGTTATGGATGTAAAGATATTGTGTCTAATATAGTTGATAATACTTTAGCATTTCTTAGAAATGGCCAAGAGGTTGATCCTTCACGAGAGCACTATTTCGAAGATTTAGTGCAACTCGAGAAGTATATCTTGGCTGAATTGGTTTGTGTTCTTCGAGAGGTTAGGCCATTCTTCAGTACTGGGGATGCAATGTGGTGTTTGTTAATTTGCGATATGAATGTGTCACACGCTTGTGCTATGGATGGTGACCCTTTAAGTAGTATAGGTAGCAATAGAAGTGCTAGTGGCTCTTCAGCTAGCCAAATCGAATCACAACCAAAAGCAGAAACCAAAGTTCCTGAATTGAGTCTTCCAAGTCCTTGTAAATCAATTCCTGAAGTTTTTCATAATTCTCAATCTAAGATACCCTTTGTGGCAGGAATTCCTGGTAAGAACAACTTAAAGAATTCTCAAATTATTGGTGAACTTTCGGAGAATGAGGGTGCCAGTTGTGGATCTGATTGTGTTGGTAAAGCATTTAGTTCTACCGGAACATCTCAATCTCCCCTGGTGGAAGAGAAGTCTGGGAGTGTTAGGAAGGTCTATTCTGGTAGCAGCAAGAGGGACTACATTCTTCGACAGAAATCATTTCACGTGGAAAAAAGTTATCGGACTTATGGATCTAAAGGGTCTTCAAGAGGAGGGAAGCTGAGTGGCTTAAGTGGTTTAATCTTGGATAAAAAACTTAAATCTGTGTCAGAATCTTCTACCATAAAGAGTGCATCATTACAGATAAGTAAGGCAATGGGAGTTGATGTGACTTTAGACAATCTTAATGCTAATTTCTCATATAATGCTGGACCATCTATCCCCAGTGCATTTAGCCTGGATTCTGATGATACCGTTTTTAGATCAATCAATACTTCATATTCAGGACATGCAGCAAATACTATACCTGCATTCAGTAGCCCCACTTCATTATCAACTACAGATACTGATCTTTCTCTTTCATTGTCTTCACAAACCACGTCGTCTACAGCACCTGTCTGCTGCAATAATGAGGCCCCTAATAGTAGTTACAGGGGGATACCATATAACAAGTCCTTAGGGCAGTGGGTACAGCAGGATAGAAAGGATGAGATGATTTTGAAGCTGGTTCCAAGGGTTCGGGAGCTTCAAAATCAGCTTCAAGAATGGACCGAGTGGGCCAATCAAAAGGTTATGCAGGCTGCTCGTCGGCTGAGTAAGGACAAGGCTGAGCTTAAGACACTAAGGCAAGAGAAAGAGGAAGTTGAACGTCTTAAGAAAGAGAAGCAATCTCTGGAAGAAAACACCATGAAGAAGCTTTCTGAGATGGAAAATGCTTTGTGTAAAGCTAGTGGGCAGGTAGTGCGGGCTAATGCTGCCGTCCAGAAGCTTGAGGTGGAGAATGCTGCACTGAGGAGAGAGATGGAGGCTGCTAAGCTACGTGCTTCAGAAACTGCCGCAAACTGTCAAGAGGTCTCAAGGAGAGAAAAGAAGACCCAATTGAAGTTTCAGTCATGGGAAAAGCAGAAATTCTTGCTTCAGGAAGAGCTAATGAGTGAAAAACGCAAATTGGCACAGCTGATGCAAAAATTAGAGCAAGCTAAAATGCAACAGGAGCAAGTTGAGGTTTGGTATTTTAAATTAATTGAAACCTTTTTGTCATGTTAATTTATATCTTGCAAACATCCACCTCATATCTATTCTAACATCATATGGTTCAGGCTGTAGTTTGCTGTGGTGTCTTCAATACAAACCTTATTCTTAAAAAGTAGGAAATTGTGATTAATGAGTAGTTATCTGAACATTCAAAGGTCCTCCACTCTTATTTTCTTAGAGTAAAAATATAAGTGGATTGGCATGCAGTGAAACTAATATTTGCTATCCATTTCTATGCATGGCTTGACCATTACCATTGATTCCATGTAGAATGGGTGGATAGTGCCTGCATGTTAAATGATATGGGTCTCAAACCAAAATTTCCCTTGCCAGTGTTAGCTATCAAGGTAATATTAGCTTCTCACCTTTAAAAAAGTTAAGAACTAACCCCCAAATATATTGATGGTCGCTTGATGATCCATGTTAGCAGAGGAACAGACAGTGACTTTACAGTAACTCCTAAATCTTTTTTTGTTCCCTTGCACGTTTTCATTTTTCTTTGAAGGTTCCATCAATCTTGCAGTTGCAACTCTCATCCCTTCAGCAAACTTTTGATATCATAAGAAGAAAAATATGAATTTAGTTTTTATTAAAAATAATATGAATATAGTTATACTGAAGTGAAGCACATGATAAACCAGTTTGATATACATGCACAAATGCAACCATCTTCTGTCTATATAGGTGCTTAAATGAGCTTTGTTACTGGGCCTGTTCTCATTGTAAAGGGAAAATTTCACAGGCTAGATGGCAGCATGAAGCAAAGGCAAAAGAAGAACTTCTCTTACAGGCCAGTTCTATAAGGAAAGAACGAGAACAAATTGAGGAGTCATCAAAATCCAAGGAGGATATGATCAAATTGAAAGCAGAGAGGAATCTGCAAAGGTACAGAGATGATATCCATAAACTTGAAAAAGAAATTGCACAACTGAGGCTGAAGAGTGACTCTTCGAAGATTGCTGCACTGAGGATGGGCATTGATGGAAGCTATGCCAGCAGATGCTTGGACATGAAAAATGGCACTGCTCTGGAGGAGCCCCGGACTTCTGTTATTTCAGAACTAGTAAGTGACTACTCAGTGACAGGGGGTGTGAAACGGGAAAGGGAATGTGTGATGTGCCTTTCCGAGGAGATGTCTGTCGTATTCCTCCCATGTGCTCATCAGGTTGTTTGCACAACATGCAACGAGCTCCATGAGAAACAGGGTATGCAAGATTGTCCTTCTTGCAGAACCCCCATCCAGCGGCGTATTCCAGTCCGTTATACACGGACTTAATTTATTTACTTGAGTGACTTGAGCGTTTTGAATAATGTGTGTATGGGACTCATGCAATGAATAATGCATTCAAATCATGCATCTCTAGAGTTGAGATACATTAAGTTGCTTTCAATGCCAAGGTTGATTCTTCGTTGGTGCTGCCCTTTTCTTCTGCTGTATTAATGTTTTTTTCAAAGTTCTTCTTAAGAAGGTGCACTTTTCTTCCTTAGCTTCTTTGATAATATAATTCTCAGCTCCTCATGATACCCCTTCGTCCACAATAAGAATTTCTTTCCTCATTCATAGAGGTTTAAAACTGCTCACCTACGAGTATGAACAATTGAATGATGTGATCAGAAGGGATAAGAGATCGGTTCTTATTAATGAAGGCTAGGAACAATTGAAGGGCCTTGGACAGAATGGAGAAGAGATTAATGCTTATTGCTCAAGTATATTATTCTTCTCTCAGGTTTTGTTTTTATTATTCTTTTCTAATATCTTCCTCAATTACTGATCGGACACGAGTAGAAGCTGAATATGCAACTTATCATCATCAATCCTTATGAACACTATGCACATGCACACTAGGAAGATTAGTATTGATCAATCACATGTGCCATCTAGCTTCTTCCCCCACCCCCCTCTCTCTAAATGGCCTTCTTGATTCAAGCTACAATCATAAAATGTGGAGTTCAAAAACTCTATTATGCCTATCACACAATTGGGGGTAGTGCCCCACCTATTTATGGAGTTTGGTTAATATTCAATAATTAAGTAGTACAAGTAGCTTTTTCTAATGAACAAAATACTTTAAATTCATTATTTTAATGCACAAAAGGCTACGAAAAGCAATGGCCTGCTATACTGTTTATCATGAAAGATAAAACATCATGTTATTTTGTTATATTTATTTTTGTTAACTGTTATTATTGTTCAGAAATCTTGCATTCATGCATGGCATAACTTTACTGCACCCAAAAAAAAATGCACGGCAAAACGGTGAACAGAATTAGCAAATTTAATAAATAAACTTGCATATTTATGTGACTAAATAAAAGATGGGAGATAAGATTCTGGAAATGATGACGGTAATAGTTATTATATTTTTTGTGTCTTCGTGCTTAGCCACGTGGCATCCTTTACTTGGATCCAGAATATGTTCCACTCGAACTGCAGCATCATCAAATGAATTGAGTGATTTTCATTTATATGATTTTGATGATTTTAGATATTTTTTAGAGAAAAAAATATGAGAGAGAAAAATAAAATAAAATAAGAGAGTATGTATCAAATGAAAGAGAAAGAGAAAGAGAAAGAGAGAAAGACATCAAAAATATCAATTATAAAAGTTGTCCAATTCATACCCGGATCCCCATAAGGCCATAACACTTTTGAGACATCATTGATATCAATGGATAGAAATCTCTACAATACCTATTACCAGGATAATCTCCTACGTAAATTTAATTAATTAATTAGCTGTTGAGCGATGACGAGTAAATTATGTCTTCTTTTATTTTTTTACACCAAAGAATCATTAAAGGCATTTTTACACTATATTTAGATATATAAATTGATGATGTGGATTAATCGAGTTATACACAAATTGATCAAGGGACATTGGATTCATCTGCTTGATAGCCCTTTTTCAGCCTTAGCTAGCCTTGTGTTTGAGGATTTGTCTGGGTTATCCTTCCCGTTTTGTGTACTTTTTAAATTTTTTTTTTTTGAGTAAATATTCAATTTGATTCCTGAAATTATAGTATCGTATCAACTTAGTCCTCATATTATCAATATTCCAAAATGATTCCTGAAATTGCAGAAAGTTAATCAGATTCGTCCCTTCGTTGATATTTGCATGAACTATAATGACATTAAGTTGGTAATGTCAGGGATGTATTTGAAACTAAGTGAATAATATAAGGGATGCAATAGCTATATTTTGAAATTTCAAGAATCATTTTGGAACATTGATAATATGAAGGACTAAGTTGATATGATCCTATAATTTTCGAGATCAAATTAAGTATTTATTTATTTATTTTTTTTTTTAGGGCATTGCCCCTTTACTCTACCAAAAAAAGAAAAATCTATGTGGGTGGAAATTTTTTAAAAAGATTTAACAAATTTTATAACTATCTAGAAGATACTTTATCAGGCAGAAATTATCAAGTGATGTGAAAGATGTATTCCAATCAGGATTTCCGGTAGTAGTTTATCTCTCTTTATTTTTACTTTTTTTAATATTTTTTTGGAAAAATAAATCAAGTGCTAAGAATGTGAGAGAAGTAAATTCAATAATGATAGATTATATAACTGTGATAAATGCGTGAATTTGATAATGAGTCTGTTTGGCAAGACACTTCAACTAGCTTATAGCGGATAGCTTATAGCGGATGAGAAAGTAGTCCCATTTGATAAGCGCATCTGTCACGAGCTTATAACATTTTTTTACTAGCTTATAGCGTTTTTTCGGACACTACTTGAAGTAATGTTTGAGCTTATAGCTTATAGCGTTTCATTTTTCTTTTCACTTTTATCCTTATTATCTTTATTTAATTCTATCTTTATTCTTTTCTCTCTTTTTTATGTAAAATCATTAATGAAGATGTCATTTTATGTCATTTTATATTTTTCAGCTAGTTCAACCGCTAGTTTTACCAAACACTTTCATAAAAAATAAGCTAACTTATTTGATATCCGCTATCAATTATCCCATTCATTATCCTTTATAAATTATCCATTATCAAACGGGCGCAATATTGAAAATCCGGATCCGATGTATTCTGCCACAACCTGTTCACATTTTTCAAAATAGGAAATTACATATCTATAAATAAATAGTATAAAAGTATCTTATTAAAATTTTAAGGTTTATTTTTAAATCAACTCTTACATAATAAACTAAAGTTCTCAATTTTTAACCCCAGTTGTTTTTCACAATTTCTCATTCTCTGTGGGTCGCGTGTCATTTTTAAACGCAATTTCAAATCTGCTTATTTATTTTTTCAATAATTTTTTATATTCTTGTGATAAATATTTTTAATTACTATAATTTCATCAATTAATATATAAAACTTTGTCAAAAAAATCAATTAATATAAAGAATTATCAGATTCGCTTAGTTATTTTTTACATTTAATTTTTTTCCTTTTTCAAGAAAGAATATTTCTAAATACTAATACTAATATTTGGATTGTATACTAATTATCAAATACTAATTTTCGGATTTTTTACCACTAATTATCTACTAATTGTTTACTGCTAAACAACCCATATATATTACAATAAAGTATTTATTATTGAACTTGAGACATCCTCCATAACCTCTTTCCTTAGAGCCATCTGACGTCATCTACATCAAACAATATTTTTACTTTTTATTTTTAAAATTTTCAAATATATTAACTAATTGTTTACGTATTCCCAAATCCCCATACTATTTACTTATTCTCATTAATTCTTTTCCTTATCAAGATGTATTTTCAAATCTACTAATTAATAGGTATTATTACCAAATTTGTTGATCATTATCTTATTTCCATTTAATTCTTTCCCTATTCAGAATAAAAAATTCTAAAACAAAAATATCAACACACAAATATATTAAATTAGAGTGTACTCTCTTAAGAGTGACAAAATCTCTTAATATACCCTCATTTATAGAGTGACACATGTCAGTCTTAATTTCTCTTTTTTTTATTAATTTTTAAATTTAAATTTTAAATTAATTATATTCTTTTTTTAAATATAAATAGAGTTTAATTGTTATATACTGTCAGTGTAAAGTTTTTTACACTATCAACTAATCAGAAATCATGATATAAGTGACTTTTAATCTAGTTAGGATAAGAGTCAAATATATTACCTTATGTAACGACTTTTGATTGGTTGTCTGTGTAAAAAAATCTTTACACTGACAATGCATACCAATTAAATCCATATAAAAATTTTGTAGACTTTACTTGAATTAGTTACATATTTGAATTAGTTACATATATATTCTCTTTATTATTTTTTATTAGTAAAATAATAATTTTCAGCACCTTTTATTTTCTCTTGAGCTTTTTCTGCTGGTTAAAAGGATGTAATTCAAGGAAACAATTTTTGTGAAAAATCGCATAATCTTGTAAGTTGTTTAAAAGGAGCAAATATGTGGAGATACTTCATAGTCTTGCCTGAAACGCGAAGATAAAAGTTGTGAGGGATTTTATAGAAGTCTTAAAACACACAAGAGGAAATATGTCTTTTCATGGGTTTAAAATTTTTTCTAATAGGTATATTATATCATAATCATATGTGTCTATACATCAAAGGGTACATGAATGAAAGGTTGCATTCCTTCTTTCAATTAATGAAAGGTTGTTTTCCTTCACCAAGTAGCATGAGTTGGTTTATAAATAAAATCACTCTGCATGTAGAAAAGGTTGACGAAATTGTCAAGTCTTATTCATTCCAAATCACCTTCTTTTCTCCCTTATGCGCAGAGAGAGTTAAGGAGACTATTGTTCTGTAAACTGTCACTGACAATACGCTTGGTTTAGGATATGCAAACCAAATCAAGATTGTTCCATTGTATTCTGAAGGAGATTCGCTGTAAACACTTGTTGCATCCAATCTAGATAGAGATTGGTGGGGACGAATCGAACCTAAAATCTAGTGTCCTCACACGTCTTGGAGATTGTGTATTTTCTTTGTCTTCTTTTTTTTGTTGCAGAACCACACCCCAATAGCTAACAAATGTTATATATATTTTTTTATTTCTCATCGCATTCTTTCGTAGGAGAAAAGTATTATAGAATCACTACAACTTCATTGTCATAAGTCATAACCGATTAAAAACTTTAACTTTCATCTATCAAAAAAAAAAAAAAACTTTAACTTTCAAACTTTGTTTTATTTATTGATTAAGTACCTAAAATTTATTCTAGTTACTAATTAAGGACCTCAATTTTTATTTTCATCTATCAAATTGAATATTTTAATCTTTTAAACAATTGTTATTAATAAAAATGTAATTTAATAAAATTAAGATCCTTAATTGATGATTGAATTTTAATTCTTTAACTATTTTATTATAAAAAGAATTAAGCCGTCAGATTATAATTATACTTTCATTCATACTCGTCTCTCTTATGGGGAAGACAGGCGGACAGGGACAGGTTGTATGTTTTTTTTACAAAGTTTCTTGGATATTAATTTGTGTGCCACAAACCCATATCTATCTGTCCATCCTCCAAGAGAGAGGGACAATCTTGGTAATTCAGAGAAGTCGAAACACCCAACCAAAGGCTTCCCCTCCTCTCTTCTTCACATAATAATAACCACTAGCATTTCGCAAGTTTAGTTGAAGACGACATAGCTCCATAACCGTAATTTCGTCCACTCATTTCTCATCAATCATCATATATAGCAACTTCATATTTGCCTATTATAATTTTGAAATATAATAGAGAAAACAGGGGATAAAAATACAACTGCCATTTCCATTTTGAGAAGCTGCTCTAGCTAGCGATCTGTATATTAAGCTCCTATCATTATTTTCTATCTTCAGGTACGTGAGCTTGACTTCATTTAATGCCTTCAGTTTCATCGAATCATTAATTATCACTGTGCAGCTCTTTGAGCAAATTGATAATCTGTTGCTCCTTATTAGTTATTGGTAGATCTTTTATTGATCTCATGTTTGTCAGCATCAAAATTCTTCGTTCACTTAAATAATAAGTCATGAGTACTGTGCAGGAATCATATCTAAGTTGCTGTTATTGTTATTGTTTTGGGAGTGCAGCAGCAAGTCAGCAACAACAGGGATTTTGAAGAAGCAGAGATGTCTTCCATAGTGAAAGGCATACTCATAAGGACTACACCAGATATTGTGTGCAACCAATACCATAACAATAGGCTTTTGAATAAGAACAAGTATGTGCAACATAGCGATCTTGTCGCGGTGGCGGAGCAGTGTGGGGGAACAACCACAAGACTGACGTGGCAGGTGTTGGTTAGATCAAACTCAACATGGAAAGGCAGAAGATCATATCACCCTCCAATACCAATACGGGGCCAAGCCATCCTATCCCCAGCAACACCACCCACCACCAAAAAGGTACTTACTTTTGTGTACACTACAATAATCCAATTGTAAAACAACCTTCTCTTGCTTTTTACTTATTTTTCATTTAAATATTTTCCTTTTCAATACAAATATTTTTAATTACTATAATTACAATAGTTACTATAATTTCATCAATTAATTGCTATAAGTATCAAATTTGCATACTTATTTGTTCATTTAATTCCCTTTTTAGGAAAAATATTTCTGTTTACTAATACTATTTTCAGGATTATGTACTATATTAATTTCCGAAATTTTTATTTCTAATTGTTTACCACTAATCAATCCCTATATATTAAATTAGAATATTTATTCTCGAACATGAGTTGTTCTATGCATCTTCTCACTTTCTTAGTTATCCATGTGACGTCAGTTACATTAAGCAATTTTTTTAAAATTTTTTTAATATATTTTCAAATTTACTAATTAACAGATATTACTATCAAATTTGCATATCATTTAATTATTTTCATTTAACTATTTTTATGTTTAGAATATGTTTTCAAATTTACTAATTAATATTTATTACTACCAAATCTGATGATCATTAAATTACTTCCATTTAATTCTTTTTCTTTTCAAGACAAAAATTTTTGAAATAAAATTATCAACACTTATATATTAAATTAAAGTATACTCTCTTAAGAGTGATTAAATCTCTTAGGCTATTCTCATTGTATGAATGACATGTAATTTTAAGCCTAAAAAAAAAGAATAACATATGTAATTTTTAATTTTTATTTTCTTAATATTTAATTTTATATTTTATAATTAATTATGTATATATCATTTATAATTTAAAATATTTATTATTTATTTTATATATTTTTTAAATTTAAAAATACATATATAATGTACGGTTACTCGCTAGTTTATTCTAATATTACAGACAACGAGACACCATATTGACTGAATTATATATGTCAATATATAAAGTTAAAATAAATGAAGCATATAAATATGACTGAGGGTTGACTCTATTGTGACTCATTGCAATTATCTTCTTTTCACTTTTTCAAACTTCACAGTTTACTTTATTAGGCGTTAAGCAAACGATCTGGCTCATGAGTTAGCGAGGACTTCTTTATTTTATGATAGTCTCTGTATTCATTTTAATGTTCCTACTTGTATTCAACACAATATTGTGAATGAAATGCAATATTAAGTCTGCTTCTTTAAAAAAAAAAAGTAAATTCTCTAGTATCGGGAGGTAACTTTTATCTTGTTTAGATGGTCAATCAGATAGTAAGAATCATTTGACATAATCTATTAACATGACTCATTTAATTGATATGACACAATTTGATTGAATAATGTAATTTTTATTAGATATCAAAGAATTCACCCGATATATATAGATATATATATAACTGACGGAATATCTATCTTTAGTATTTTCACCCTCCCAATAACAAAGCTTTGATTGATTATATATTTGGGTGAGCATTTAACAAATGTGATTTGGGATAAAATTGATTATGTAGAATTGATTTCAATGCAATTGAGTTTGAAGTGAAGTGATTTATGTTTGAACATTTTTATTTTGAAAACAAGTTTGATGTAAAACTTAGTGTTAAATTTTTCAGTTCAACTCAGAAGCTACTATTTGTAGCTTCCACTAGAATCACATTTGAAGACAAAATCAATTTTGTTAGACAGTAATCAAACACCTCTATTTTTATCAAAATCATGTTTAACAGAGAAATAAGCACTTCTGATATATCAAAAAATGAAACCAAACACACACTCAATATATATCACAATATATAAGCACAAAATAACATTTTGCGACTAATTATAGTACTGTGTTCTTTTACGCTGCCAGTCCTCCACAATCATTGTCGTACCTTACCAAGTAATTATATTTTATAACAAATAAATTAGTTTTTTTTAATTATAAAATAACAAATAAATTAGTTATTAATATAGCCAATATGTTAAGAAAATGAATATTTTTTAAAAGCATTTTTGGAAATAAGTACAATTAAATATGATATTAATATTTTAAAATATGTTGATTTCGTAGCATGGCTAAATTTGGGTGTGAGATTTTCGTGAAACCATTGAAACTGTAATGTCGAGTTGTTGGCAAGATGCCCCGATTGGAGACCCAAACTTGTTTCTCGATCACAGAATGTCCAGTGGACCTCAATATCTAATGTGAGGCCCAAAGATTAATAGAGGCAGGCGTTGGTCCCTGACACGTGTGTTCCATGTGTCAATAAATAACATTTTTTTTGAAAAAAATGTTTTCTACTTGCCCTAAGATTGCTTTTCTACTACTTGCTAGCAGTTTTGTTTGTCATGTAGATTTCCATTGTAGTGTATCTTTGATTTCACTTCTAAAAATATAAAAGCTTTTGTATCAATTAAACATGATTCTAATAAAAAGAAAGATGTTTGATTACATATTTGAAAAAACTAATTTTATATTCAAAATCGATTCTATCAGAAACAGCATGAAGTAACTTCTGCTTTTGAATTGAAAAATTACACCTAGTTTTACATTAAACTTGCTTTTAAAATAAAAACATTCAAACATAAATTACTTTACTTCAAACTCAATTGGATTGTAATCAATATTACAAAATTAATTTCATTTAAAATCACGTCTGTCAAATAAACATCCGAACACACACACACACACGCGTAGTCTGTCAAACTAATTTGAATATAAGTTTGTATTTTATGATAATATTTCTTAGCATGAATATAAATAAAATTAATCCTCAACTTATAAAAATACGTGAGATGTCAGCAGATTTATCAAATCAAAAAGTATTACACTAAATACGAAAGAATTATAGATGTATAACATGGAATCTGCTTTCATATAGTTCTTATTTTTTTGCACACCTTCACTTCACATTTTGAACGCCTTATATTAGCTCTAATACACAATTTTAAGTTGAAAACTTTTAACACGGTTAGGTCACATTTTAATTAAAAGTCGAATTATCAACATATATCCTTTTAAAGTTTTCACACAATAAAGTATAAAGAGGTGGTAAAAGTGGTGAGCAAGTATGATTCCCAAAAGCATTCTCAATGTGACAATATTTTTTTAGGAAAATACAAAGGGAGAATATATTACCTCTTTTTAAGCTGGAGCCTGGATTGAAACTCTACCTTGTTTCTGTTTAAACAGCGGGTGTTCACTTTTGGCAAAGGGAGAAGCGAAGGAAACAAGGCCATGAAGTCCTTGGTATGCATTCTTTATCTTTCCACAGTAAAATTAATTTTTTTCAGAAAAGGCTCATGTGAGAAAGTAAGGTTATTCTAAAATATGGTTAAGTGTAAAATGAGAAAGCAAAATATCAAATGTGCATCGACCTTATCATTTTGTGATAGTTAAATATGGATATATCTTTACTTCCTTATTTTACACTTAACCTTTTAGAATAACTTTATCCGAATTTTTAATAGAGCTTCTAGTGTACCTTGACAAATACAAAGATTTTGGTACAGTTGGTCAATTAACCAATAATTGAACTTGGTTTCATTTAATGATGTCATGTCATTCTATTTATTAGTTAGTAGTAAAAGTTTATGATATTGTAATTAGCTCCCTCATACTTTTTACCCATAGTAAATTTAAATCAACTGAAATTGATAATTGAAAAACATAATATTATTTAAAAATCATTGAAAAACATTAACGGACTCGTCTAATCATGTTCCACAAAACTTTGAACCCTAAAGTCTGTTGTTCTTCTCCCTAGAACTTAGCCACATCATCTCTACTCATCTTCGTGTAGTGTAAGTTCCATTTTCTTCCCCTGCCCCTCTCTTTCAAACCCATTGTTCCCCCTCTTCATAGCTCGTCCTCTGAAGTGTGGTTTTGGTGATACTTTCCTTCCAAATCGAGTTCGCATTTTCAAAGTGTGGATAGTGGAAACGATCTCCATTGATAGATATATTTGGGCTTATATGATTCTAGTTATTTACTCGTTCATATTTTTCGATTTAATTTTATTTTTTTGAAATCGTGTTTGTTAGCACCTTCCCTGTAGTGTCGTTTTCCCCCTTTTATCTGATTTTATTTTTTTAATAAGGGTTACGTTTGAGTTTAATGAGATTGGACGACCAAGCCATCTAACAAATTTGGTAATAGTTGATTGGTGATTGGTTTTTCTCAGTTCAATAATCTAATAATATTGTTCTTTGTTATTTTCCTTGATTGGGCAATCAAGTTTTATGTTGTTTTGTTTGAAGTTAGTGTAATAATATTGTATTTATTAAACCGAAAAATATGAATGAGTAAATAACTAGAATCATATAAGCCTGAATATACCTATCAATGGAGATCGTTTCCACTATCCACACTTTGAAAATGCGAACTTGATTTGGAAGGAATGTATCACCAAAACCACGCTTCAGAGGACGAGCTTCGAAGAGGGGGAACAATGAGTCTGAGAAAAGAGAGGGGCAGGGGAAGGAAATAGAACTTACACTATATGAAGATGAGCAGAGATGATGTGGCTATGTTTCTGGGAGAAGAACAAGATAATTTAGGGTTCAAAGTTTTGTAGAACACAATTAGATGAGCCTATTAACGTTTTTCAATGATTTTTAAATAATATAGTATTTTACAATTACCAATTTCAGTTGATTTAAGTTTACCATGAGTAAAAAGTATGAGGGATTTAATTGCAATATCATAAACTTTTACTACTAACCAATAAATAGGATGACATGACATCATTAAATAAAATCAAGTTTTAATCGATCAATTGTACCAAAACCTTTGTATTTGTTACGCTAGAAGCTCTCAATTTTTAAACTGTAACAGAAAATTGGAACCTCAAACTGTTTTCTCAGCCTTATTCCTGTTCATCAGTAACATTTGTCATTGGTCTTCCGGCGGCATGATAAAACACATGCACATAAAACATGTTATGTGGAGCAAAATAAGGTTGTCTGCTTTACATGTAATTGTTATATTTTCCCTTTGAATTGATGAACAATTGCATGGGTATGTGAATGATAGTTGGGAGGAAAGGGGGCGAACCTAGCAGAAATGGCAACCATTGGGTTATCTGTGCCTCCTGGACTGACCATATCAACAGAAGCATGTCAAGAGTATCAGCAGAATGGAAAGAAGGTACCGGATGGCCTGTGGGAGGAGATACTTGAAGGCCTGGATACTGTGGAGAAGAAAATGGGGGCCTCTCTTGGGAATCCTTCCAAACCTCTCCTCCTCTCCGTGCGCTCTGGTGCTGCGGTACGACGCTTTTTGTATTTGGTTTTTTATATGTCTTTGTTGAGTGCCTCAACCTAGGATCACTTTTGGTAAGCCATATGTAAAAGGCTTAAAGGCCTATAGCAAAATGATAATAAGGAATAGAAAGGACAGGAATGCAAATGTTAAGTGAGAAAGTTATTTGTCCATGTACAGAAGTCGAGTCCATGGACTCATGATATATCCATTATTTATTTTGACATTGCCATTAGCTACAGTTAATTGAACAACCATTCAAGAAAGATGTATTTTTATCGTGGCATTGATGCACCTCAGTTTAGGATTTAATCCAATGTTCTCATCTCAGCTATGAAGTTCTAAATTCAAATAATTCGTAAAATGTTTCCCTTCCGTTTACCTTCATAAGGAGATAGTTTAAGCTGGAAGCAGTGAAATTGCTTTGTTCGGGTTGTTCATCATCAGACTGCATTTATAGGTGTACTTTGTTTTGGCCTAAAATTGATCCCCTTTTATGAAGTAGTAAACATGTATATAGCATAAACTGACTTGTTTCCTCTATAATTACAAGATTTCCATGCCTGGAATGATGGACACAGTTCTCAACCTTGGACTAAATGATGAAGTGGTAGTTGGGTTGGCAGCCAAAAGTGGAGAGCGCTTTGCTTATGATTCTTACAGACGTTTCCTAGACATGTTTGGAGATGTTGTAAGTGGTTCTTTTACACCCTATGCATCAAATTGGTTTCTATTTGATTACTTTTTTTAATCTTGTCAACATTTCATTAGCAACTCAAAATCAAACTAACCAAATTGAAAGCTAAATGCAATCTGTTAGCTTTTTCTCCAAAAAAAAAAATTGTTATCTTCCGTTGTTTTTGTTCTAATTTCATTTGTTATATTGAGGTACTCGACATTCCACACTCGTTGTTTGAGGAGAAGTTAGAAAAGCTGAAGAATGCAAAAGGTGTTAAACTTGACACTGATCTAACAGCCTCTGATCTCAAAGATCTTGTTGAGCAGTATAAGAACGTCTACCTTGAAGCCAAGGGAGAAAATTTTCCCTCAGGTGCTGAATGCAACACCACCAATTTCTTCACATTTTTGTTGTTATACATTCTCATGTCCTAGCCTTGAATCCATCTCTACTCTCACCACCAAATTGTTTATAAGAAAAAAAAATATGCTCATCTTCATTATTGATTTACCAAATGCAGATCCAAAGAAGCAGCTAGAGTTAGCTGTTAAAGCTGTTTTTAATTCTTGGGATAGCCCAAGGGCTATTAAGTACCGGAACATTAATCAGATAACTGGGCTAAAGGGAACTGCCGTAAACATTCAGTCCATGGTATTTGGCAATATGGGGAATACCTCAGGAACTGGCGTCTTATTCACTAGAAATCCAAGCACTGGGGAAAAGAAACTTTATGGGGAGTTTCTAATTAATGCTCAGGTTTCATATAATATACTAGTTGTTATTTTACTTTCATACAATTATCATCTCATAAGTGTGCGGAGGTTAGTAATCACTTTTGGTGTTGATGTTTCTAAGAAGTGCTGAGTTGTTTTTAACAGGGAGAAGACGTAGTTGCTGGAATCAGGACACCTGAAGATTTGGAGACTATGAAAACTTGCATGCCAAAAGCTTACAAGGAACTTGAGGAGAATTGTGAAATTCTAGAGAAACATTACAAGGATATGATGGTAAAATTTTAATCCCCATAGATTTATTCCTGCTTTTATTCTGTTTGTATAGATAGAACGATTGGTAAAACTTTTGAAATTGCTATTATCATGCAGGATATTGAGTTCACTGTTCAAGAAAATAGGTTGTGGATGTTGCAATGTCGAAGTGGAAAACGTGCTGGTAAAGGTGCAGTCAAAATAGCTGTAGATATGGTTAATGAGGGGCTTATTGATATTCGTTCTGCAATCAAGATGGTAGAGCCACAGCATCTTGATCAACTTCTCCACCCACAGGTATATACTTTGTTGTAATTTTCATTATGTATGCATGTTTTGTTAGCTTCCTTTTACACATAATGCATTGATCTAAACAACTAAAAGCATCAATTTGCACAATTGCATTTGTAAGGAGTTACAAAACTAACTTGAGAAAAGAATATAAAGAGGCTAGTGATCAGAAGTGTACACACTAAGTCAGTAGTAACATTTTAAAAGAGTAACGTTGTTCCGCTAGATGATTTTTATTCTGTTCAATCTTGAAGTTCTTACATGTTTAATATATATATTTCCATTTATATTTGTTTACTAACTTACCAGATTCACAAAAATGTTCTTGAGTCTTGACTGCTTTAAGTTTATTTGGTTAGTTTGAGGATCCATCTGCTTACAAGGACCAAGTGATTGCCATCGGCTTGCCTGCATCCCCTGGAGCAGCAGTAGGGCAGATTGTGTTTACTGCTGATGACGCTGAAGCATGGCATGCTCAGGGAAAGAGTGTCATCTTGGTATTCTTGTTTTTTTAATCAAGCAATCATTTTTCTTATCTCTTCTTTGTTCCCCTTGATATAAGCCTGAACCTACCCGTCTATTTTTAGCTAGGAAAATCCAGAGGCTCCTTAGTTGAAATGCTTGTTTTTACATGATTGGAGTGTTTTTTTTGTTAGGATGTAAATATTGTCCTAGATTTAGTTTCATGAATAAATTGAACATATCATCCATTAACACTCAATAAATGCTAATTCCATTCTTGCATTGTTGAAGGTGAGGACAGAGACAAGTCCAGAGGATGTTGGTGGTATGCATGCAGCTGCTGGAATCTTGACAGCTAGAGGTGGTATGACATCTCATGCTGCTGTTGTGGCCCGTGGATGGGGAAAGTGTTGTGTGTCTGGTTGCTCCGATATCCTTGTAAATGACACTGAGAAGGTAAACTCTTAAATGTTCCATTTATGTAGCTAACATATCAGTAAATGACCATCACGCTGTAGGTAATTTGGTATAATCCAATGGATAATGCAGGTGGTTGTAGTTGGGGATAAGGTAATTATGGAAGGAGAATGGCTCTCACTGAATGGATCCACTGGTGATGTGGTACTGGGAAAGCAGCCACTTTCCCCTCCAGCTCTAAGTGATGATTTAGAAACCTTCATGTCTTGGGCTGATGAAATAAGACATATGAAGGTCCTGTATACGCCCTATCTGCTGCAGAAGTTGAGTTGAATAAAAACATCATATTCTTGTTTTCTGAAAATTCATATCATTGTTATCTATCAGGTTATGGCGAACGCTGACACACCTGAAGATGCACTAACAGCCAGACAAAATGGTGCCCAAGGGATTGGACTTTGCAGGACAGAGCACATGGTACAAATGAACATTCACCTCCTTGTAACAATTGAATGAGAAGTCTGAATACATTACTCTTTCTATAGATATATTTTCATTTCCTTATAACAGGTTGAATTGATTTTTGCCATAACAATTTTTAGTTTTCTCCTAATAAAAAAACAATGTACTCAAATAGAGCATAAGATAAAAGATATCCTCCTCATATTGAATTAGTGGATTTGTTTTTTCACTGACACACATGTGCAGTCATATGCATGACACTTGAAATGAACTTTTTCATTTATTTATTAATTGACATATAGTAGTTAAAGTCTTTTACATGTTTTGGTGTGCTTCAGTTTTTTGCTTCCGACGAGAGGATAAAGGCTGTGAGAATGATGATAATGGCTGTTACACCGGAACAGAGGAAAGCTGCACTTGACTTGTTGCTACCTTATCAAAGATCAGATTTTGAGGGGATTTTTCGTGCAATGGATGGTCTCCCAGTAACAATCCGATTATTAGATCCTCCACTTCATGAATTTCTTCCAGAAGGTGACCTAGAGCAAATTGTCAGTGAACTAACTTCTGAGACAGGCATGAAGGAAGAAGAAATCTTCTCTAGAATTGAAAAACTATCAGAAGTGAATCCCATGCTTGGTTTTCGAGGCTGCAGGTTTGCATTCCCTTCTTATGATACTTGTATATGACAAATAACTATCCATATGACAGATGATTAGTGTTGTAATCACGAAGTTCATGTTTGGGTCCACGTATACATACTTACACCAGTATACTATACACACAAATAAAGTAACATGTTCCATAATTAATTTATGGATTGATAAGGAATTTCTCATATCTGACAATTAAAATTCTGTGAACAGGCTAGGAATATCATACCCAGAACTAACTGAGATGCAGGCCCGTGCAGTTTTTCAGGCTGCTGTTTCAGTGCGTAACCACGGTATTACAGTTCTTCCTGAGATAATGGTTCCCCTTATCGGTACACCTCAGGCATGGTCTCTTTTCTTCTTTTTTTCCTTCCCTGTTGCTTGTCCTTCAATTGGTTCGTATGTATCATATATGCATAAAATTTGTGAGGAAAATCTCATTACCATGTCATTCTTTGAAACACTACCTTGTATTCCTATTTCCTTAACAATAAGTTCCTTGAAACTTGACATGAATCACTGTCATAAGTTCTCATCTTGATGAAGCTCTTCTGACATAATTATATTGTATATGCCCGAATCTTTTATTGGCAGGAATTAAGACATCAAGTGAGTTTAATAAGGAATGTTGCTGAGAAAGTGTTCTCTGAGATGGGTTCCTCTTTAAGCTATAAGGTTGGAACTATGATTGAAGTTCCAAGAGCTGCCCTAGTTGCAGATGAGGTAAAACTTGTATCCTTAAGAAACGCATTTAAAATCTTACATACAATAGTTAATAATCTGGGAAAGAAAAAGAGTCTTCTCTTCCATTTTGCTCAGGTAAAAGGATAATTTTGTTCTCTTTGGGTTTATTTACACTTTCTAATTTTATAATTCATTTGTGTAGATTGCAATGGAAGCAGAGTTCTTTTCATTTGGAACTAATGACCTTACCCAAATGACATTTGGATACAGTAGAGATGATGTTGGCAAATTTCTTCCAATATACCTATCCTCCGGCATTCTGCAGAGTGATCCATTTGAGGTTAGTTGCCTAAGTTCTTTTGCTCATTGAGGATATATGAAGGATGGTTGCTAAATTTGAATAGTTGATAATAATTGCAGGTGCTTGACCAGAAAGGTGTAGGTCAACTCATCAAGACTTGCACAGAAAAGGGTCGTGCTGCTAGACCAAACTTAAAGGTAGGAACAACTTACTAATAGAAATTGGAATCAACAATGTTATTACTTGTTACCCATAATTATTTGTACTATGTCAAATATGGCGTACTTGTGTTAAAACATCTGTTCTATGCATTAAAACATCTGCAATTAATTTATTAAGTTAATTATCAGGTTGGAATATGTGGAGAGCATGGTGGGGAGCCTTCTTCTGTCGCATTCTTTGCGCAAATTGGACTCGACTATGTTTCATGTTCTCCATTTAGGTCATATTTTCAGCTCTACATTATATGAAAATGAGAGATCAATATTTTCAACTGTCAAACTAAAAACCTGAGGACTCTTTTGCAGGGTTCCAATTGCTAGACTTGCGGCAGCTCAAGTTGCAGTTTAAAAAACAGTTTCTGGTATATGAGAGGGTTGACTGCCCCCTGTCGATGGCATGACTGTCTATAGCTGTAAATAATTGTGGTTGTCAGATAAAGGAAGGTTACTAACATACTTATAAAAGTGAAAGCAAAGGGAAATCTTTGCAAATAAAAATAAAAAGAGAGAAAACATTATGTACAAAGATTCTTACAATGATTCTCTTATAATTTGATTGCATTTATGTCCTAATATATTTGGTGTATAAGACATTAGTGTGGAGGTATAGGTATATCTTTTCATATAATAAGATTGATTCTGTAAAATTCTATGTACATGTTCTACTCTATGACTATCACTCCAACAGAAGCTCTGCAAAAATTCTCGTGTATCATCAAATTTCTTTGAATTAATTGATCATGTCGTTCGAAGAACTTTAAATAGCTTGCAAGTTACTGATTCGTGTCCCACAACATGCTATGCAGTAATACAGTACATGACACTTTCAATTGATTTGACATGTATATTTGATTATTTGTTAATATTGGGATGAAGTTCTGGTGTTAGATATATAAAATCATTCATATGATTTAATCTAATAGATTAACTTTTTGAGAGAGTTGAATCACGACACTTGATACATATATGTGAGTGGTCCTAATTCCTAAACTGTTTTCATCCCAGTTTAGTTTCCCGTACAGACCAATTACCACATCAATTTGAAGTTGTTGAAGATGAAATTAAAGCAAATGAAGATAAAGAGACATGCAAATGAAAAGAACTATATATGAGATGCCAAGAAAGTTGACCCAACTTTAAAACAAAAAAGAAAGGATTTCGGTGGGTGAAAATTGTTTACATTATCAATCAATTATAAAATTATTCCCTCTTATCATAATTATAGGATAATTTGTGATTGGTTTATAATGTAAAAAACTTTACATATCAAAATTAAACTAAAAAAGAAATAGCACGCGATGAAATGTTTTAAAATTTGTAAATTTTGTTTTTTAAAAATTGGTTATTGTACATAGTTACACCAAAAAAAAAAAAAAGGAAGGCAACGTGATGAGAGTTGATAGTCTCATACTTATTCTGTTGTAATTCTCTTCTTATTTGGCTTAGGCCCCTTGTTAAAAAAAAGGAAGGAAAGACTTTGAGTTTGTTGTGTCGAGAAGGGTGTTGGAAACATATTCTTTTGTAACTAACACTTCCAAATGTCTATTCACACTTTCTTGATAGTAATCAAAATTTTAATTGTAATTTTTAAAATAACATTAAAAGTGTGAAGTACGAAATGGAACCGAGCTAAACTGGACGAATAAGCTTGGGGCCGATTTGGGCCCATGGATAATTTGAATTTGAATAGATGGAAGTCCGGTCCATGAGTCTGTGAGTGTGGAGTGTGGAGTGTGGAGGGAGTCGTTTGTTTTGGGGGCGCATGCGAGAGGAGAGAAGGAAGGAGAGGGGAGTGCATTGAATAATCAGAAAGAGCAAAACCTGTTCTAAAGAATGGGGTTGGAGAGCTATGTGGTGGTTCACAACATAGCAAAACGGCACAACGTTGGGACTCTTGCTCGTAGTGCGACGGCGTTTGGTGTATCGGAGGTGATCCTTGTTGGGCGTCGAGATTTCAACACGTTCGGGAGCCACGGATCCTCTTCCCATCTCCGGTTTCGTCACTTCCACTCTCTGGAAGACGCTCGGCGGTTCCTGAAGGACGAGAGAGAGTGTGATATCTGTGGCGTCGAGATCACTCACCACTCACTCCCTGTCAATCACCATCCTTTCAACAAAAGCACAGCTTTCCTACTCGGCAACGAGGTCTCCTATCATCCAATCATTCTTTCTTTCTTAAATTTAATTTCAATTTGGATTCACTCTCTCTCTAGCTAGTCCTTGTATTTTGTGATATTTATTTAGGGTACAGGCCTTTCTGCCAAGGAATCTGAGATATGTGACTTCTTCGTTTATATCCCACAATATGGCTCTGCCACTGCTTCCCTCAATGTTACTGTCGCTGCTTCTATTGTACTCCATCATTTTGGAGGTACCCTTTCTATTCTTTTCATTGCATCCAATACTGCATCTTACACGGACGTATGTCTCCCAAATTGTATTTTATTTTTTATCATATCAACCAATCCTATCCATATTTGTTATGATGTTAGTTCCTATTGTTTTATATATATATATATATATATATGTCATATTAATCTCTAGTTTCTGAACCATGCCTCTTTTTTGTCAGTCTGGGCAGGTTTTACAGAGAGATCTCGTGATGGAAACAAATTTGTTGTGGCGGAGAGACCTGTAAAACAGGGCCGGCGAAATTATTGCACGGAAGCAGAAGATTCTATCGTGGAAGAGCGTAGAGGTAGAAGAGAAAATGCTGCCAATGGTTTCTTTGATGACACCGAGAATGTCAATGCATCTTCAAACCTCCTTGATGCATTATTTGTTGATGGCTGATGAACTGGAGAGGGGGACAATGGTCCTTGAAATTGAGGTTTTAAATGCTTAAGCTGTGTCAGAACAGAACCCGCATCTTACTTAAGGAATGTGGGATGGACGAAACTGACTATTAGATGGATGGCTTGACATATGTAACATTAAAAAACAGAGACATTAGTTGGGAAAGATCTCTACCGTCATTAGGTGTGTGTATGTTGTAATCTACGGTGAGTTTGCTGCACTGCCAGTGCCACCAGTGACTGGACATTATTCGAATTGTCGGAGTCACTTTTGCTTGGATTAATTGCTCTTGTAACGATGAAATTTGGATTACTAATGTTATACGTGAAAGTTCTCTCCAATTTCCCTATAGATATTTTAAACTGTGTCTCAGTTTCCCTTGTTTTGTGGAAGGGTTTTAACAAACCTTGGATTAGGAAATAGCAACTAAATGATAGCTTTTAAAATTCATCCCAGGAAGCAAGATTTCAACTCTTACAGGCGTTATTGAGGCTTCCACTGGACGTACTAGAAGAAACTTCAGCTACATTGCAGCTGAAATATTGTAGAACCTGTTCACCTGTTTCCTGTATCTCTCGTTAATAGCCGTCTGCGTTGTTTTGTTGGGTAAGAAGCTCTACAAATCAACTAATTGACAACTTTTTTTGTCACCAATGTTATAAAAACTAGACAATCCGGCCGTTTTAACTAGTGCTCGTGCCAAATCTTGGGGGGAGGGGGTTGGTCAAGTATGAATCTAGAAGGACTATTTGGATTGATACTTGAATTGTTGTCATGTTATCCCTTCCACCATCTGCTTCAATGTGTGTTTCTTTTACATTTTGGTGTAACCCACCCCACATCTTGGTTACGTTGATACACCGGATTATGCAGGAGAATACTAGTCCATTCTCATCATTGCCAAAAGCCAAAATACTAAACTTGTATGGCTTGAAACAAACATCTAAGCATGGCATGAGAAATTTGATAATCTAATTATCTCACATGGATTTAAAATTAATGAAAATGATAAGTGTATATATTATAAATCAGAAAATAATGTTTGCACTATTATATGCTTATATGTGGATGACTTGCTTATCTTTGATTCTAATTTTCATGTTGTGAAAAATGTCAAAAAAAATTTCAAAACCTTAATAGCCTAATCAACATTCTCAAATAGAAATGGATAGTGGAAAAAGTTTGAGAGAAACAATAAGTTAACCAACTTCTATATATATATATATATAGCACGGTTACAACTAATTTTGGAGTCTTAAATTGTTTATGATATTTGATTTAAATAATAACATAATAAAAAAAATAAAGAAATAATAATTAATGCTATTAATGGGGTTATTTTTTTTTTACTATTTCTCAAATAAGTGAAATAATCAAGTTTGTGGTGCATTTTATTTTATTCCCTAAACCCTAATGATATAATAAATTAGGTAGTAAAATTACAATTTTGACTCCAGATTTAGGTGCCAAAAATTACACGAACGTCGACTACTTTTATATATATAAAGATAAAAATAAAAATACCGTGTGTTTGCCACAATTAGCGGCATATGCCAATTTTTTGATGGGCTTTCTTCCCACTGGGATGTGGCCCTACAATAAAGTTTTAACTTTTCTCATTCCTCTAAGGCCAACCGGTATTATAGGCCAATTGGCATCTGGGCTTTGCTAAGGACACCCCTCATTTTGTAAAGGGACCCTCCGTGAATAATGTAATTCCCGAAATACCCCGCCAACAGGTTTTTTTTGTTTTTTAATTTAGCTCACTCGCAAATATCATATTTGCGAGTGTATTATTTTGTTTAATTGCTCACTCGCAAATATGATATTTGCGAGTGAAGCAAGTACTCGCAAATATCATATTTAAGAGTGAGCAATTAAAAAAATAACACACTCGTTAAAACCTTTCGATGCTAATATGTTTCGGACATCTAGAAGGAAAAAAAGGGAAAAAGAACAATGAGTTCAAGACAGAATAATTTATTAATACGCGGATCCATTTTCTGATAAATATGTGAAGGTTGTTCCAATTTTTACAAGTATTCATAGTTTTCTCCCAAATTTCCCAAATTATACGCGACGCTTGCAAATTAGATATTTGCGAAACAAAGTATATTTTCGCAAATTAGTTATTTGCGAGAGTGTAAATTTTTGTACACTAGCAAATATCTAATTTGCGAGTCGTTATTTTATTTAGACTAGCAAATTAGGTATTTGCGAGTGTACAATTTTTTTGTACACTCGCAAATAGCTAATTTGCGAGTGAACAAAAAATTTGTACACTCGCAAATACCTAATTTGCGAGTGTAATGAATTTTTTTTTTTTACGTTTTACATATATTAGGTATTTATTTTATTTTGTTTGTTTCATAGTAGTGTTATTGGAGATGGAAGGCAGCAATATGTTTGATTCTAATGAGATTAACCAAACGACAGTTGTGGACTGGACAGAAGCATTCACTACTATGGAGATATTTCCTACACGAGATGATTTATTGTGTTGGACTCGAGAGGTTGGAAAACAAAATGGATTTGTTGTTGTCATTGTGAGGTCAGAGACAGGACAAAATGACGGACGTACAAAATTAATTCTAGGTTGTGAAAGGAGTGGGAAGTATAAGCCTAAAAAGCATGCATATTCTAAAGCAACCAGTACTCGAAAGTGTGAGTGCATGTTCAGAATTAAAGGAAATATTAAAGGATGGATGCTGAAAGTAAGATGTGGATTGCACAACCATCGGTTAGCTGAAACATTGGTGGGTCATTCTTATGTTGGTCGTTTAAGCGAAGAGGAGAAGAAACTTGTTCATGAAATGACCAAGAACAATGTCAAGCCAAAAAATATTCTGTTGACGATTAAAGGTTGCGATAAGGAGAACCTATCTACAATAAACACATTTACAACGAACGTCAAAAGTACCGATCATCTGAGAAAAGCCCTAGAACATAAATGCAACATTTGCTAAACTTAATACATCGAGATCGATATGTTTCTTGGTATAGAAGACATGACAGTTTGGACGTTGTTAAAGATATATTTTGGGCACGTGCAGATTCCGTCCATTTGTTGAATACATTTAACATGGTCCTCATCCTTAACAGTACCTACAAAACCAAGAAATATAGGCTGCCACTACTTGAAATTGTTGGTATTACTTCAACAGAGGTGACATTTACTGTAGGATTTGCCTATATGGATTCTGAAGGGGCTGAAAACTATGTCTGGGCACTAAAGAAGTTAAGAGAATTGTTCGTGCTAGATGAGTCAATTCCCCAAGTTATTGTGACAGATAGAGATCTTTGATGAACGCGGTTGCAGTTGTGTTCCCAACAACTCGCAATCTTTTGTGCCAATTTCACATAGGAAAAAATGTCCATGCAAAATGCAAAAAATTGGTATCTGATAACAAAAAACTGGAGGTAGTCGAGGATGGA
Organism: Ammopiptanthus mongolicus; assembly: GCA_039655645.1. Taxonomy (NCBI): domain Eukaryota; kingdom Viridiplantae; phylum Streptophyta; class Magnoliopsida; order Fabales; family Fabaceae; genus Ammopiptanthus; species Ammopiptanthus mongolicus. The sequence goes on along the minus strand of CM077350.1, from coordinate 77,725,526 downwards.
TGGAACAGTGTTGTTTATTCTGTTGACGAGACTGAGTATGAGCAATGCCTGATGAGTTTTCATGAAGTATGTGCAGAGTGGCCTATATTAATTGATTATGTGCAAAAGACTTGGTTGGATCCACACAAAGACAAATTTGTTACGGCATGGACTAACCAAGTGATATACTTGGGGAATACAACCACAAACAGGTATGATCAAACTAGTGTTAAAATTGTTAATGAATCATGTTATGTTATAGCTGAAGTTGTTTTGAATGTTTGTTGATAGGGTTGAGTCTCAACATTGGAGATTGAATAATTTGTTGCAAAACAGCAAGGATGACATGTGTATGTGTTGGGAGACGATGAATAACATGCTTACGCTGCAACACAATGAGATAAAGTCATCATTTGAGAGGAGCATAACCGTGATCGAACACTCACACAACATTCCTATGCTTATCAGATTGATTGGATTCGTGTCTCAGAGTGCATTGCAACATATTGTTCGTGAGTGGACCAGAGCGATGAATGTAGGTATTGATAAATCTGCATGTGGTTGTACTCTTAGAACTACACACGGTTTACTCTGTGCTTGTGAGCTGACTCATTACAGTATGACGGGTACTCCAATTCCATTGGAGGTAAGCCATGTGCACTAGAGGAGATTGCATTTTGGCCAACAAGAGGATCAACAACAAACAGATGAAATAGTGTCAGAAGAGGAACTTGCGCTTCAGTGGAAGGTAATGATTACCCATTTCCACACACTTGACATTGTTGGTAAAAGGACACTATATCGCAAAGTGCGAGAACTATGTTGTCCTGAGACAACTTCAATGTGCCCACCGCTCGGAATGGTGAAGACTAAGGGGGCACCCAAATCCAAGAAGATCAACACGGATGGATTTGATTGTAAACGTGACCCATCTTATTTTGAGCATGTCGATGCAATATACTCTGCACATGAGAATAGTTCTGCGCGTTCCTCGTTGAAATCAACTGCCCAAGCAAAGAGGAGACGTTTGTCTTTCTTGAATCAATTTCTTGTGCAGTTTCAACCATACATTGCTAACATAGTTAACGTCGACAATGATGGAAACTGTGGGTATCGTTGCATTGCAGCATTGCTTGGTAGAATTGAGGATAATTAGCCTTTAATCAGTCAGGAGTTGCATAAAGAGCTTAGGGAAAATGTTGATTTATATGGCCCTCTTTTCGGTGTTCAATTACAAGAACTGAAGTCTTCTTTACGGGACGTGTACGGTGCATGTCACCAAAACAAGTGGATGACACTACAAGAGATGGGTCATGTAATAGCAACCAAATATAGGTTGGTCCTAGTCTCTTTATCATCTGCCAGTATAACTTGCTGGACATTTTTTCCCCTTAGAGGTGCACCAACTCCAAACCATCCACTCATTTGCATTGGTTTTGTCAACGGTAATCACTGGGTACAGGTAATTGATCTAATATTTTTATGTTAAGATTAGTCGGTCATTTAATTATATTTACGTTATTTCAGGTATTTTTGAAGGATAGTTGTCCACTGCCTACCATAGCATCACATTGGTGTGGCTTTTCCCGTCCTGAGGCTTATTCATGGCCAACGCGATATATTAGTCGATTGCAAGAATGGCCTTCAATATTTCTACCGCCTAATCTTTCCCATCATGATGTATACAATCCAATAAACTTAGATGACGATTGACTAATATACCATCGTTGTTTGTTGTACCTTTATATTTACATGGTTAAAGTAATATTTTAGTCCCTATACGTGACACCGATTCTTCATTTAGTCCCTATACGTAAAAAATTATTAAAAAAGTCCTCATACGTGCAAATATTATCCATTTGGTCCCTCCCGTTATGTTGTCGTCTTTAATGATCCGTGAACTACTACCTATAGGGACTAAATGAAGAATTTGTGTCACGTATAGGGACTAAATGAAGAATTTGTGTCATGTATAGGGACCAGATTATTACTTTAACCTAAATTATTGGGTCCCTATACGTGGCACAAATTCTTCATTTTGTGCCTATACGTGACACAAATTCTTCATTTAGTCCCTATACGTAGTAGTTCATGGATCATTAAAGACGACAACATAACGGGAGAGACCAAATGGATAATATTTGCACGTATGAGGACCTTTTTAATAACTTCTTACGTATAGGGACTAAATAAAAAATCGGTGTCACGTATAGGGACCAAAATATTACTTTAACCTATTTACATTTTACTGTTATTTTATTTTATATTTCTAAGTTCATTAATAATAAATAATAACAATAACAATAATAATAGTCTGCGGAGATGTATTAAAATCAACAATAACAATCAGTAATAAATAACTAACAATCTAAAACTTGTACTGGCACCCTGCTTATTATGGACAATCAATTAAATATTCAATAATTATCAAAACACAGATAAAGTAGACAATTCGTGGGTGCTTCCTTGCCCCGTTGAATTTCTGTTTCATTTCACTCAGGATAGCTTCAAAGAAATGCACTTCCAATAAAAACCACCATGCATCCAAACATGCTTAGTCTGTTTCTTTTGCTTTGGGCCTAGAGCCCTCTTTGTAAGAGGAAAAGAAATAACACATTAGAATCACTCCAATTCAAAACTCAGATAAAAGTAGACAATAATTCTTAAACAAATTGACTTTTTTTATAAAATAACTTAAAAATTTGTGGCATTTGATTAAAGGATATATTTATTTATATACCAACATCTGATTCAATCCGATGCTTGAAAACTCGAATATCTTAAATAAATGATTATATGTTCAAATCCTAATTTTTATGTATAAAAAAAATCTGATTGAAAAGAAAAAATTATTTTATGTATCTAACAAATTCCTGATGAAGATTAATTACTGCTAACGATGATAAATATATATATATATATATATATATATATATGACAAAAAGGCCAAGAAATAGATTCATCATTCCACTTTCTTCCCAATGGATTCAAGAACGAGACAAAGAATTAATATATCCGTCCCCCTCCGATATCGCGATTGAAATACCTATCAATGATATTTTTCGTAGAAATAATATTTTTTCTGAAGATTAATCGCTGCTAACGAGGGTGAATATATATATATATATATATATATATATATATATATATATATATATATATATTTTGTTTGATAGGCAAATATATTTATAATGTTCTACGTACATTATTTTAGTATCAAACAAACGGTCTGCGTTTCAATTTAACTTTGAAAATATTTTTATTCATTTACACAAACAATCCTCCCGATCTCTTTGCCAATTGTTTTTTTCTAAACAGGCGAAAATGAAATTTAACGAAATATGCTCAAATTTCCCTAAAATTAAACCTTCTTACTTTACAAAAAGGGTACAAGGAGCTAGCAAATTCACACCATGACACCAAGAGCAGATACCTTCCCATCCCAGACCAATACCTACCCACCGTACATACACCAAACCCAAACACTTTCCGGATTTTACAAAATAACCCCATATTTCCTCGCTTCTTTTCCTTTCTAAACTGAGCTGAGCTGAGTTTACAACCTAATTTTTATTTTATACTTGTAAGTTGTTACAAATTAAACAACCCCACAACCCAATCACATGGCTCATACACTACTCCGACCTTTTCAAACATTTCGTTCCCAACTTCTTCCTTCAATTTCAGATCCACCCTTCCATTTAAAAAGTCACGGTCGGGTCAACACTTGAAATTGATAGGGGCTTAACGATAAGGGAGACAAGAGAAGGAAGAAGAAGATTCTATATAATAAAGAGGAAAGAGTGGGAGATGGGTACGTTTCGGGTCCCGGTTCAACCCGATCCGAAACCAGGAACTGTAACCCGGCCAGGTGTCATTCGAGCCGAAGCAGACGCCTAAGATCTCGCGTAGCAGAGTCCGCCGTGTGCTGCTTTTTCGTCGGAAATGATGGGAGAGGAAGCGCGCTCGGCGACGGAGACATCGCGAACGCAGATCCGGCGTACACGTCGCTCTTCATCATCAACATGGAGGATGAATCGAGCGACTGGCCCCTCCGGAGGATCGTGACCTTCTCCATCAGCGAACCGCTGGTGTTCGCTATCCTGGAATCATCGGCGCTCGATCTCCTTGATACCAAGGCTGCCTCCGCCACCACCGGCTGGGCGGAACAAACGGCGACCCGTTTCCTACGATCGGGTCGGACAACCGGTTTCCGGGAAGACCTGGAGGTAGCCGCTTGATTATTGTGAAAATAATTAGAGTAGTTGGCGTAGTAAGTCCTCCGCGCCGGAGGAACTCTAATCCGTTCGATCAAACAATCCTGAGGCCGCAAAATCTCGGTGCCCATGATAGGTGGTATGAATAATCCTAAATAAAAATAAAGAAACGAAAGATGGGTATGAAAGTGTAAGTGGCCTTGGAATGATTTATGTTAGGTTGTTGTTATTCCTCCTCACCTCACAACACCATAAAACGGAATGACGGAGGAGATAGTCTAGTTGGTTTGTGTTATGGCGGTTTAGATGAGGGGGGTTTGGGAATGGAGAAGTGGGAGGGGGGATTTCATTTCATATATAGAAAAGAGGAAGGAGACAAAACCGGGGGGTTTTGGGTTTCCATGCACCCACCGACCTTGCCAAAATGACGCGTCACGATGGACAGACTGACAATGAATGAATGCATAATAAAAGAAAGAAAACAGAATAATGTTAATGGACTGGTGTCGGTGTAGGTATTGGCTGACAAGACTAGGTCGTGCTTATGTGGGCCCCCTCGGAAGCCATCATTTTCGAATAAATACTCATTCTTATCCCTAACACTTTATTTGATTGTAGGAGAGAAAATATGAAAAAAAAAATGAAAAAAAAAAAAAAGAAAAAATAAAATGATTGTTTAGTTGTTTAATATAAGAGAAAATAGAAGAAAATAAAATGAAAATTTTTCTCTCCTCTTGTTTGATTGAGTAGAAAGTACGAGAAAAAAAAACATACTCCCTCTGAACTTTTATATAAACAAAAAAGTATCTATATTTTTTGGACTCAAATATAAGCAAAAATTAAATCAATTCAACTCTATTTAATGTTAGTATTCCAAAAATATTCTTTCGTTAATTATCTTTTTACATTTCCAAGAACATTATATACTCCTAAGAAATAACTTCCAAAAAAGGGTAATTTAATAACTATAACTTATTTTTTTACAAAAATCAAGACAATTAAACCAACATAACTAACTTTCTTAATACGTGTGAAATTAGTTTTTTTTGCTTATATATAGGTCTGGAGGAAGTAGTTGTGAAATGACATAAATATCTTTACATAATAATATTTAAATAAATAAAAGAATGAGTTTTTTTTTTATATTTTCACTTAAAATAATGATTGGTCCCTCGATTTGCGTATTTTCCTCTCAAATATGGAAGAAAAAAATTGGAGTGAGTCCCATATGTTTTTTTTCTCCTTCCCTCCACTTTCCTTCCAATTCAAATAAGGGGAAAATCATTTTTCCCTTCTCTTTCTTTCATTCCCTCCTTTTTCTATCATATCAAACATAGTGTAAAATTATAGGATCGTATCAATTTAGTCCCCCACATTATCAATATTTCAAAATGATCCTTAAAATTATAAAATGTTAATTAGGTTCGTCCTTCCATTTGAATTTGTTAGTAAATGCATCCCTAATATTATTTATTTAGTTTCAAGTGTATCCTTATATTATCAACTTAATATTATTATAGTCCATATAAATATCAATAAAAAGACAAATCTAATTAATTTTATATAATTCTAAAAATTATTTTAAAATATTAATAATTAATAATATAAAAGATTAAATTGATCCTATAAATTTAGAAATCGAATATATTTACTTCATCGTTATCCAAACGTCTACTGTTACTTCATGCTTCCTTCGCCACCGCTGATTTTTTTCATTCCCAACCACGTCATTTCAATTCAATTTCCCTTTTTCTGTTTCGGGAGGTCCCACCACCTTAGCTAACGTAACGGCGTCACGTTAGCCGTCCTCTTTCCTACAATTATTATTATTTTGGGTGGGGCCAGGGTCACGGTCACGTTGCCAATTAATAATTGCAAATAATTTTCATTTTTCTTCTTTTCTTTTCTTTTTAGTCCCCATTTATTATTTTATTATTATTATTATTATTATTATTTACTAAAAAGCAAAAACATAAAAATGGTACCTCCAGCCAAAAAAGAAAGCTACTTTGGCCTAGTAAAAAGAAGGAAAATGACAACTGCGCAATGATAGAGCATGGGTGTAATCCAATTGGAATAGGGGTTCTGGAAGAAAACAAAAAGTCCCAAACAATTGAAATGGTTTGGATTGATCAATTTTAGTGTATCTTCATATCAACATTTAGTAAAGGTCATTTTTAATAAAATTGATTTTATAGAATTGATTTTATAATTATTAAATTTAAAGTGAAGTGATTTTTATTTACATGAATTTTTTTTTTAAATCAGGTTTGTTGTAAAATTTAGTTTCATTTTTCAATTCAAAAGTAGAAAGTATTCTAAGCTGTTTATGATAAAATTAATTCAAGATGTAAAATTACTTATCCAAACGTGTAATCAAACATCACTTTTTTTATTAGAATCACGTTTGACAAGTACAAAAATACTTCTGATATCACCATAAGTGAAACCAAACACACTTTTAAGTTAAACATCAGTTCATTTTAAGAAGCACACTCCATGTTCGTGAGTTTCCATGGGTAGTTTTAATCCTACGGCTAAGAATGAATTGGCTGATACCACACAAAAATGAGACTCTTCTTTCACCCTATTTGTTTGCTTTCATCTTCAAATCTAATTGTTCGACAGTAAACTCCTTGGGCCAGTTGGTCTCCTATAGCTTAGTGGATTTGATATCCTTGTCTTGAGGGTTGCTCGAACTCTGAGTGGGCAATCTTGATGCTTCATCTGGTTAGTGTGTTGATTTGGTGAATGGCGGGAGATGTACCTGGAGTGATACTCTAATGCTTAAGTTAGCACATGGGATGCAATATAAAAAAAATGAAATGTGTAGGTTGAAAATGAAATGAAGTGTGTGGCGTTATACTCCCTGAACTTACAGGCTTCCCGATTGAGTTGGCTTTTGGTTGCTCATCCCTTTCTGTGTGCAGAAAGTCAAAGTCGTTTTCTTGTCACCTCAACCGTAATCTACAAATATTGGATGAGTTGGTACGCGACTCTGTCAGAGGTAGGGAGGCCCGCCTACTGGGTTAGGGCGACAAGCCAATCTAGCCGCATAAGCTGCTTAGTGCGGGCTGACTACTAGTCCATCTGTTATGGAGCCTTTGCTCGATCAAGCCTCATTTCCGCATTGAGTCACACCTCGACCCAAGGTATGTGATTGACCATATTAAAAGTACGTTTGTTTAAGATTATTTGATGATCAAAATTATTTTTTTAAGTTAAAAATCATTTTTTGTGATTTTAATTGTGTTTGTTTAAGATTTTTTAGGAAATCATTTTAAAAAAAAAATCATTTGTATGACTAAAATGAGAAGCTATTCTTATTAGTTTCTCACTAAAATCTGATTCTATAAAGGAGAGAAAAAATATGTTTGTTACAAATTATAAAAAAATGATTTTCATATAATTTCTAAATAATTTTATATGAAAATCATAATTTTCATAATTTGTAACAAACCAATCCTAAACATTAGATAGTGGTATGGTGGGCCATAACACTACGGTAATCAAATACTCCCTCCGTAACAAAATATAAGTATATTTAACTACCTTCACGTTATTCACATTTAATGTTGTTATTCTCATTTAAAAGTTGAATTTCATTGCCTAAATTACCCCTTTTTGTTTATTCACATTAATTGTATTTTATGGAAACTTGTTTCAATTAAATGCTAAATGAAGGGCATTTTTGGTATACTATCATTAAATAGGATACAAAAAGTCAATTTTTGCTTATATTTTGTTACAACTTAAATGGACAAATTTTTGCTTATATTTTATTATGGAGGGAGTACTAAACAAGGTATTATACCATGTTAGAGATAAGCAGCGCTAGCTTTAGCATGAGCAACTTATGTGGTCCCTTGTGCTCCTTTTGGACAACTACTTGTAGCATGTTTGGATTAGCTTTTTTCTGACGTAAACGGGATAAAAACACATCCCAATGCAATTATTTTCAAAGCTCAATATAGGAGCTTTCTATCAATGCCGGTGGAAACGGAATTTTGCATCTACCAAACTTTAAAACAAACATAGCTTTGGTAATGCTTTTTGATTTGAGTGATAATGGCAAAATCTCAAAGTTGTCCTTCTCATCCAAGGAGAATGATGGAAAGCTGAGTCTAATAACTGAAAGCATTATATATCTACCAAATATTATGTATATAAAATAAAATAAACATATATATTAATATATAGGCAATAATTTTGCATTTCACATGGCCTTTTTTTCTTGCAAATTATGAACCTTGGATATTGCCTATCTTGTTTTTCGATATCATATCAAGTTGCCATTTTTTTGAATGGAAATTTTTTGTCTCACTTTCATATCACTTTTTTTGTTCTTTATCAATAATAATTTATCACTTAATAAAATAAAATTATAATTCAATAATATCTATATATATCCTCATTTTTTAATTGATGCGGGATATCGAGATATCAATTTTGAAACAGTTGATTTTTATCCATGTTGTCTGGCCACCCAAATGTTCTTTAACTTGTTTATTTATTTATTTTATTAATTTGTTCTCTAACTTATGATCATACTCCACCAACACATTGTTTATTCGTTAATCACTTATAATAATCCATAAAATCAAACGCAATCTTACTTTGTCAAGGTATAAACGAACAGAGATAGCCATGCAATATTAATAAAGAAGTTAGAAAGGGGTTGAGATGGACATTTCTCCTCACTTTTGTGGGCGTCGTGTCAGTGCGTGAATGAAGCATATATATATATATATATATATATATATATATATATATATATATAGCTATCTTACTGTGTTCTGATTTAGTCAAGCATTTCATTGCTACTTAGACAGAGACATTTTCTCCAGCTTCAAACTTGATGAATTTTTCTTATAAAAAAATAATATCGATCGGCCTCTCGAAGGGACAAGAATCAGTTGTATAATTTGAATATTGAAATCTGAATATCGCATATAATATTATATATATTTATTTTTATTTTTTATTTATTTTTTATCTTTTAAAATATACATACATCTCAAAATTATACTTAAAAATAAAAGATACCATATGATCTCCTTTTGTGGTGTTCAAACATCTTTTCTGACAAGAATCAAGTATGCACGGTACGTATAGACATCCTGTTATTATACCTGGATGAGATAATATCATGCATTTTCTTTTTGGTATAAATATCATGCATTTTCTTTTTAACGCTGTAATGATTTGATATTTATTTGACCAACGAGAGTTAGACCATGACCACTTAACAAGGTTTAACACTTTTGAAGTATAAGGTTGAAATCCTTGGTTAGTAGTCTTGTTTTTTTTTTTTACATAAAATCCCTCAAGATTTCTGAAGTAGCTTTTAATCAAGCAATGGTAATCATCTAAAGAATTCTTTAGAGATTAACTAAAAAAATGGGAAATTGTTCAAACTCAAATGCATTTTACTCGTTTTGGATTCAAAAGAAATTAATTCCCCAACTGTGTCTTTGATTTAACTACCATTCTGCTACTGAAATTGCATATTTTAATTTGTCTTTGTTTTGTAAACGTTTTTATTTTGCATGTGGTAATGAAAGTTTTTACTCTTTTGCCAAATTTTTTTGTCTTCGCTTTCATCTTCTAATTGAAATCATATTATCCAATGAAAGAATTTGTAATTCCAAATATTAACCTTTTAGTAGGTATAGTTGTTAAAAGTACAATCATGTAGATATGACACTCATGTTCATTTTGTTCTTTATATTATGGGAGAGAAATGTTAGCAATATATTTTTTAACACTAATTTTTCAACACACTTTTCATTATTGGGGATTTCATGTGAGACACATTAAATCACATGAGTCCACTCTCTATTAAGTGAGTCCCACATGAAATCCATTAAATAATAAAGTATGTGTTGAAAAAAAGTGTGATAAAGAATATGTTACTAACCTTACCCTTTTTGCGATTGGTTACACTTGTCAAATAAACATTACTTGTGATGCATGTAGAAGACCTAATTTAATGAAGCATACCATATTGAAGAGAAGAGAGAGACTCTTTGTGGTCCTTCTAAAAAATTGAAGAGCTCATGTGAGAAGTGACAGAACGAAAGTTAAAAAATAAGGTAAAATGCATATTTTTATCCTTTAACTTTTTTTTTTTGCTGCTAAACTTTATTTAAGTTAAAAATATCAAAGAGTGAACTTTGAAGGGTTTGAGATAAAAAATGAAACAAGTATATATGAAATGGTGAATTTGGAAGCAAAGTTGAAACTTCAATGAAGTGTGTAAATCAGTTGAGTGTGAAAGATAGTTTCATAAACCCTAATAGAAGATGGAGAGTAAATATGTAACATGTCACTAACAGAGTAAGTGCCTGATTGTTTAAGATTTCATACACTCAAAGTTCCGTTTGCTTTCAAGAAAATTGATTTTGCAAATGGAATTTTGCTGGATAATTTTCACTTTGGATAAAAGTGTGTTTAGATGGGTACAAAATGGATTTTCCTGATAGACAAGGAGGAGTACTGTTTTTATTTGCTATCTTCAAACGTGAAAGCATATTTTACCTTATTAACTATATCATTTATTTCTCTCTTTATCCCCCAACACTCATCCAACAACCATCGTTCTCTCTTTACTCCTCAATGTTAATCTTTATTTCCTTCTTATCTCCCCGCAACAACCATTGCGTTTCTTCCTTCTTCCTCTTATCTGCCTTGTTTCATCACAGCCATCACCAAGATTAGTTCACCCTCACTCACCATCAGTAGGAGCAAATCAAAGTTCGTTCTTTTTTATTTTTTGTTGTAGACTTATTCTAAATTGTTTGTCCTATCAATTTTGCACTTCTTCAACAATCGATTGTTGGTTTGAGTTTTATCGGTGGTGGTTCTTAGGGTCAGTTTGATTTGACCATTTTCGGTCATTTCCTATTTTCATTTTCAGTAAAAAATAGAAAATTTAGACAGAAAATATGTTGGGTTAGCTTTTGAAAATATTTTCTTTAAAAATATTTTCAACATATGGTCCAAAAGTAAAAAGCAAAGAAAAAACATTTTCACCATTTTTCACTGAAAAATTGAAAAATAAAAATTGAAAATACGATAACACTAAACGGTTAAACCAAACACATTTTCAATATTTCCAAAATTTGGAAAGAGAAATCAGGAAGTCAAAACAATCATATTTTCAAAATGAAAATGAAATGAAATCAATTTTTAGAAAATAGAAATAGGAAAAGAAAACAGGGAATACAAAATGCAAACCAAACATGCCCTTAACTATTTGGTCTTAATTAGCCTATTGTATCTTTCTTTCTATTTTTGTTTGTTTTAGTTTTTCTTCTCCTTAACATAGTGTTTGGTTGGAAGGGAATGAAGGGGAGGAGAGGGATTTTTTTAAACATTTGTTGTTTGGTTCATCTTTTAGGAGGGGAGGGAGAGAAATGGAGGGGAGCAAAATCCCTCCTCACCCAATTTTGGCTCCCCTCCAAAAGTGGGGGGATTTAGAGGGGAGGGGAGGGGTTTGAAAACATTTTGAATGGAATGACTAAAATAACCCTACTTATGTATTTTAAAATCTAAAATTATAAGGGTATAAAAGTATTTAAAATCCCTCCACTCCCCTTGTGAACCGAACACAATAGTGTTATTTTCCCTCCCCTCCATTAAAATCAGAAGTGAAGGGATTTTAATTAGCTATTTTGTTTGGTTGACAGGAGAGGAGGGGGGATTTTAATGGAGGAGAGGGAATGTAAAACATTTCATGTTTGGTTCAAGAGGGGAGGAGATGGATTTTAAAACTCATTTACTTTTACACCCTTATAATTATTTAATTCAAAATAGATAAGTAGAGATATTTTAATCAATGCATGCAAAATGTTTTAAAATCTCTCGTCTCCCCTCCAAATCCCCCCAATATTGGAGGGGAGCCAAATTAAGTGATGAAGAATTTTACTCCCCTCCATTCCCCTCACCTCCCCTTCAAAAAATTAAACCAAACATGAAAGATTTAAAAAAAAATCCCTCCCCTCGATTCCCCTCCAACCAAACATTATGTTAAAATCCCTCCCCTCCTCTCATTTGAACCAAACACACCCTTAACTTTGCAAGCATGTACTGTTTTTAGCTTTATTTTGCTTTGAACACTTGTCTTTGGCCATATCATAGGATTCTTATAATGGAGGGAAGGCGAGGGAGAGATTTTTTTAAATCTTTCATATTTGGTTTTCAACTTTTTGGAGAGGAGCAAAATCCATCATTCAGTTTTGGCTCACATCCAATATAGGGGGATTTGGAGGGGAAGAGAGAGATTTTAAAATATTTTACATGCATTGATTAAAATATCCTCATTTATGTATTTTGAATTAAATAATTATAAGGGTGTAAAAGTAAAGTAGTTTTAAAATCCTTTCCCTTCCCTCTTCTCACCAACCAAACATAAAAAATGTTACTTTCCCTCCCTTTCATTATAATCCTTCTCCTCCTCTTCTTTCAACCAAACACAATAGTCAATCCCCTCCTTTCAACCAAACATAACCTTAGTATTTGATGAATTTGCGGCGAAAGATATATGACTGATTAGCCGCGGCCTTGTGTATTCTATTTACCAGTGATTGGCCCAAGGATGACATGAGGCAAAGAAATTTGGTGACTAGAAACCACGACGTGACTTGGTAATTTATATTTCATAAACAGGTGGTTATTAGTAGCATGTTTAATTAGATTTAATTATATTTAAGAGAGAAATGGGACTGTTAACCAAGGTAATACACGAGTGCAGCCCTCCCCGTGTTCACATTTCTGTTATATTGTATTTTACATGGTAGTGATTTAGTAAAAAATGACTCCAACTTGATCTTCTGACTTGCAAAATTCAAGTTCAATGCTTCCTTCTTCATTTCTTCACAAATGAAGTGATAGTTGAGTTCAATGTGCCTTGTCCTGCTGTGCTAAAACTGGATTTTCAGCCATAATAATGGCTGATATGTCACACATATTTAGCTTTTGCAGAAGATTGTGCTACACTTCGTTGCTTCATTGAAAGCCGTGAAAGCACTTTAGAATCAAGAGAAAAACAATAGCCGTAATACTCTTCATATCATCCTTGCATCATCCAAAGTCACTATCACAAAACCCAACTAGTTTTGCATTTCAATTCTTCCTTACTTTATGCCATAATCGATAGTGCTTCTTGGTATAGTGGTATACTTTAGCACTCACTTTGCTGCAATAAAATGAAATGGGTTGGATTTGTCACGAATCTAGAAAATAAACTTGCTGAAAACATAATACCTGACCTTCAAGCTGCGAGATGAAGAAACTTATCAGCTAGACTTCTATAAAATGCAGGGAGGAGAGGAATGATTCTTCAGTTGTGTTGAATTGAGGCGGCCTTTGGCCAATTGTTAGTGCAAGTAATAATTTACACCAAACTAATTTTAATTACACTGTACAAGATTTCATACATATATACATGTGCATGTCTACATTCCGAAGTGTTCTGTACAAGAGCGTGAGATCTTTTAGTTCTGGTGTCTTTGAAGTGATTGTTGTATCAACACACAATGGAAAAAAAAAAAAAAACACACAATGGAAGGTATTATTTGATCTGTCGTTAATTTGTGATATAAAAATACAAATACTGTTCACTGTTTATTCCAGTTAGTGTTTTATAATTTATAACGAGTTTAATTGTTATGCATCGTTAATGTAAAGTTTTTTATACTGTTAATCAATCAGAAATCATGATTTGAATGACTTGAAAGTTAGGATAAGAGACAATCATTTTTACTATTGTGACAATTTTTGATTAGTTAATAGTGTAAAAAACTTTATATTATCAATGCATAACAATTAAATTCATTTATAAATGTGTATAAGAACAAGATAATTGAGATAAGTCAAGAAAAAATAAATGATGGAGAGAGTGGGACGGAGCCAGCCATGAACCATTGGAAGGGCCAACTATAAAAAAAGGTAATTTTGCATTGGAAAACTATATATATCATCTCTTCAAATATTAAATATATCAATTTCTAATAAAATTTCTTTTCTTATTTCCTTAACAAGTGTGATAAAGAAATTCGTTAGTATTCTCCAAATTAAAATTCATCCAACAAATATGTATACATTAAATTTCATGCAATATATTAATAATTATATATTTTAAAATATTAATTACCTTCGTAATATATCAAAACACATAATCTTTCCTAGATGTTATGAAAAACATATATAATTGAATTTACACTAAAGGAGAAAAATACATATCTTCCCAAAGATAAAGAATGATTGCCCTAAGCTTCTTGTCTCTTCTTGAAGTCCTATCCTTTCTCAACCTATGTCAAGCCACACATATTTTGGCATCACATAAACAAAACTTGTGATGATCCAATCCTTCTACCTCCCTTCCTGGTTTGTCCACTTGGACACCACCAAATCACGAACGGAACAACGCTTCCCAGTCTTTTTTTTTGACTAATCAACGCTTCCCAGTCTTAGTACTAGTAGCACAGAAATCCAAAGATAAAATAAATAGAAAAACATTGACGAAGAAAACAAGAAAAAATTGTACTACGATATAATAATAATAATAATTTAAAAAAGAAAAAAAAAAGAAAGGAGAAAAAGTGGGAGGCATATACGCCGCACGATGGCGGCGGAATCGGGGAGTTCGAAGTTCGATCTTCCCGAGGAGGTGGTGCAAGTTCTGCCGTCGGATCCCTTCGAGCAGCTTGATGTGGCCCGCAAGATCACCTCCATTGCTCTATCGACACGTGTCAACGACCTCGAATCAGAGTCGTCTGCATTACGCGCCAAGATCGCCGAGAAGGATAACCTCATCGGCGAGCTTCAATCTCAGCTGGAGTCCCTCGACGCCTCCCTCTCCGAAACCGCCGATAAGCTCGTAATCGCCGACCAAGAGAAGGTCCCAATCACGATGAACCACCACCAACCCTTCCAATTTCTCCCAACCAATTGTGATTCTTTTTTTTTTTTTTTTTTTTAATCACAGGACAGCTTGCTCAAGGAGAATGCTTCGCTTTCTAACACTGTCAAAAAGCTCAGTCGAGATGTCTCCAAGGTGCCAATTACTACGATTTATTGTAATTTCTGAATTTTGATTATAAT
This sequence comes from Ammopiptanthus mongolicus, assembly GCA_039655645.1. NCBI lineage: Eukaryota > Viridiplantae > Streptophyta > Magnoliopsida > Fabales > Fabaceae > Ammopiptanthus > Ammopiptanthus mongolicus. The sequence goes on along the minus strand of CM077350.1, from coordinate 77,710,224 downwards.
TTATAACCCATTTTGTTGTTGGCTCAAATTAACTTGGTTTACTAATTCCATTCCATTAGAGTAGAGCGTGATTTAAGCAAGTTTTTTTTAGATTGAATAATTTTGGTATTATGGTCTTACTGTCGGAGATTGTTGGACTTATCATTCATACTCTTCGTGTAAATGCATGTAGTTAGAGGTTTTCAGAAGGACACTTATGCAATCACTTCAAGAGGATGAAGATAACTCTGTAAGTTTCTATTTTTTGTTTCTGTCTGTGACTAACAAGTTCTTGTCTTGCTTACCTTTTGTTAGTCTTGGGAGGATGAAGAGAATTTAACAATTTGAGTTATTGAATGGGTTCATATCTTTAATGAATCATTTATACTTATTATTCATGAATGAATGAATGAATGAATTGTCTGTGATAGTACTAGCTATTGCTATTTGTTTGTTTTAATTGTTAAGGGTATTTCCTTATGCAACTTTTGGCTTTTACTGGTGTTTGGCATAGGGAGGAGCTCCAGACATTGTTGCTAAACTACAGAGTCAATCAAGTTTGACTTCCACAACGCAGTTTCCAGGTACTTTCAACTTGTCGTATGCCATCCATATTTTACAACATTGTATTTTTGTTACGTTAATTGCATTCTCTTGTACCTGATTTACTTAATTTATTCTATTTATGCAATGAATTTTAGAGTGCTCTGGGTTTAACGCTTATTTTGTAGTGTAGAAGGTAGATTCATTGGCAATATAGCAACATCAAATTCTTACTAGCTCGTTTCCTTACCATAAGGAATATATGAAGGCTTTGTCTGCACTTCAGAAAACTGCTTCTGAAGGCATATACATCACTTTTTGTCCTTTGAATATGCACTGAACATCTTATCATTTTGATGCCTGCACCGGCACATATTGTGTTCTCCCTGGTTTTAACTCTTGATAATGACAATTATAATCCATAAACAGTTAGGCTTTGGATCCTCTACTTTTTCTCGAGGACAGCAGTGCCATGTTTGGAGAGGATGGAACTAGTTTCACTGAACAGGGACTGCCACTTAGGCAGGGCTTCATAAATCTTACATAGGAGTTGTTTGTGTTTTTCTCCCTTTGAACATTGCATGGTCATGTTGCAAAAGAAAATGAGAGGATCCAAACGTGTCCCCCTCCCACCTTTGCATCTTACAATAAAGACTGAAAATAGCTATTTTTTAATAAAACTCCTGGGTCTGTTAGTATAATTCTGACATTATTGTTGGCTGAGAATCCCATCCATAAGCTGTAAGTAAACCAATTTAACTATTTTAACCAATCCGATCTCAATAAGCCTCTTGAATTTGATGGAGAGGGCACTGATTAAAACAATTTAGGTTCTGTTTGTGGAGGGGGGGATGAGTGGAGGGAAACCTTTCTATTTATATTTAGCTTTCCTTTTCAGTGCTCACCCTTTCCTGCTCTCCCAAACAGACCCTTAAAGTCCAGGTCCTTAAGCTGTATTTTTCTCATTTATGGATTTTGAGAAGTTCTCATTTTATTTGCAGATGATGATGCTTCATTGCCACCATCTAGATTTTCTTCAATGCGAGCCTATATTTCTGATATAGGAAATTCTATTGTTGAGGATCGTGAATCTGATGGTATGTACTCATCATCTATAAGGGAATGAGTATACATACATTCCATTTTGCATTACGAAAGAAGTCAATATCGTGTCTCCTTTTGATATTGCCGAAAAAGGAACATATAATTTTGCATGTGTATCCTGACCTTTCTTGCATTGCTTTTCTATTTTCAACATTGCAGTCATAAGGCCTCGAGTACCACATAATCTCCTTTTAGCATCCCAAACTACCACCCCTCGGATTACTCCCCCTGGTTCCCCTCCTAGGCTGTCTGCATCAGTATCCCCAACGAGAACATCTAAACCTGTGTCTCCAAGGCGACATTCAATTTCCTTTTCAACTTCAAGAGGCATGTATGATGACAGGTCTTCAGTGTTTTCCTCGATGCCCTCAAGTCATGGTTCAATATCAACCTCTGACACGGGAATAGGATCACAAACTGGTGAGTTGTTCCAACTCTGCTGTTGTTGGTTGCATTTGTGCAAGCATATTGTATCTAGAAATGTTTTCATTAGGTCACTCTGTAGTGGATTACTTTCTTGGATCTTGCAGCCATACGAAGAGATGTTTAATTAGTATACTCTCCTGTTTTCCCTCATATTTTTTCTTTGGTGTCATAGGACGAACACGGGTGGATGGGAAGGAGTTTTTTCGCCAAGTCAGGTGACGGCCCTTGTATTTGAACATTTTGAAACTATGGAACTAAGTTCTCAAAAACTTGAAATTCTACTGAACAATGGCAACATCAGTAGATTTACTTTGAGCATGTAAACCCGTGTCCACATGCACGCTGCTGTTTCCGTAATTTAAAAGGACCTCTGCAGCTGCAGGATCCGTGGTTTTAGCTATCCACCCACCAATTGTGATAAGTAATTTCACCTATCATACAATTTGCAAATTAACGTGATATTAATAAAGTGGATCCAACTTCTTTAGCATCTCAAATAAAAATAATCTCGTCTTTTTTCTTACTACAAAATCCATTCAAATTGACCATTCTACAGTGAATGGCTCAAAATTTTGTCAAATTAAACGGATCATGTCATTCACCTGTCATTATTTTTTAATTGAATTTGGTAATACAAATGTTAACTTCTGCGTTTGACAGTTGGGTCCTTCATTTTATCTCGTGTTTGTTATTATTAGGAGTCGATTGTCTTACGAGCAATTTGGTGCATTCTTGGCAAATGTTAAGGAACTGAATTCCCATAAGCAAACAAAAGAGGTAATCCCACCTGCCTCATTCCATCTATCATGCACCCTTAATCCCTTCCCTTTTCAGTTAATTGAGATCTGTCTGTCTGTGTAAAAATTGCAGGAGACACTACAGAAAGCTGATGAAATTTTTGGGCCTGAAAACAAGGACTTGTATGCTATATTTGAGGGATTGATTACTCGCAATGTCCATTAACATTGGGGCGGGCGCAAGTTTTATTCCGAGTTTGTAACGGCTGATATTTTCGTAGCCTTTAGCAACTTCCCCCCACTGTATATTACATGTTAATTATTGTGTGATATAACAATTTTTATGTATCTAACAAATTCCTGATGAAGATTAATTACTGCTAACGATGATAAATATATATATATATATATATATATATATATATATATATATATATATATATGACAAAAAGGCCAAGAAATAGATTCATCATTCCACTTTCTTCCCAATGGATTCAAGAACGAGACAAAGAATTAATATATCCGTCCCCCTCCGATATCGCGATTGAAATACCTATCAATGATATTTTTCATAGAAATAATATTTTTTCTGAAGATTAATCGCTGCTAACGAGGGTGAATATTATATATATATATATATATATATATATATATATATATATATATTTTGTTTGATAGGCAAATATATTTATAATGTTCTACGTACATTATTTTAGTATCAAACAAACGGTCTGCGTTTCAATTTAACTTTGAAAATATTTTTATTCATTTACACAAACAATCCTCCCGATCTCTTTGCCAATTGTTTTTTTCTAAACAGGCGAAAATGAAATTTAACGAAATATGCTCAAATTTCCCTAAAATTAAACCTTCTTACTTTACAAAAAGGGTACAAGGAGCTAGCAAATTCACACCATGACACCAAGAGCAGATACCTTCCCATCCCAGACCAATACCTACCCACCGTACATACACCAAACCCAAACACTTTCCGGATTTTACAAAATAACCCCATATTTCCTCGCTTCTTTTCCTTTCTAAACTGAGCTGAGCTGAGTTTACAACCTAATTTTTATTTTATACTTGTAAGTTGTTACAAATTAAACAACCCCACAACCCAATCACATGGCTCATACACTACTCCGACCTTTTCAAACATTTCGTTCCCAACTTCTTCCTTCAATTTCAGATCCACCCTTCCATTTAAAAAGTCACGGTCGGGTCAACACTTGAAATTGATAGGGGCTTAACGATAAGGGAGACAAGAGAAGGAAGAAGAAGATTCTATATAATAAAGAGGAAAGAGTGGGAGATGGGTACGTTTCGGGTCCCGGTTCAACCCGATCCGAAACCAGGAACTGTAACCGGCCAGGTGTCATTCGAGCCGAAGCAGACGCCTAAGATCTCGCGTAGCAGAGTCCGCCGTGTGCTGCTTCTTCGTCGGAAATGATGGGAGAGGAAGCGCGCTCGGCGACGGAGACATCGCGAACGCAGATCCGGCGTACACGTCGCTCTTCATCATCAACATGGAGGATGAATCGAGCGACTGGCCCCTCCGGAGGATCGTGACCTTCTCCATCAGCGAACCGCTGGTGTTCGCTATCCTGGAATCATCGGCGCTCGATCTCCTTGATACCAAGGCTGCCTCCGCCACCACCGGCTGGGCGGAACAAACGGCGACCCGTTTCCTACGATCGGGTCGGACAACCGGTTTCCGGGAAGACCTGGAGGTAGCCGCTTGATTATTGTGAAAATAATTAGAGTAGTTGGCGTAGTAAGTCCTCCGCGCCGGAGGAACTCTAATCCGTTCGATCAAACAATCCTGAGGCCGCAAAATCTCGGTGCCCATGATAGGTGGTATGAATAATCCTAAATAAAAATAAAGAAACGAAAGATGGGTATGAAAGTGTAAGTGGCCTTGGAATGATTTATGTTAGGTTGTTGTTATTCCTCCTCACCTCACAACACCATAAAACGGAATGACGGAGGAGATAGTCTAGTTGGTTTGTGTTATGGCGGTTTAGATGAGGGGGGTTTGGGAATGGAGAAGTGGGAGGGGGGATTTCATTTCATATATAGAAAAGAGGAAGGAGACAAAACCGGGGGGTTTTGGGTTTCCATGCACCCACCGACCTTGCCAAAATGACGCGTCACGATGGACAGACTGACAATGAATGAATGCATAATAAAAGAAAGAAAACAGAATAATGTTAATGGACAGGTGTCGGTGTAGGTATTGGCTGACAAGACTAGGTCGTGCTTATGTGGGCCCCCTCGGAAGCCATCATTTTCGAATAAATACTCATTCTTATCCCTAACACTTTATTTGATTGTAGGAGAGAAAATATAAAAAAAAAAATGAAAAAAAAGAAAGAAAAAAAAATGAAATGATTGTTTAGTTGTTTAATATAAGAGAAAATAGAAGAAAATAAAATGAAAATTTTTCTCTCCTCTTGTTTGATTGAGTAGAAAGTACGAGAAAAAAAAACATACTCCCTCTGAACTTTTATATAAACAAAAAAGTATCTATATTTTTTGGACTCAAATATAAGCAAAAATTAAATCAATTCAACTCTATTTAATGTTAGTATTCCAAAAATATTCTTTCGTTAATTATCTTTTTACATTTCCAAGAACATTATATACTCCTAAGAAATAACTTCCAAGAAAGGGTAATTTAATAACTATAACTTATTTTTTTACAAAAATCAAGACAATTAAACCAACATAACTAACTTTCTTAATACGTGTGAAATTAGTTTTTTTTGCTTATATATAGGTCTGGAGGAAGTAGTTGTGAAATGACATAAATATCTTTACATAATAATATTTAAATAAATAAAAGAATGAGTTTTTTTTTTATATTTTCACTTAAAATAATGATTGGTCCCTCGATTTGCGTATTTTTCTCTCAAATATGGAAGAAAAAAATTGGAGTGAGTCCCATATGTTTTTTTTCTCCTTCCCTCCACTTTCCTTCCAATTCAAATAAGGGGAAAATCATTTTTCCCTTCTCTTTCTTTCATTCCCTCCTTTTTCTATCATATCAAACATAGTGTAAAATTATAGGATCGTATCAATTTAGTCCCCCACATTATCAATATTTCAAAATGATCCTTGAAATTATAAAATGTTAATTAGGTTCGTCCTTCCATTTGAATCTGTTAGTAAATGCATCCCTAATATTATTTATTTAGTTTCAAGTGTATCCTTATATTATCAACTTAATATTATTATAGTCCATGTAAATATCAATAAAAAGACAAATCTAATTAATTTTATATAATTCTAAAAATTATTTTAAAATATTAATAATTAATAATATAAAAGATTAAATTGATCCTATAAATTTAGAAATCGAATATATTTACTTCATCGTTATCCAAACGTCTACTGTTACTTCATGCTTCCTTCGCCACCGCTGATTTTTTTCATTCCCAACCACGTCATTTCAATTCAATTTCCCTTTTTCTGTTTCGGGAGGTCCCACCACCTTAGCTAACGTAACGGCGTCACGTTAGCCGTCCTCTTTCCTACAATTATTATTATTTTGGGTGGGGCCAGGGTCACGGTCACGTTGCCAATTAATAATTGCAAATAATTTTCATTTTTCTTCTTTTCTTTTCTTTTTAGTCCCCATTTATTATTTTATTATTATTATTATTATTATTATTTACTAAAAAGCAAAAACATAAAAATGGTACCTCCAGCCAAAAAAGAAAGCTACTTTGGCCTAGTAAAAAGAAGGAAAATGACAACTGCGCAATGATAGAGCATGGGTGTAATCCAATTGGAATAGGGGTTCTGGAAGAAAACAAAAAGTCCCAAACAATTGAAATGGTTTGGATTGATCAATTTTAGTGTATCTTCATATCAACATTTAGTAAAGGTCATTTTTAATAAAATTGATTTTATAGAATTGATTTTATAATTATTAAATTTAAAGTGATGTGATTTTTATTTACATGAATTTTTTTTTTAAATCAGGTTTGTTGTAAAATTTAGTTTCATTTTTCAATTCAAAAGTAGAAAGTATTCTAAGCTGTTTATGATAAAATTAATTCAAGATGTAAAATTACTTATCCAAACGTGTAATCAAACATCACTTTTTTTATTAGAATCACGTTTGACAAGTACAAAAATACTTCTGATATCACCATAAGTGAAACCAAACACACTTTTAAATTAAACATCAGTTCATTTTAAGAAGCACACTCCATGTTCGTGAGTTTCCATGGGTAGTTTTAATCCTACGGCTAAGAATGAATTGGCTGATACCACACAAAAATGAGACTCTTCTTTCACCCTATTTGTTTGCTTTCATCTTCAAATCTAATTGTTCGACAGTAAACTCCTTGGGCCAGTTGGTCTCCTATAGCTTAGTGGATTTGATATCCTTGTCTTGAGGGTTGCTCGAACTCTGAGTGGGCAATCTTGATGCTTCATCTGGTTAGTGTGTTGATTTGGTGAATGGCGGGAGATGTACCTGGAGTGATACTCTAATGCTTAAGTTAGCACATGGGATGCAATATAAAAAAAATGAAATGTGTAGGTTGAAAATGAAATGAAGTGTGTGGCGTTATACTCCCTGAACTTACAGGCTTCCCGATTGAGTTGGCTTTTGGTTGCTCATCCCTTTCTGTGTGCAGAAAGTCAAAGTCGTTTTCTTGTCACCTCAACCGTAATCTACAAATATTGGATGAGTTGGTACGCGACTCTGTCAGAGGTAGGGAGGCCCGCCTACTGGGTTAGGGCGACAAGCCAATCTAGCCGCATAAGCTGCTTAGTGCGGGCTGACTACTAGTCCATCTGTTATGGAGCCTTTGCTCGATCAAGCCTCATTTCCGCATTGAGTCACACCTCGACCCAAGGTATGTGATTGACCATATTAAAAGTACGTTTGTTTAAGATTATTTGATGATCAAAATTATTTTTTTAAGTTAAAAATCATTTTTTGTGATTTTAATTGTGTTTGTTTAAGATTTTTTAGGAAATCATTTTAAAAAAAAAATCATTTGTATGACTAAAATGAGAAGCTATTCTTATTAGTTTCTCACTAAAATCTGATTCTATAAAGGAGAGAAAAAATATGTTTGTTACAAATTATAAAAAAATGATTTTCATATAATTTCTAAATAATTTTATATGAAAATCATAATTTTCATAATTTGTAACAAACCAATCCTAAACATTAGATAGTGGTATGGTGGGCCATAACACTACGGTAATCAAATACTCCCTCCGTAACAAAATATAAGTATATTTAACTACCTTCACGTTATTCACATTTAATGTTGTTATTCTCATTTAAAAGTTGAATTTCATTGCCTAAATTATCCCTTTTTGTTTATTCACATTAATTGTATTTTATGGAAACTTGTTTCAATTAAATGCTAAATGAAGGGCATTTTTTGTATACTATCATTAAATAGGATACAAAAAGTCAATTTTTACTTATATTTTGTTACAACTTAAATGGACAAATTTTTGCTTATATTTTATTATGGAGGGAGTACTAAACAAGGTATTATACCATGTTAGAGATAAGCAGCGCTAGCTTTAGCATGAGCAACTTATGTGGTCCCTTGTGCTCCTTTTGGACAACTACTTGTAGCATGTTTGGATTAGCTTTTTTCTGACGTAAACGGGATAAAAACACATCCCAATGCAATTATTTTCAAAGCTCAATATAGGAGCTTTCTATCAATGCCGGTGGAAACGGAATTTTGCATCTACCAAACTTTAAAACAAACATAGCTTTGGTAATGCTTTTTGATTTGAGTGATAATGGCAAAATCTCAAAGTTGTCCTTCTCATCCAAGGAGAATGATGGAAAGCTGAGTCTAATAACTGAAAGCATTATATATCTACCAAATAGTATGTATATAAAATAAAATAAACATATATATTAATATATAGGCAATAATTTTGCATTTCACATGGCCTTTTTTTCTTGCAAATTATGAACCTTGGATATTGCCTATCTTGTTTTTCGATATCATATCAAGTTGCCATTTTTTTGAATGGAAATTTTTTGTCTCACTTTCATATCACTTTTTTTATTCTTTATCAATAATAATTTATCACTTAATAAAATAAAATTATAATTCAATAATATCTATATATATCCTCATTTTTTAATTGATGCGGGATATCGAGATATCAATTTTGAAACAGTTGATTTTTATCCATGTTGTCTGGCCACCCAAATGTTCTTTAACTTGTTTATTTATTTTTTTTATTAATTTGTTCTCTAACTTATGATCATACTCCACCAACACATTGTTTATTCGTTAATCACTTATAATAATCCATAAAATCAAACGCAATCTTACTTTGTCAAGGTATAAACGAACAGAGATAGCCATGCAATATTAATAAAGAAGTTAGAAAGGGGTTGAGATGGACATTTCTCCTCACTTTTGTGGGCGTCGTGTCAGTGCGTGAATGAAATATATATATATATATATATATATCTTACTGTGTTCTGATTTAGTCAAGCATTTCATTGCTACTTAGACAGAGACATTTTCTCCAGCTTCAAACTTGATGAATTTTTCTTATAAAAAAATAATATCGATCGGCCTCTCGAAGGGACAAGAATCAGTTGTATAATTTGAATATTGAAATCTGAATATCGCATATAATATTATATATATTTATTTTTATTTTTTATTTATTTTTTATCTTTTAAAATATACATACATCTTAAAATTATACTTAAAAATAAAAGATACCATATGATCTCCTTTTGTGGTGTTCAAACATCTTTTCTGACAAGAATCAAGTATGCACGGTACGTATAGACATCCTGTTATTATACCTGGATGAGATAATATCATGCATTTTCTTTTTGGTATAAATATCATGCATTTTCTTTTTAACGCTGTAATGATTTGATATTTATTTGACCAACGAGAGTTAGACCATGACCACTTAACAAGGTTTAACACTTTTGAAGTATAAGGTTGAAATCCTTGGTTAGTAGTCTTGTTTTTTTTTTTACATAAAATCCCTCAAGATTTCTGAAGTAGCTTTTAATCAAGCAATGGTAATCATCTAAAGAATTCTTTAGAGATTAACTAAAAAAATGGGAAATTGTTCAAACTCAAATGCATTTTACTCGTTTTGGATTCAAAAGAAATTAATTCCCCAACTGTGTCTTTGATTTAACTACCATTCTGCTACTGAAATTGCATATTTTAATTTGTCTTTGTTTTGTAAACGTTTTTATTTTGCATGTGGTAATGAAAGTTTTTACTCTTTTGCCAAATTTTTTTGTCTTCGCTTTCATCTTCTAATTGAAATCATATTATCCAATGAAAGAATTTGTAATTCCAAATATTAACCTTTTAGTAGGTATAGTTGTTAAAAGTACAATCATGTAGATATGACACTCATGTTCATTTTGTTCTTTATATTATGGGAGAGAAATGTTAGCAATATATTTTTTAACACTAATTTTTCAACACACTTTTCATTATTGGGGATTTCATGTGAGACACATTAAATCACATGAGTCCACTCTCTATTAAGTGAGAGTAACATAAAAAATGTTATTTTCCCTCCCTTTCATTATAATCCTTCTCCTCCTCTTCTTTCAACCAAACACAATAGTCAATCCCCTCCTTTCAACCAAACATAACCTTAGTATTTGATGAATTTGCGGCGAAAGATATATGACTGATTAGCCGCGGCCTTGTGTATTCTATTTACCAGTGATTGGCCCAAGGATGACATGAGGCAAAGAAATTTGGTGACTAGAAACCACGACGTGACTTGGTAATTTATATTTCATAAACAGGTGGTTATTAGTAGCATGTTTAATTAGATTTAATTATATTTAAGAGAGAAATGGGACTGTTAACCAAGGTAATACACGAGTGCAGCCCTCCCCGTGTTCACATTTCTGTTATATTGTATTTTACATGGTAGTGATTTAGTAAAAAATGACTCCAACTTGATCTTCTGACTTGCAAAATTCAAGTTCAATGCTTCCTTCTTCATTTCTTCACAAATGAAGTGATAGTTGAGTTCAATGTGCCTTGTCCTGCTGTGCTAAAACTGGATTTTCAGCCATAATAATGGCTGATATGTCACACATATTTAGCTTTTGCAGAAGATTGTGCTACACTTCGTTGCTTCATTGAAAGCCGTGAAAGCACTTTAGAATCAAGAGAAAAACAATAGCCGTAATACTCTTCATATCATCCTTGCATCATCCAAAGTCACTATCACAAAACCCAACTAGTTTTGCATTTCAATTCTTCCTTACTTTATGCCATAATCGATAGTGCTTCTTGGTATAGTGGTATACTTTAGCACTCACTTTGCTGCAATAAAATGAAATGGGTTGGATTTGTCACGAATCTAGAAAATAAACTTGCTGAAAACATAATACCTGACCTTCAAGCTGCGAGATGAAGAAACTTATCAGCTAGACTTCTATAAAATGCAGGGAGGAGAGGAATGATTCTTCAGTTGTGTTGAATTGAGGCGGCCTTTGGCCAATTGTTAGTGCAAGTAATAATTTACACCAAACTAATTTTAATTACACTGTACAAGATTTCATACATATATACATGTGCATGTCTACATTCCGAAGTGTTCTGTACAAGAGCGTGAGATCTTTTAGTTCTGGTGTCTTTGAAGTGATTGTTGTATCAACACACAATGGAAAAAAAAAAAAAAACACACAATGGAAGGTATTATTTGATCTGTCGTTAATTTGTGATATAAAAATACAAATACTGTTCACTGTTTATTCCAGTTAGTGTTTTATAATTTATAACGAGTTTAATTGTTATGCATCGTTAATGTAAAGTTTTTTATACTGTTAATCAATCAGAAATCATGATTTGAATGACTTGAAAGTTAGGATAAGAGACAATTATTTTTACTATTGTGACAATTTTTGATTAGTTAATAGTGTAAAAAACTTTATATTATCAATGCATAACAATTAAATTCATTTATAAATGTGTATAAGAACAAGATAATTGAGATAAGTCAAGAAAAAATAAATGATGGAGAGAGTGGGACGGAGCCAGCCATGAACGATTGGAAGGGCCAACTATAAAAAAAGGTAATTTTGCATTGGAAAACTATATATATCATCTCTTCAAATATTAAATATATCAATTTCTAATAAAATTTCTTTTCTTATTTCCTTAACAAGTGTGATAAAGAAATTCGTTAGTATTCTCCAAATTAAAATTCATCCAATAAATATGTATACATTAAATTTCATGCAATATATTAATAATTATATATTTTAAAATATTAATTACCTTCCTAATATATCAAAACACATAATCTTTCCTAGATGTTATGAAAAACATATATAATTGAATTTACACTAAAGGAGAAAAATACATATCTTCCCAAAGATAAAGAATGATTGCCCTAAGCTTCTTGTCTCTTCTTGAAGTCCTATCCTTTCTCAACCTATGTCAAGCCACACATATTTTGGCATCACATAAACAAAACTTGTGATGATCCAATCCTTCTACCTCCCTTCCTGGTTTGTCCACTTGGACACCACCAAATCACGAACGGAACAACGCTTCCCAGTCTTTTTTTTTGACTAATCAACGCTTCCCAGTCTTAGTACTAGTAGCACAGAAATCCAAAGATAAAATAAATAGAAAAACATTGACGAAGAAAACAAGAAAAAATTGTACTACGATATAATAATAATAATAATTTAAAAAAGAAAAAAAAAAAGAAAGGAGAAAAAGTGGGAGGCATATACGCCGCACGATGGCGGCGGAATCGGGGAGTTCGAAGTTCGATCTTCCCGAGGAGGTGGTGCAAGTTCTGCCGTCGGATCCCTTCGAGCAGCTTGATGTGGCCCGCAAGATCACCTCCATTGCTCTATCGACACGTGTCAACGACCTCGAATCAGAGTCGTCTGCATTACGCGCCAAGATCGCCGAGAAGGATAACCTCATCGGCGAGCTTCAATCTCAGCTGGAGTCCCTCGACGCCTCCCTCTCCGAAACCGCCGATAAGCTCGTAATCGCCGACCAAGAGAAGGTCCCAATCACGATGAACCACCACCAACCCTTCCAATTTCTCCCAACCAATTGTGATTCTTTTTTTTTTTTTTTTTTTTAATCACAGGACAGCTTGCTCAAGGAGAATGCTTCGCTTTCTAACACTGTCAAAAAGCTCAGTCGAGATGTCTCCAAGGTGCCAATTACTACGATTTATTGTAATTTCTGAATTTTGATTATAATTTATAACCCATTTTGTTGTTGGCTCAAATTAACTTGGTTTACTAATTCCATTCCATTAGAGTAGAGCGTGATTTAAGCAAGTTTTTTTTAGATTGAATAATTTTGGTATTATGGTCTTACTGTCGGAGATTGTTGGACTTATCATTCATACTCTTCGTGTAAATGCATGTAGTTAGAGGTTTTCAGAAGGACACTTATGCAATCACTTCAAGAGGATGAAGATAACTCTGTAAGTTTCTATTTTTTGTTTCTGTCTGTGACTAACAAGTTCTTGTCTTGCTTACCTTTTGTTAGTCTTGGGAGGATGAAGAGAATTTAACAATTTGAGTTATTGAATGGGTTCATATCTTTAATGAATCATTTATACTTATTATTCATGAATGAATGAATTGTCTGTGATAGTACTAGCTATTGCTATTTGTTTGTTTTAATTGTTAAGGGTATTTCCTTATGCAACTTTTGGCTTTTACTGGTGTTTGGCATAGGGAGGAGCTCCAGACATTGTTGCTAAACTACAGAGTCAATCAAGTTTGACTTCCACAACGCAGTTTCCAGGTACTTTCAACTTGTCGTATGCCATCCATATTTTACAACATTGTATTTTTGTTACGTTAATTGCATTCTCTTGTACCTGATTTACTTAATTTATTCTATTTATGCAATGAATTTTAGAGTGCTCTGGGTTTAACGCTTATTTTGTAGTGTAGAAGGTAGATTCATTGGCAATATAGCAACATCAAATTCTTACTAGCTCGTTTCCTTACCATAAGGAATATATGAAGGCTTTGTCTGCACTTCAGAAAACTGCTTCTGAAGGCATATACATCACTTTTTGTCCTTTGAATATGCACTGAACATCTTATCATTTTGATGCCTGCACCGGCACATATTGTGTTCTCCCTGGTTTTAACTCTTGATAATGACAATTATAATCCATAAACAGTTAGGCTTTGGATCCTCTACTTTTTCTCGAGGACAGCAGTGCCATGTTTGGAGAGGATGGAACTAGTTTCACTGAACAGGGACTGCCACTTAGGCAGGGCTTCATAAATCTTACATAGGAGTTGTTTGTGTTTTTCTCCCTTTGAACATTGCATGGTCATGTTGCAAAAGAAAATGAGAGGATCCAAACGTGTCCCCCTCCCACCTTTGCATCTTACAATAAAGACTGAAAATAGCTATTTTTTAATAAAACTCCTGGGTCTGTTAGTATAATTCTGACATTATTGTTGGCTGAGAATCCCATCCATAAGCTGTAAGTAAACCAATTTAACTATTTTAACCAATCCGATCTCAATAAGCCTCTTGAATTTGATGGAGAGGGCACTGATTAAAACAATTTAGGTTCTGTTTGTGGAGGGGGGGATGAGTGGAGGGAAACCTTTCTATTTATATTTAGCTTTCCTTTTCAGTGCTCACCCTTTCCTGCTCTCCCAAACAGACCCTTAAAGTCCAGGTCCTTAAGCTGTATTTTTCTCATTTATGGATTTTGAGAAGTTCTCATTTTATTTGCAGATGATGATGCTTCATTGCCACCATCTAGATTTTCTTCAATGCGAGCCTATATTTCTGATATAGGAAATTCTATTGTTGAGGATCGTGAATCTGATGGTATGTACTCATCATCTATAAGGGAATGAGTATACATACATTCCATTTTGCATTACGAAAGAAGTCAATATCGTGTCTCCTTTTGATATTGCCGAAAAAGGAACATATAATTTTGCATGTGTATCCTGACCTTTCTTGCATTGCTTTTCTATTTTCAACATTGCAGTCATAAGGCCTCGAGTACCACATAATCTCCTTTTAGCATCCCAAACTACCACCCCTCGGATTACTCCCCCTGGTTCCCCTCCTAGGCTGTCTGCATCAGTATCCCCAACGAGAACATCTAAACCTGTGTCTCCAAGGCGACATTCAATTTCCTTTTCAACTTCAAGAGGCATGTATGATGACAGGTCTTCAGTGTTTTCCTCGATGCCCTCAAGTCATGGTTCAATATCAACCTCTGACACGGGAATAGGATCACAAACTGGTGAGTTGTTCCAACTCTGCTGTTGTTGGTTGCATTTGTGCAAGCATATTGTATCTAGAAATGTTTTCATTAGGTCACTCTGTAGTGGATTACTTTCTTGGATCTTGCAGCCATACGAAGAGATGTTTAATTAGTATACTCTCCTGTTTTCCCTCATATTTTTTCTTTGGTGTCATAGGACGAACACGGGTGGATGGGAAGGAGTTTTTTCGCCAAGTCAGGTGACGGCCCTTGTATTTGAACATTTTGAAACTATGGAACTAAGTTCTCAAAAACTTGAAATTCTACTGAACAATGGCAACATCAGTAGATTTACTTTGAGCATGTAAACCCGTGTCCACATGCACGCTGCTGTTTCCGTAATTTAAAAGGACCTCTGCAGCTGCAGGATCCGTGGTTTTAGCTATCCACCCACCAATTGTGATAAGTAATTTCACCTATCATACAATTTGCAAATTAACGTGATATTAATAAAGTGGATCCAACTTCTTTAGCATCTCAAATAAAAATAATCTCGTCTTTTTTCTTACTACAAAATCCATTCAAATTGACCATTCTACAGTGAATGGCTCAAAATTTTGTCAAATTAAACGGATCATGTCATTCACCTGTCATTATTTTTTAATTGAATTTGGTAATACAAATGTTAACTTCTGCGTTTGACAGTTGGGTCCTTCATTTTATCTCGTGTTTGTTATTATTAGGAGTCGATTGTCTTACGAGCAATTTGGTGCATTCTTGGCAAATGTTAAGGAACTGAATTCCCATAAGCAAACAAAAGAGGTAATCCCACCTGCCTCATTCCATCTATCATGCTCCCTTAATCCCTTCCCTTTTCAGTTAATTGAGATCTGTCTGTCTGTGTAAAAATTGCAGGAGACACTACAGAAAGCTGATGAAATTTTTGGGCCTGAAAACAAGGACTTGTATGCTATATTTGAGGGATTGATTACTCGCAATGTCCATTAACATTGGGGCGGGCGCAAGTTTTATTCCGAGTTTGTAACGGCTGATATTTTCGTAGCCTTTAGCAACTTCCCCCCACTGTATATTACATGTTAATTATTGTGTGATATAACAATTTTTTTGAGCACGAAAGCCTGTAATATTGATTGACGAATGACATTTCTTGGTAGGGCAACAGGGTTGCCATTGTTTTCCTTCTCTATTTTTTGTTTCATCGGTAGTCTATCTTTCCTCTTTTGAAAATTGATAGTTGCATAGATTTTATCTTAACAGACTCCTCAGACTTATGCAAGTTATTGGTTAAAACTTGGGTCTTATATAACTTTTTTGAATGGTGAAAATGACATCACCTTAGAATCTATGAGGGCTTGTGGCTGGTTAGTTTGGGCGATGGCTTGTTTGAACAAGTGAGGATAAAACCGTGACATTTACCATAAAATCAACCAAGAACCCGTGGATTGAGTGTCAACAATGATGAACAGCCTGAAGGGCCAGTGCCAGTTGGTTTGAGGGGCCAGTAACAATGAAGTTCTGCTTGAGTGTGCATCAATCCGGGATGAACAGATAAACTAGCTTGGCGTAGGATGAACAAGTGCTGAGAGAACTAGTTAACGGTCAACGGCTCAATTTTCTTTCAATAAGTCAAAAATATATTAACGGTCAACGGTTCAATTGGAAAGTGAAGTGTAATTTTTGGGAGAGTTTGGGGCCTACGGTCTTTTAGGTTATGTTTGAGAGTTTTGAAGGAGATGAAATTATTAGTAATGGAATGGTTAGTGATGGAGTGGAGTGGAGAGGTAGAAGTAAATCACTACATTGTTTGCAAGTTTAATAATGAAATTGATGGAGATCCAAAATCCTCAATTTGAAGAGTATAAAAATTGAAGGGTTTGAGTGGGACAGACTGGTTTGGGTTATCGTCCTGAACCATCTCACTCCATTACTTAATAAAGTCACAATTAATACTTTTTAACCATTCTACTCTATTATTAATCACTTTATTCCATCTTCCAAACACAGTCTTAAAGAAACGTGGAGAGGTTTTTTTGTAACTTTTACTCTTACACTAAGAGCCTGTTTGGCAAGACACTTCAACGAAATTATAGCGGATGAGAAAGTAATCCCTTTTGATAAGCGTATCTGTCACGAGCTTATAACGTTTTTTCACGAGCTTATAGCGTTTTTTTCCAGACGCTACTTGAAGTAGCGTTTGAGCTTATATCTTATAGCGTTTCATTTTTCTTTCCACTTTTATCCTTATTATCTTCATTTAATTCTACATTTATTCTCTTCTCTCTTTTTTATATAAAATCATTAATGAAGATGTCCTTTTATGTCATTTTATATTTTTCAGCTTGTTCAACCGCTAGTTTTAACAAACACTTTCACATAAAATAAGCTAGCATATCCGCTATCCGCTATCAGCTACCTCATCCGCTATCCGTTATCAGCTAGTTTATCCATTAACAGCTAATTTTACCAAATAGGCTTTAATTCACGCCATCTATATTGCTCCACGTGCCAAATACATAGAACGAGGGAGGGGTTTCTCATCCGTACGTCCTAGATCATCAGCACCTGTCCAAAACAACTATATAGCTATACCCTGCTAATTAATAGGACTATTTTTGGCATAACTTCTTTTATTTAGTAATTTTATTTTATATCAAAGGAACAGAAAATCACATTAAGAAAGAAGAGGGAGGGATTCCGTGGAGCCCTACTTGGATAATATGTGCTGCCACAAATCTATAGATTTTGATTCATCAAATAATTTAAATAATCAGCAATTAATAATAAAAGATATGAAAAATGATCTTTTTAATCAATCAAAATCCATCATACAACCTTTGGTTGTGGCACAATTAGACAGCCTATGTTATCCGCAGTTTTTTTAACGTAAGAATTCGGTTGAATTAATTACAAGATTTTAATTAAGAAAAATGATGCCAACCGCAACTTTCATTTCATGTCTCTCTCTGTTGTCTTCCCTGTCTGACTCTTTGCGCGCGCGCCTCTTTCGGTGGCCTTATCTTTGGTTCTCTGAGACTCATCTGGTTTGGCCACCGCCATGAACAATGATCAAAGACCGCAACCTTCCTCGACGTAAGTCATTTTTTGTTTCACTCTCTCTATTCATGGTTCGGATTTTTCTTCATTGAGGATAGGGAATTTCAGCTCCATTTTATGCCATGCATGTACTCTCCAATCCTTTGGTGCTTCCTCTATTATTTTCAACTTTCAAGAACCAGGGAAAAAGTCATTTAAAAAATGATCAATTCATGTTTCCTTTTATAACATATTTAATTTAACGTACCAATGACATTCAAAGTGAAAGACTAGTTACTTGTTTCTATCCTTGTAATTTCCAACGTTTCATCCCTAGTCCTTCATTCCTTTCACCATATGTTGATCATGTTGCGTTGAAATATTTCTGATATACTTTTGCCTATTGGCCCATTTTACTCCTTGTTTCTTTCCCTACAATATGGGCAATTGCTGCCTTTGGAATTTGGTTTTGATGGAATCTTTGTTGGCACATTCTATGTTGTTTCCTGAAAAGAATATAATTATATTGGCAGCAATGGCTTTCCTAAATTAGAAAGAGAGCAAATAGAAGGAAAGGAGACGCCTTTAAGATGCAGGGAATCACGTATTGAATTCTCTGATTCACTTTCAAGAATTGGTAAAATTACTTTTCTTTTCTTTTTTCTTTAACCCAGCAGTTCGGGTGTTCAGGAGCTTTGCTCTAAACATGTTGAATCTTCCTGTTTTAATTAGATCATTGTTTATTGTACTAATGCTGGATTGAATGAATACCATATTAGACTTGGGATCTTTAGACATTGAAGAAGGCTGTGTGCATCAGTGCTCTCCTAAAGCTGCACTCCAAGACAGCTCAAGAAGTCTAGAATCTGGAACCCCTTGTTCCAACGCCAGCACTTCTGATTCAGAGGATCAACCAGATTTAACTGGCAATAACAATTTGCGTGGTTTCGTTAAATTACTGAAGAAAGGTTCCCAAATGCCCTTCCAAACCTTTCAACCACTTAAGAGTGTTCCAAAATTCAGAAGAAAAAGCAACAGAATCAAGGAGGACCTGGTTCCACCACTGACTTCTCCATCTCTAAAATCATCTTTTGACAATGACTTTTGCTGCTTTAAATCTTCCTGGAAAAATTTCACTCTCTCAGAGCTCCAAGCTGCAACCAATTCTTTCAGCCATGGTATGAAATCTTTTCTTAGAGTCGGTTGAAAAGGCTATTGCTTTTCTACCTATCTAAGTAATTCAGAAGAAATCCATTTTTTTCATGATGACATATTAACGTCTCCTTTCTCGGATGATAAGCAACTTCTAAATTTTTCATTTTTTGAAGAGAATTTGATTGGGGAGGGAGGTTATGCTGAGGTTTATAAAGGCAAATTGGAAGATGGAAACTTCGTTGCAATTAAACGGCTGACAAGAGGGAGCCAAGAAGAAATGACTGCAGATTTCTTGTCTGAGCTTGGTATTATAGTGCATGTGGACCACCCCAATGTTGCTAGGTTGATTGGATATGGTGTTGAAGGCGGAATGCATCTTGTTCTTCAGTTGTCTCCACATGGCAGCCTGGCATCCATACTTTATGGTTTGTTAACCATTTTGAAAATTTTGAATATCAAATACCTGACAAGTTTTTGGAAAATAAAATTATTTGTTTCCTTACCTTGCATGATTTCAGGACCTCGAGAGAAACTGGACTGGGACACGAGATATAAGATTGCTTTGGGGACTGCTGAGGGCCTTCGCTATCTGCATGAGGAATGTCAAAGAAGGATCATTCATAGAGATATTAAGGCTTCTAATATATTGCTATTGGAGGATTTTGAGCCACAGGTGCCTTTTAAGCCTGACAAATCTGATTATGGAACATTCAATTTTCAGCAATTAGGATTTATTTTATAGTTATGGAGTTCTTATGCTCTAAATCAAATTATATTCTTAATTGTTTCTCCTAGTTTTCTGTGGACAATGTTAACTTGAATCTTACTCCAGATATCTGATTTTGGGCTTGCAAAATGGTTACCTGACCAATGGACTCATCATACTGTCTCGAAATTTGAAGGCACATTTGGGTTTGTATATTTAACTTCACAAGTTTTTTGTGTTCAGTATTTGTAGTCCTTTTTGTTTGTTGCACCCATTAGTTGACCCTTATATTCATTTGCCCCCTTTTGCAATCATCTTCAATGTTACAACAGCTACCTTCCTCCTGAATTCTTCATGCATGGTATAGTGGATGAAAAAACTGATGTCTACGCGTATGGAGTGCTATTATTGGAGCTCATTACTGGACGACAAGCTTTGGATAGCTCACAGAAAAGTCTGGTAATGTGGGTATGTAAGCTATTACACACCCTAATACTAATGATTTACTGATCTTCTTGATATTATTAAAAATATCAATTCTTATCAGGTCTTCCTTTCAAAAATTTATCGCAGGCAAAACCTCTGCTATCTACAAACAACATCAAAGAGCTTGTTGATCCATATTTGACTGATGCCTATGATGAAGCGCAGATGAAACATATAATCTTAACAGCTTCTTTGTGTATAGACCAGTCTTCAGTTCGACCACAAATGAACCAGGCAGGTTCTTTATATATTAGATATTTGGACGTGTTTTAAGTAGTAGATGTTGGGCTACATTGCTAGAACATGTTGGCTTGTCCAAGCATCTTTGCACCGGCAAAGGGGGTGCATACTCTCATCTGTTCTAACTTCTACTTGCTTTATAGAACTATGAAATGCCAAAAGTAATGTCATTAAGTCATCTTATCCCTCTGATCCTGATGTGTGCAAAAAGAATCATAGTTAAATTTTCTCACCATGCTCTATATCAAACTCCAGTTTCTAGGTCATTTTATGCTTTGAAAGTATTTTTTTTTTAATAAAGAAAGACTATTCAGGCATGTACTTTGAAATCACAGATTTAAAAAGCAATGACCTTCACTGAATCATTTTTACATTTTACTACATAATTTCTCTGTTTTAGAAAGAGATATGTTATTTGTACAACTTTTTTAACATCAACACCGTTGTTTTATACTTCAACAACCCACTTGTTTATATTTTTTTGTCACTCCTACCTACCATCACATCACAAGGCAAAAAAAATAGGGACACGCATAAGATGTCCCATATGGTGTCCGTATGAAAGTTGTAGAAATCGACTTTTCCTTTTAGAAAACTGCAGGGTGAGTTTCAGGGTTCCTGCATATAAATGAGAAAAAGAATAGTCAAAACAACAGATAAACCTTTAACTTTCTTTGTTATCTGGTTTCTGGCAACAAATGACTACTTCTCATGTTAGCTAAACCACTTAATACACTGCTGATGTATGATATCTAACCTGATGTAAGAGCAAATAATGTATCGCAGGTATTACAGATGTCAAGAGGTGAAGAAGACAGCTTGAAGCTCATAAAAGAACGCCGGAAGTTACCTCAGAGGACGTACTCTGAAGAACTCTTCGATGCAGAAGATTACAACTCAACTAAGTTTTTGAATGACATGGATCAACATAGGGAGACTATTCTAGGCTCCTGTAACTCTTAAAGAAGTAAACATTCAAAACTAGATCAAGGCCTGTGATTCAGATAATGTGACTGCTGACATGGAAGTATAACAATAGGGTGTTGTCACAAGTTAACACCTGAGGATGGTTGTTTAGATGGGAATGAGATTGCTTCTCTCCATCTCCATGGCATCCACATAGCACCCAGCGTCAATGATCCTCATGAACTGGAAATGCCATTTTTCGATATTCAAGTTGTTTAATGTTTCGAAAGTGTCTTGCAAGCATTGCTTACAGTGGGTTGGGTGTCACTCTCAAATGAATCATTCATAACTCACTGCGCCAGTGCCTCCCATAGGTAGTCTTAATTCAAGAAAGTTTCTAGAAACTGTAAAATAAAATACCCGTTATGTCA
This sequence comes from Ammopiptanthus mongolicus, assembly GCA_039655645.1. Lineage (NCBI taxonomy): Eukaryota > Viridiplantae > Streptophyta > Magnoliopsida > Fabales > Fabaceae > Ammopiptanthus > Ammopiptanthus mongolicus. The sequence goes on along the minus strand of CM077350.1, from coordinate 77,688,217 downwards.
TGTGGATTGTGGGTTATTACTTATTATATCGAATGATTTTAAAAAAGATAAAGAGCAGGGGATAAGTAAGAGCTTTCTTCACTCACCTCTTAACTTAGTTAGAAAACAATGTCCGCGGTCAATGAAATGTGCTGCCATACTTTACTGATACGGGTTAGATTAGATGTCCTCTTTTGAGGTGAGAAACTGAAAATGCAGCCAAATGAAGACATTTTTCATTTTATTATCATCTTCCTTTCTGTTTTTTGTTGGAATAATGTTAGCAACGGGAAATTAGACTCTGTTTCGAGGACTGAGAACCTCCCAAAAAAAAAAAGAAGAAGGGAATTAGACTAGATTCTTCATTGATTCTTCACGAGGTAATACAAGGCTTATATAAAGGCTAGTGCACCCACTCTGCACGCCTGATTACATCATAACAAATTTATAACAAACTAACAAAATGTATAACAAAGTTCTTCTCGAAACTAATTGGGTCATTGAGCCTCTAGGATCATAAAAATACCCACCCCATCGAAATCAACCTTGTCATCAAGGTTGTAAAAATGGATTCTGATACAAATTTCCTAGGATCTCACGGCTTGAAGCCTAACGGTCTTGTTACCAAATCCTTGAAATCCTCCTGGAAGCATGATGATTGTGTAATTGCATCCAATTGGTGGTTTCCAACAACCTCAGTTTACCAAATCTCTCCTCTGTCATATACAATTTAAGCCAACGGTGGAACGTGGAGGCCCAGACTGATTCCTCATTATTTACATCTATTTTGACAATTTCCTCAACAAATGGACGTTGGACAAGAAAATGAGCAGTTAATGGGCTAGGTAATTTGTGTCCAATAGGCTCCGAAAAGGAATCCCATTCTTTCTGAACTAACTTCTCTTTACTATTAAATTGGGCCTGGCCCAATAGGTCAAATGTTGGAGATGCCCATCCAAACCTAGCCTCCTTCCTCCTCCTTGCGTGAGGTTCAGCCGCAGTAGGCAACAGTAGCTCCCCCGGGACATATGGCGACCCACCTTCCTCCATGGTTGCGTCTGCCTCCGGAGGCGCGGGCGGCAGTACATACTCACCACGACCAATCGCCTTCATTGTTTGTGCGTCGAGAATCTCAACTGCAGGGAACTGTCGCGGCTGGACCAGGCCATGTGACGACACAACCTCCATTGTCGCGAGTGATTCGTTCTCCTCCATGGACGCGTCCAGATCTGGAGGATCCGGAGGCAACATCTCGGTCAGCATGTAAGAGAACCCAAGATCGGGTCTCCTAGTCGACTCTCCCACCACCGAGGAAGAATCGAAGTCGGGTGGTTTCCACGGCTCCGCCGGTGATGGTGGTTTGGCCCCCCATGACCATCGTGTAACATCCTAAAAATAAAAATAATTGGAGATAATAACGTTAGAGAAATTAGATAATTTTTGGGAGGCTTAAACTGCATGTTTTGGGCCTTTGAATTAATTAGAAAGGATAAAAGATAATTAAAATCTGCAACAATAACAGAACTCTGTCTTGACTTTATCTAAAACTTATTTAATAACAAACTCTAACTACACTCTATCTAAAACTTATTCAAAGACTCTATCTAAAACTTAATTCAAAAATCAGTCTCTATGTCAGGATGTGTTAAAAATAGGTTTAAAAATAAGGAATCAGTGCAACACTATATATATACCTTCTTATAACACCATAGTGCGGCTAGGAACCTTTTTTGCACCCTAAAACATCTTAGTAACGGCTGTGGAGCATCTTCATGCTTGGGAGATGGGGTTGCAACAAGCAATGAATTTGGAAGGAGAACAATAACAACAACAACAGGAAGAAGAAGAAGATGAAGAAGAAGGAGAAGGAGAAGGGTATTCAAGACTGAGGAAGGCGACATCTAGGATTCGCCATAGGGTACGCTTGGAGATTCTTGGAGGTATTCAAGAGGTGAGTAGAAATACTCTTTCTCACCCTTTCCATGGTGCAATTTGTCTTGGGATTAGGGTTATGCTTTAAAAATACATTTTTTTTGGAAAATAATCTTGATTTGATCAAATCCTGATTTTCGAAATTTGGGGGTTTTCCTTCTAAGGTATTTCTGTTGTCAATTAAATGTTTATTATTGTGATTGGTGACATGATATATATGATACATACGTGATCTGGTTGATGATATTTGGTATATTGGCATGATACAGTAACTGTTAATATGTTGAATGTTGTCTGCTGCAATACCGCCTATGATAGGGGTTTCGAAAGTAACACTGGCAATGAGTTGGGGTGTCGAAATATGAAATACCGCCATAATGGGGTATCGAAACTAACATCGCCACACGTTGGGATGTCGAAATGAGTAATACCACCAGTGTACAATGGTTGGTATCGAAATGAGTAATGTCACTGAAGAGAAGGTGACATCGAAATACCTTCATGAGTAAGGTAGGCAATGGGACACCATTGTTATGTGCAGTATGAAAGTCATACGACGTATGAGGATATTTGAGATTATTTGATATATGAGATCTTGTCATACTTGATTCATGATGTGTTAGTGATGACTATTTGCTGCCAATAATAATTTATATTATTATTATTTTATTATACACTATTTTGAAATTAGCGGGTACCATGGACAGTTTTTCCGGTCACCGCACTGGCTGAGAATAATGCTTTTGTGAAAACCTTTTAAAAATGTATTTCTGTTCACTGGGATTTTATATCTCATTAGTAGTATTGTTTTCAGAGCCTGAGGACGTCCCTGTTGAACAGCCAGACGTTTTGAAGATTATCTCTTTAGTTTTAGAGCGTGGTTAGTATTGTACGGCATATGCCAGGAGGACCTTTATTATCTTTTAGTTATTTTCTTATGCGAGATGTTATAGACGCCCTGTTTTGAGGTTTTGAAACTGATTATGTTATTTTAGTTTTGAATTAATGTAAACAATTATTTTGGATTAATATTATATTAAGTATTTATTCAGTATTTATTTAAGAAATTTTTTATTTTCCTGGTTTTATTTAAATTATTAATTTGGGTTACTAATGTAACGAAGGGCGTTACATTTTTGGTATCAGAGCAGTTCAATCCTAAATTGGACTGTGGTTATTGGGTTTTTCAAAAATCAAAACTTGGGCGCATAGGATGCTTGTTAGAGTTGTAGATGCTGCATACTATGCTTTGGATATTGAGCTTGGCCAACTCAATGTTTCATTGATAGTGAACATATTTATAATGACTAACGGGCGAGGGAGGAATGATGTGCTTGTAACAGCTATGGACCGTGTGACCATAGATTTGCAAGAGCAGGCGGAGACTCTCCGTCATACGAGGGGATATGGGGAGGTAACACCCCAAGAACCTCAATACGTGGGATTACCGCTTTTTCGAATGACGAACCGTCATTTTTTCGGGACAGCTTAGATGCTGCAGCAATTAGAGGAGCCGAAGACAAACTGTGCTTATAGCAAGAGGTTATCATATTGTTTGATTCAGGAGCATTCCATTTTTTCATAACTCTTAGTTGTGTCAAAAATCCAGAGTTGCCTATTTCTAAATTATCTTTCCACTTGTGTGTTTCTACCCCGGTCAAAGATAATTTGGTTACATCTTTTACCTATTTAAAAAGTTTTTTGATACATCAAAATTTATCTTATGATTTGATATGTTTTCAAATGTTGTGTTGAATGTCACTCTTAGTATGGTTTCGTTATCATCTAATAATATTGTCCAAATAGAAATATTTATGTACTTCACAACCTATGTTTGATGAATCTTTTATGTTAAACCATATCGTATTCGTTTCCATATGTAATAAGTTCTTAGTTGAGAAAGTTCAATGATCCATATTGTTGTTTTCCGTTAAGATAGAGACTGAGAGTGATGTAGCGGCACTACTTGTTGTCTGTTAGTTTCTAGATGTGTTTCATAAAGAGGTCTCTACCTTACATCAAATATGGGAGTTGAGTTTAACATAGATTTAGTACCTAGAAGTGGACCGGTGTCAGTAGCGTCTTAGAATGACACCCTTAGAGTTAAATGAGCCTAAGAAATAATTAGAGGAATTGCTAAAAAATGAGTTTTTATACTTGAATTTGTTTATTAAAAAAAAAAAAAAAAGAAGAGAGAGTTGGAAATTTAAGGTTGTTAATTCTTAACATTATATTCTTCAAATATATTTTTATGTCATTTGATGAATTTGCTTGATAGATGTATATTCTTTGTATTTTAAAAAAATAAAATAAATAGTTTTACTATTCATTTATCGTTTGTGATATTCATCCTTGATAGTAAAATTGTCAAAGAGAGTCTCGCTTATTTTGAATTTACGTTTTTAACTTTCTTTTGTTTCAATGAGTTTTCAATTCATAAATGAAAATATCTTTGTGCATCATTATTTTTTTTTAGTCAAACCAAATTGATTGTGAATTAAAACTTTCTTACCTTGATGCATCCTTTCACCTTCTTGATTTGTGTTATTTTATTTTATTTATTTGGAATCATAATTTGCTCATGTTCCCTGAGGCAAGCATTGACTTATTTATTTTTATAAATGGGTTCTCTAGGCTAGCCTTACTTCTGATCGAGTTGAGTAGGAAAGGAAAATATCTTCTATAGAATAAAATTGTAGTTTTTAATAATCATAAGATCCTTAAATAATTGTTAGGAAAAAAAAATATAGAATTAAAAATAAGGCAAGGAAGGTGGATGAAATTCCTTCAGGGTGGTTAAAAAAATATAGAATTAAAAAATATAGAATTAAAAATTAGAGCGTGGTTAGTATTGTACGGCATATGCCAGGAGGACCTTTATTATCTTTTAGTTATTTTCTTATGCGAGATGTTATAGACGCCCTGTTTTGAGGTTTTGAAACTGATTATGTTATTTTAGTTTTGAATTAATGTAAACAATTATTTTGGATTAATATTATATTAAGTATTTATTCAGTATTTATTTAAGAAATTTTTTATTTTCCTGATTTTATTTAAATTATTAATTTGCGTTACTAATGTAACGAAGGGCGTTACATATCGCACCCTTTGTCCTCAGTTCCTTCACCTCCGTGATCTTGTTTTGGAGGTCCGTTGTTGTCGGCATCATCTCGAGTAGATTTGTGTCAACACCCTCTTCACCTTCAACGATCACCTTCATCACCATCAGATTCTCCTCACCTCCTTTTCCTTCATCTTCATGCTCAGATTTCTCCTTTTTTGCTTCATTTCCTCTTTGTTGAAGATTGAATGAACTTGGAGCAGTCAACTGTTCTAACTGATCCAACTTCAGTTTCGGCTTCAACACCTTTCGTAATCGCTCCTCTCGCATCTCGTCACGCAGTTCTGCAAGTAACTCAAGGATATCTCGGAACAATTCATCCATAGATTTCTGGGAAGCCATGGGAGAGGGTGAGTTCAACAAGGAGAGCACCAATGTTAGGAACGAGAAATTAGACTCTGTTTCGAGGACAGAGAACCTTCTAAAGAAGATAGAAGAAGGGAATTAGACTAGATTCTTCATGAGGTAATACAAGGCTTATATAAAGGCTAGTGCGCACACTCTGCACGCCTGATTACATCATAGCAAATCTATAACAAACTAACAGAATGTATGATAACAAAGTTCTTCTAGAAACTAACTGGGTCATTGGATCTCTAAGATCATAATAAATAATGAATGATTCATAACAATGTTGACTATGCTTATTTTATCTTTTTGAAGTAATTAAATCCATAGTCCTTCTTGAAAAAGTGCATTGGCAAAGTAATGTCAAAACTGAAAAGGAAGATTAAAAAGCATTAATTAAATGGATTTAATTGTTAAATATATTTTTTATATTTACTTTTTTTTTTTGTTGACACATTTTGTATATAAATCAACTCATCATCGATTATCACATTATTAAAATAATTTGTGACTTGCAATTAATTAACAATAAAGAAAACTTTTCAATGACAATATATGAAAAATAAAGTTTAAATTAAATTCAATTAAAGGTATGTAAATAAAAAATAATAATTAAAGTTGAGGTAAAGCCCCCCGGGTCGTCACAAACATAACAACCAGTAAACTACGTTTCCCCCTCCCGCTCGGTGACTTGTTGGATTTGGAATCAAAATAGAAAGATAGAAAAAGTAAAAGAGGAGAGAGAAATAATTTTCCAGGAAAATTCAACTGCGAAAAAGAATCGGAAATGAGTAGGGTTTGGTGTTTGGTGTTATTGCTGTTGCTGTTGCTGCTGCTGATCTCCCAATCTGATGAAGTGTCCAGCTCCTACGCTGGTTCGGCTAGTTCCATCATCAACCCTTCTAAAGTCAAACAGATTTCCTCGAAGCCAAGGTAGGTCTCTTTCTCTGTTAACCTTTCTAATTCTGCCAATCAAGTTTATTATGAAACTCAATCAATTCCATCAATTCCATTTCCATATGTGCAGAGCTTTTGTTTATGAAGGTTTCCTCACGGACTTGGAATGCGACCACTTGATCTCTATAGTCAGTAGTAGTATCTTTATTTTGCAATATCCATAACTTGCTCGTTTCTGTCATATTTTTCTCTGATCCAAGTTACTATTGTTAATTTAGGCGAAATCAGAGCTCAAGAGATCTGCCGTAGCGGATAATCTATCTGGAAAGAGCACGTTAAGTGAAGTTCGAACAAGCTCTGGCATGTTCATTCCCAAGAACAAGGTTTCATCCTCTCTTCTTTGAATTACTAGGATTTACTTCTGTCAAACTTCAATCGATATTGAATATAGTGTCCTTTTATTTATAGGATCCTATTGTTTCTGGTATTGAGGACAAGATTTCATCATGGACCTTTCTCCCGAAAGGTATGCCATATATGAAAATCTGTATGCTATCCTTGTAAAATCTGTGCAACTTATATTTATTTCCTCCTACTCCACTCCATATATGCTTTTGTCAATGTTCAATATTTGGTTTCTGTTATTACTTGATTGAGGATCGGTCGACAGTAATTATGTCTGCGTTTTGTTATCACTAATTTTTTAGCTTTTGTAGTTCTATAATGTCTGTATAAAACCCAAACATTGGATTTTTCATGATAATGAGTGGGAAGGTTTTTTGTGAAAAGGAAAAATTTCTTGCTTTTGTTTTTTTTGTGTGGTCATCCGTCATTACTTGCTGTTTTTGTACCTTGGTTTTAAAAGAAAGTCCATTAATAAAGGGCTGTAAAAATAAAAAGTACATTGCTCTGTACTAAATCACGAGTCATGACCATATACATGTTCACCTGTTCAATGAGAAAGCCAGCAATATCTAACATACCGGTCAAATTAGGACTGAAGTGTAGTTGATGGGCCAAATAGAAACAACTGAGTAGTGCTACAAAGCTAGAAAAAGTTAGGCAGGATTTTGACAGAACCGACTCATTCTAAAAACAAATTCTGACAAGGATTTCTCGCTGTGTTTCCTTAAACATTCACTAATTTAATTGAGAAGTTAAAATAGATGAACCACATTGAGAAGTGATGCATTATTCGATGATCAAAATAGTAGTTTACCCTTGACTTCTGAATCAGTAGTATCTCTGTGCCAATCATCTTCCCACGCTAAAATTATTATGTCACTTGCAAAGCCAGGGACTGCAGAAGAGAATGAACTTATATCTGTATGATCAGTTAAATGATGAAAATGGTCCGGATTCTGTTCCCTCTCCTGCCCTATAGAAAAAAATATATATTAGAAGTTTAGAACAAGTAGTCAAGCACCAATCAGTTCCTTTGTAATATTTTATTATTGAATTTCAGAAAATGGTGAAGACATACAAGTATTGAGATATGAGCATGGGCAGAAATATGACCCTCATTATGATTACTTCGCTGATAAAGTTAATATAGCTCGGGGTGGACACCGCGTCGCAACTGTTCTCATGTATCTCACTGATGTGACCAGAGGTGGTGAAACAGTGTTCCCCATTGCAGAGGTTTGTCTAGTAATGGATGCATTTCTTTCCTTCTCATTTTAAAGTTGTATCATTGGAAAATCATTGCAGTTGTAATTCGTCCAAATTTATTTTCCTTAATTGAATGGCTTTGGTTCCAGCTGGGTTCCTTTAGTACAGTTTTTGCCAAAAAAATTTGCCCTAGGTATGAATTTCTCTCATGTCTTGGTTAGATGCTAATATATTATTCTATTTCTACGACACTAAATATTAAAAGCCTTACAGACCAAGCAGGAAATTTGGAGGAGTTAAAAGTTGTGTTTGACTGGGGGACCCCTTGGCTGGATACTCGGACAGGCAGTATATATTTTGACTGTACATGTAGAAGATACATGTCATGCACACTGCACGCTATTCATTTTTTGTGTATGTAGTCGTGGAAATACAATATTTTCTTCATATGTATACTCAAGATCCTCTTCTCTGGTTTGTGTCGAAGGGCAGATTAGACTGTTCTAGTTTTAATGTTTTATGGAGGAACTTGTTTCTACCTTTTATTACCAGTAGCTAATTTTGATAGCTTCTGAATTTTCATTCTGCTTATAGGAACCTCCACGTCGCAGACGTTCTGAAACAAGTAGTAGTGATCTCTCTGACTGTGCCAAGAAAGGAATTGCAGGTTGGCAACTGGATAAGCAGTTACTTTTACAGGTTTTCCTGTGTATTGTACTTTCTCGTCACATTTGCTGCCAATCAACTTATGCTAAATCATTGTTTTTCTCTTCCTTTCTTATCTGCCATTGCTAGTGAAACCGCTTAAAGGGGATGCACTTCTTTTCTTCAGTCTTCACACAAATTCTACCCCAGACACTAGCAGTCTCCATGCAGGATGCCCAGTAATTGAAGGTGAGAAATGGTCAGCGACAAAGTGGATTCATGTAGACTCATTTGATAAGACGGTGGGAGCCGGAGGGGACTGCTCTGATCAGCATGAAAGCTGTGAGAGATGGGCTTCCCTTGGAGAATGCACTAACAATCCTGTGTATATGGTAGGATCTTCAGACCTTCCTGGGTACTGTAGGAGGAGTTGCAAGGCATGTTAGAAATTTTACTGAATGCTTTCGAGATTCTGCATGGTATTTCTGCCACTGGGTTTCAAATTTCGATTGGTTCTTGATTGTTTCCTCTTTTTTTTGGATTGTAAAGTAATTTTGAACAATGATAAGGTTGTTGTCTTGTGGCCTAGCGGTCACGGGTTTAAATCCTAGAAGCAGTCTCTCTCCGCTTTCGGGATAAGACCGCATATTATCTACCATGTCTAGGCCCCACCTGGTGAGGGGGTCGTGCATTGGGCAATTATGTATCATTATAATGGTTAGCTTTACAAATACTGTTCTAGACTTCTGGTGCTAGGGCCTCCCTATAACTGATACCATTGAGTAGTATTCACTAGTCAGCATATTTTTTATTGGTTATTTTGTATGTATAAAACGATCAGAAGACCATACAAAAATAAAATTATTAGGGTTACTTTTCTTTTTCATATTATTTTTTTTACTGTAGTTTTTATAACAATTTAAAATTTATTCACAAAAAAATTATATTTCGAAATAGTTATTATTTACAGGATACAGTTCACTTTAGAGTTTAAATCAGTAAATCAAAGTGAAACCCCATGTACCTAATGCTAATATGTTAAATTTTAGAGTTAAATCCCATGGAAGTAACTCAAGTAATCTGTGTTCCCGCACTGGAACGGGAATTAGTCCTGTGAGTATTTAAATAGGCCAAACTTTTGGGAATACTTTGTAGTCTCACCTCAATAAAAAGAGGTGCATAATTACATGCATGTGATCAGTTTTACATTATTAGTGTTTGGATTAGTTGTAACAAAATATTATTTGATTATATATAATGATTTTTTTTTATAATCAGTAATGATGAATTCAATTTTATGTTTCAATATGTTAATTGAAAAAGAATTTTAATATAATATGTTTTGTCTCGATTTTATAAAAAACACTTTTGCATGTATCAAAAAGTTATGGAATAATTAAAAAAAGTTATTTGGTTGTGGGAAAAATGGTATTTCTATCTTATGAATGTGAAATAATCACCCGTGCAAAAAAAAAAAAAGCTTTTGTAAGATAATATAGAAAATTTAAGGCTAAAATACCATTTTGGTCCCTTAACTTATTTTTTAGTTTCAATTTGGTCCCTTAACTTTTAAAAGTTTCAATTTGGTCCCTTAACTTGTCTTTGTGAACCCAAGTTAGTCCCCTCAGTCAATGACATAAGTAAAAGTGACGAAAATGTCATTCATGTTAACAATTTAAAGGACCAATTTGAAACTCATTTAAAATTTAAGGGACAAATTTGAAACTCATTTAAAAGTTAAGGGATCAATTTGAAACTCATTTAAAAGTTAAAGGACCAATTTGAAACTTGTTAACAATTTAAAGGACCAATTTGAAATTCATTTGTTTATGTCATTGACGGAGAGGACTAACTTGTGTTAACAGAGACAAGTTAAGGGACCAAATTGAAACTTTTAAAAGTTAAGGGACCAAATTGAAACTAAAAAATAAGTTAAGGGACCAAAATGATATTTTAGCCAAAATTTAACTTTCTACCATGAAATTTTCTTTGTACTTTATTAATTTTTTCTAAACACCTATAATTTTCCCAAGACAACTTCTATCCAAAAGAAAAATTATTTTTATGAAAAATTAGTCATTTCCAAACATGTGAAGCTTTGTTTCACTTCCTGAACAAACATATATAGCCTTTAGCCTATATGTATGGGATGAGTTAGGCTTAAGTAGAACCAACCCTGATATTTCAATTAGGTCATTTTTTTGGACTTGAATCTCACTCACCATGCTCTAAAATGATCAGGTTGGAACTTTGATTATTTAATATATAGATATAATTTTTAATAACGAACTTCAGTGAAATGTAATCATGTTCACAAGAAAAAATTGTCATATGATGCAGAATTTATTAATTTAAGTCGTCTTATTATTTATAATTAATTATATAAATTATAAGCTTTAACTAATACATGATTCCCCAATGGATAATTCAAACTCATCCTCATCAACTTCGGATTAGAATAGGTTAGTAGGGAGTAAGGAGGGTGAGATCTTGAAAACCGGTGCTTGAAACTCCAAAGAGAAGAGTAGAATGGAATGGACGTCGAAAAGAGACTGGTGGTGGAAATGAACTGAGATAGATTACGTTTTGTCTAAATAGGCTTAGACCTGTTTTGTAATGTATTGGCACGAGTCTCATTTGTTACCTATCATAGGTTTTTTCTGGGATTTATCTTATCTTGTTTATGAAAACATAAAAGTCTGATTTGACCTGAAAGTCTACTTAAATGCATACCTATAATGAAATTGTTAATTCTATGTAAAATAAATATAGGAAACAAGTACAAAAAAAAAAAATGTTTGAAAAGAATAGTTGAAAAAAGGTAATGTGGATGATGAAATTGAAAATGACAATTTTTTTTGGTGAAATGAAAATGACAAATTTATAGTTGAAAACATCTATAAAACTATAATATCTTACAACTTTTAAAATTGTTTTTCCTTTAATTAATTTTTTTATAAAATAAAATATTTAATTTTGTAATTATTTTTGGTATAGCTTAATTTTGTAATTCTCTTGACATAAATATAATGTATATTTTTTATTATGTTTCAAGAATGAGTTTTTATTTAAAATTTTATACGATGTAAATTTTGCTTTTTAAGGAATATATTTTTTATTAAAAAAAATAAAATGCGATCAAATATATTATATATCTAATCATTCTAAATAATCATTTTTAGACATCTAATTTTTATTATATATTTAATCATATTTTATATTATATTATACCTAGACCAGTATTAACCTAATCAAGCTTATTTCTTACGAGAATGTTAATGAATACCTTTAGAAAATCGGTTAATGAATTAAAAAAAGAAAATTTTCATTGAAAATTGATGTATTTAATATTTGAAGAAGTGATATAGGCTTTGTTTGGTAAAAGTAACGGATGACAGATAAACTAACTTATAGTGGATAACATATAAGGTAGTTGATAGCGGACGAGCTAGCTTATTTGTGTGGAAGTTTTTGGTAAAACTATCAGTTGAACTAGCTGAAAAAGATAAAATGACATAAAGGAACATGTTCATATATCTTCGTATATAAATGTTGTTTATATATATATATATATATCATAATCAAATATAACAAATAAATATCATAATCAATTATAAGAAATAATTTATTTGTCCAGTACCCATGCTCCATGTTTATGTAATATTTTATCACGTAAATCTATAATTCAAAATAATTATGTGTAATATATATATATATATATATATATATATATATATATATATATATATATATATGAATATAATTATAAAATAATTATCACTTTTAATACTTGAATTTATTTTAAATTATTTATCAATTGTTTATATGATATGTTAAATTATATGTGTTATTTTAAAGATTAAAATATTTTATTTTATTAAAGAGGATAAAGTTGAAATTAAAATAAAATAGTAAAGAATAAAAAGGAGAAAAAAAATGAGACGCTATAAGTTATAAGTTCAAACGATACTTGAAGTAGCGTCTAGAAGAAATGTTATAAACTTATGAAAAAACACTATAAACTAGTGACAAATATGCTTACCAAACAGGGCTACCAACTCATTCGCTATAAGCTAGCGGATGTGACTTACCAATCAGAGTCATACTTATTATTTTCCAATGAAAACTTGCTTTTATTTATTTCCTTAACCATACACTCGTTAGCAGGACCCAATTTCTTAATACTAGTAACACACTCTTTAACCACGTTTTTCAATGTGTCCCACATGATACAAAGTGGATCAAAGAAAGTGTAGTAAAAAGTACTCCAATATTGCTAGCATTCTTATTTCTAACCAAGAAGAGTAAATGGTGGTGGCCCACATTATGCAAGTAAACACCAAATGTGACGCCTGAGGTTGACGAGAGCGGGAAGTGATTGTAACATCCCGATTTTCTTAATCTTTTATTTAACTAGTATTTTAAGTAATTGTATTTTATTAGAGGGTCTAGAAAATTAAATAAATTATTCCGAGGTCATAATCACGCTCTACGCTATCGTAGGAAGCTATGGTTAAGTTTTGGGTCGAAAACTCAGACGGAGACTGGTCTGCGTTTTTCCTTGACAGCAGTGCTTTACTACTATCGAGACCTAATTTGGACCCGTGAACGAGACAGTTAGTCTTAGAATTACGTTTCCTATATTTTCGAAAAAGTTCGTCCTGACGTTCGAAAATAAAAATAATATATTATATTCGGGCCGATAATCGTTCTAGCAGACGATTCGAACTATCTTAGGGTTTTTCGAGAACCTTGAGCCAATAGTTTTCATACCAGAGCTATGATAAATTATTTGGGAACTCCTATTAGTGTCGTGAGGCTTTTCAAAATATCGAGACGTGAAATGACCAAATTGCCCTTAGTTTTTTTTTACTAAATTATCTTTTTACCCTTTTCTTAACTCTTAAGTTACCTCAAATGAAAATATCTAAATTTTCATGACTCACCTCACTCTCTCTCTCCATAATTTCGTGCAGCCCTCTCTCTCTCATCCCCTCAAACTTCTTCTTCTTCCTTCCTTTCTTCTTCCTCCTCCTTTTTCTTCCATTTTTCTTCATCTCCATTTTTCTCAAGCTTCCTTAAGCTTTTTCAAGAAGGTTTGTGAAGCAAAGTTGCTCCTCTCATCCTCCTCTATCACCTAGAAGGTATAGATTTCATCCTTGAGCTATCAATCTTTACATGCTCCATTTATTTTCATGAATTTCAATTTCTAGATCTAAACTTCAAAAATCTCTAGAAAATTGTAGAAAAATCATTTTGAGACCAAACCAATTCCTATGAGCTAGTATCATCCCCTAATATCATAATCCAAGAGCTTGTAAGGAAATAAGCTATCTAGCCTATTTATCTTTTAAGGGCCGAATGTATGGGTTTTGGGGGAAAGATGGGTTTTTGTTCCTTATTCTTGATTTCACCTATTTCAACCCTTAATCATGTAATCCAAGTGATTAGGAGGCCAAATCAAACTCTCACCTATTTTTCATGGTGATGGCCGAAACCCTACTTTGTTAGTTTAAGGGGTTTTGGTTCAAATCTTTTATAATTGATTATTGATTATGCATTAGGTATGCTTAAGGGTCATTGATCCAAGAGTTGGTAGAATTTCAATATCCCTAGCCTATTTAATTAATTAAGGGCAGTAGCTAATCCAAGAGATTAGGTAGATGATGGTTTCATTATTTTAATTTCTGGTTGTGTTTTACTGTATAGAATCCAACAGGACTCGAACGCTCGATCGCGCACTCGATTGACTGCTGCGGAGCCGCATTCGGAATCTCCCGGGAAAATCACTAAGGTGGGGGAAAGAACCATAATATCGTCGGGGAGGCAAGCTTTAAATAGTAAATATTGATATGCGTAGGGCGACCCAAACCCTACTAGTGGTCGTTTGACAGTTAGGTTGATTTTACTCATATTGAGGTTGTTTGTGCTATGATTGGTATTTAATGTGATATATGTGATATACGTTATGCTTACTATATGCTCTTAATTGATTAAACATGATTTATCTGTAAGTTGATTTTAATGTTGTGTATATATTGTTGTGACTGCTAATGTCTGAGTAGAACTAGGCAATGATTTCTGATAAATCGGGTGATGAATGTGTAGTGAGAAAGTCGAGGTTATATATATGTTGTAGTGCTCAACCAAGTGATATAGTTGATCTGTCGATGTTGTGATGTGAGTTGATACCCGGTTAAGCTGGATGAAAGTTAGTCATGGTTGCATATAAGTCGTGGTTGAGGCACTAAATGTTAATCCTGAGATGAGTCAGTGAGATTCATGTTGCATAGTTGTTATTCATCACTGTGTTGGCATATGGGCGATTTCAATCTTACCTGCGGGGAGATGGTCGTACCGATTAGTTTGGCATAGGGGCGATTTCGATCTTACCTGCGGGGAGGTGGTCGTACCCGTTAGTCGAATTGTAGACGGACGAGCGCATATCTCGACCTAGCTTGCGGTTGGGGGGATATGTCGTTACCGAAAGTTGAGTTGTTAACGAACGGGCGAATGTTCCGACCTAGCCTGCGGGCGGGGGAACATGTCGTTACCGTAAGTTGCGTTGTTGACGAGCGAATATTCCGACCTGGCCTGCGGACTGAGGAATATGTCGTATTCATGAGACGATTTGGGCCTGCGGGCTTTAGACCGAACCCTACCTTTATGGGGGTGGCATAGTGATGATTGGGACACCTTGATCCGTTGGGGATGTCGCGTCGTGATCGCGTTCATATAGCCGTTAGTTGCATGAGTATGAGAGACAGTGGTTAAGGTAAAAATTATTCGGAAGTTGTTTGGTTGTCACTCTTGTGATTTGGTGTGTTGCTATCTATATACATTATTTATATCCCTGTTTTTCCCATGTATGACATATTACTGTTTCTTATCCCCTGTATTTTCTATGTCATATTCTCTTTACTCTCGACTGTACGAGAAGATCCCATTGAGGATTTGTCAGAGGAGATTGATGGCATACCCGTAGAACCAGATGCTGGCGGGAGAGCCTTGGATCCCGGTTCTGGAGGACCGTAGTCATCGGGGGTTGGTAGTTGTAGTTGTCATGGCCAATACGGGAGACTGAATCGTCTGTATCTTCATTTCCGCTGCTATGCTTTCAGTTTTTATTTACTGCATACTCTGAAGTCTTTATTTGGTATCAATGTTGTAGGCTCTACTGATGGAGCCAATACTATTATGTCTGTATACTTTTATTATAGTATCAGTATGTATTGTATGTTTTGATGTTTTCGCAAATTTTATACTACTACGCTACGCTATAACGCTAATAATTATAAGTGGGGTCACCAATGGGATCTCCTGGGAAGGGGTTGTCTCAGTGATCGCCGGTGCATGAGACATAGACAAGGAGCGGTTTCTGACAGACTTCTAGGCAAATGAACACATGAATGAACCAAATTCATATTGGAATGAGAGGGACCCTGAGACTGTACAGGTATGAGACTGTATAGTTAAGGAAAACTTAAAGGAATTGATTGGTATTACCGATACCAAGAAGATGCATCTTCTTTTTGGGAACCAGAACATAAGAACTCAATAGTTAAGCGTGCTTGACTTGGAGCACTTGTAGGATGAGTGATCTTTTGGGAAGTTTCTCATAAAATGTGTGAGTGAAGACAAAACATGCTGAAAAGACTCGTATTAATTTGTGGGGACGGTCGACCATCTTGAAAGACGTCAGATCCGTTACACCAAAGACGTGTACAAATCAGGAGAAGAATAAAAGGGGCTGTTAGACTGTCCGGGGCCAGATAGATAGATAGATAGACTCAACAGCAACAAAACCTGGGATTTCGCTCTCATCAATCTCTTTCAAGGTCAGTCTCTCCTGCATTTATACCTCCCTCCCTTTGATTGAGCCATAATTCCTCAAAATCTAAAATTGAAGCCCCAAACTGTAGCGGGTCGGTCACTGCTTGCGTTGCATTGCATAATAATAAGTGGCTTGTCTTGTGTGTGACAGCAGAACCGAGGCATGGAGGTGAAGGTGAGTCATATGCAGAGACAGTGGTTGGACTACATCAAATCCTTATTCATCGAGGTAAAGCAAACAACCAATATCTGCAATAAATTGACAATTCTGAGATGCTATTGTTTGTACTTAGATCTGTTGGGCTGTTTTCAATTGTTGATTTTATGTGAGTCTTCCTGTTTTCTTGAAGGGCTATCTGGATGGTCAATTTTTGCAACTTCAGCAGCTACAAGATGAGAACAACCCCGAATTTGTGGTTGAAGTGGTGTCTCTTTTCTTTGAAGATTCTGAGAGGACTCTCAATGATCTGACCTTTGCTTTGTGAGTTTCCTATGTTCACATCCTTCTCCTTCTCTTTTATCAGTTAAAATGCTGCTGTTTACCAGACAAGGATTCTCAAGGTTTGCTGTTTACCTTCTTGGGATTTTTCTTGTGCAGAGATCATAAAAGTGTTGACTTCAAAAAAGTTGATGCTCATGTTCACCAGTTAAAGGGTAGCAGCTCAAGGTTTGACTTTTATGGAACCCAACCAAAAATGTAAAACAGAATCTGATTAAAATGGAACCTGTTTTTGCAATTAAATTTTGTCTGGTGTCTCTTTGGAATGCTTGTGTACTTGTTGGTTCCTAAAGAAAAATAGAGTTACATACATAAAACACATAACAAAGTAATCTAGTTTAGATCTTAACCTTAATTAGGAGAAACCAAAAGGCGATAACCAATTTGTTTTCTGTTAAACTATGGCTGTCTTTGGTTTGGTGACACAAATTTTATGTCTGATACACAGCATAGGCGCACAAAGGGTAAAAAATTCTTGCATTGCTTTCCGCAACTTCTGTGAGGAACAGAACATCAACGCGTAAGTTAATCTTCAGACTACTTTTTTGAAACTTTTAGTCTTCTTGGGAGAGTACAGAAGCTTGAATAACAAAGCCTTGAGGATAACTCAATTGCTCAGGTGATATAGGAATGACCGTGAATTTTTTGAATTTCATGCTTTGGTCATAGAAATTTTCCAATTGCTGCAGGTGCCTCAGATGTCTGCAACAAGTTAAGCAAGAGTATTGCCTTGTCAAAAATAAGCTTGAAACACTGTTCAGGGTAATGAGGAAAAAAGAAAATTTAGCTGAACAACTTTCGGTTTCACTTTGGATTTGTAATTTATATTTATCTTATTTATATTTGCTGCAGCTTGAGCAACAGATTGTGGCAGCTGGTGGCTCAATCCCTGTGATGGAACTTAGTTTCTAAGGGAGTTGATTAGTAAGAAGCTTTTTAGAGTGTTTTGTGATCCTCTTCTCCTTCCTTAAGTTTCTCTTTTATCATATGCCCCTGAATGTATGGATTTTCATGAAGAGAGAACTCAGAAATTTCCATCCAGTGTACCTTTTTCACACTCGAAAAAAAAAAGAATAGCATTTGTGATCTCTTGCATGCTTTAATGATTGTTCCTTTCCTTTGTTTCCTCTTTATCTCTTTCAATAAAAGAGGACAAATTCTAGTGCGACAAACCCTTTGAACACCAGGGGAAATGGTCCTATTAGACTTCCTTAAATTGGTATATAGACGAGTTAAACCGGTTCAACTGTGGCAGTTTGATAGGGGAGGAGATTCTCTCCATTTCCCTCTCCATTATTATAGTTTTGGATTGTATAAAGAATATTTGGACCTCACTCAATATTACATTATCATGTTTATTTTTCTAAAAGCATGGTAATAAACTTCTCTATTTTTAAAGGGGAGTATCTTTTCCCCTTTGGTAGACCAGTGACAAAGTTGTCATTACAGTGTCCTTCATTAGACTTCCTTGAACTGACGGAGAACAGTTAAACCGTGTCGACTGATTCATTGGGACAGACTAGTGTTGTCAAGGAATCTCCCATAGGCCATTAGCTGCATTCATTGGTTAAAAAATACAAGTGGTTGAAGATTACCGAGATATAAAGTCACTTATTTTGGAATAAGAAATTGGGGAGGGGGCATCAATTAATTCTTTTAAATTGGTGTGCAAGATTAGGGTAATCCTGAGAAGATATGATTCTTCAGAAGTCAAATCAGTATGTGGTGGCATTATCCCTGTCTGATACCTAATGGAGCAAATGGCCAACGCCAATTATGCCCTCACTTTGCTTGCCGTCATGACAACACGCATTTTTGTTTTTTATGAGATTCTTTTAAGGGCGAGTTTGTTAATAAAATAAACAAGTAAAGTTGAATTTATCTTAAATCATTGGTAACTTGAAATCTTAATGCATTTTATCAAATCAATCATGAATATACTCTTGCTAAACTTTATAAACAAATTTACTTTAGATAAACATTTTTTTAAATGTTGAAATTATTTGACGTCTGCCATTATACTTACCATATCAATGGGGAAATAATAATGGCCATTATACAAATGCTTAAGATGTCTCATCCCCGCAATGGTGTTGAGAAGTTTGTTTGCAAGAAACAGACTTCTCTTGTACCAAAAAAATGGGAAGAGGTGAAAAGTTGATTGTGGAAGAACCGACGGAATTGGGTAAATAATCCAGCGAGTGCAGCATTTAGGCATTTTTTGGCATTTTTTTTAGTATTTCTGATCACTCCATTCCCTCTTCTGTTCTTCAAAGCTTCCTACCTTAGCTGACTGGTTCTGATCGCCAAGCTTTTTTGCATACAAATCATGATAAGCCTTGGGATCAACACGGCTTAAAATTCTGACCCTTTTTCCATGTTTCTCATCTACCACTACTTTTCCATCAGTGGATTCAACACCATCAGCTAAGACTTTAATGGGCTTGACCTCAAATTTTGGATTAAGACTTGAAGGGCTATCAGCCATGACAACTGCGCCTAGAATCTCCCCCAAGAATGTGTCCTGCCAAATGCAGAAATCCTAATAAAGTTCTGCCAAATGCAATTTCTTACAACCAGAATGCTTCTAAGTGAGACATTCTGTTAAAAATTAAAATGATTCTTAAGTTAGTTCTTTCTCCTTTTTGTCCAGTCACAAGCAATAATAAAGTCTCAGACTCTTAGCATAACTACTGAAGTTATTATGATGTAAAAGAGGACTGAGCAAGAAATTAGTTGTGGATAGGAACTTATACCATATGGTGATATCTTTGGTGGATTTGCTTCAAACGGTTTAGCCTGGACAGAAGACGCTTGGAAAACACAGCTTCAGGTGTTTTTCTTGTCCCACGCAACCAGCCTATAACAGTCAAAAACGAACTTATTCTTCGCTGGATACTGAGTGGAATGAGTGTGATGTTAACTTCTGATTCAAACACTGTCTTGGCTGCTAAAGGATCCAAGAACATATTGAATTCTGCATATTGGTTGGAAGGAACTGAAAAGATATTTCCTTTGTCATTGGGATTCTTGCTGATGTGTCCCCCCAATACATAAACCTCCTGCAAGATTTTGGAATTGTTACGCCATGCCATCAGTACGCAAATTATAATTATCTTAACTAGCAAATTTTTCTGGTGTTACTCTCAAGTCTACTTTCTTAGCAGCTGATTGTTCTTGCTGACATACATTACTCTTTCAAATAGATGATAAACAAATGCATAAAATAACTTGCCTGAATTCTGGAGCTTATGTTTTTCACCGATACAACCTTTGCCAAATTAGTCAAGGGTCCATTGGTTAATACTGTAATCTTAGACCTTGGTTCAATTGTTTGCAATATAGATTCCCAAACTTCCATAGCTAGTGGTTGTCTGAGTTCAGGATGATCCGTATCCCGAGGAGCCCCAAACTTCACAGAGTTTTCTGCTGTATACCTGACACAGATCTTAAAGTGTTAGTCCCTTGCTGGTAACAAGCACTGGAAACTTACAAGCGTGCCAACCAGTAAAATGCCCTATTACAGTGAGTGGTGCCTAAGTTACAGACTGCATGGTGGCATTTCAAGCATTTCAAGATATAAACTACAAGTAGTATTTTAAAAATTTTCTAAGCCGTTGATTGTTATATCTATGTTTGTGTACTCCACTTGGCATGGTGCATTTTAGAATTATCTAATAATTTCATTTTTATTTGGAGATAATCCTAGTCTAATTCATTTCTACAGGAATTATTTCTTTAGTGGCAATAGTTGCTTCCATTTCTCACATAGTCAATAAGATTTTCATAATTTCTGGTGCATCGTAATGTTGATGCATGAAAGTAACTGAAAAGCACCTTCTGGAGCTTCGTGGTAGATCACGAGCAAGGCCATAAAGAGTGTCAGAGTCCAGAAACCCACCACTCCCGTGGGGAATGGCTTTAACATACTTGCATTCACCAACAGCTGAGAATATTGGATCTGACTGATTCATTGCAAAAACATCTCCTAGACCAACTGGGATATCGTCACGACCCATCATGTGCAGTAAGTCATAGATGATATCTACTGTTGAAGGATTTGCCCATCCAGTTGGGCTCACAATGATTGCCTGAACCCAAAGGTACAATGAAACTACATTAAAGGTTTATAATTGAGCCGTTTATAAACAAATAACAGAATAAAACTTGGGTTTTAAGTATCAGGTAGCAAGTAACATTAGTGCTCAAATTAAAAGTAGAGAAGTTCCTAATTGAACTTAAAGGCCATAAAGAGTTTTTCATTTGGCCACCCTTTCCTTACTTGATGTCAATATTTGATTTAATGTAGAACAAGTAATTCAAAGAAACAATAAGAATGAAAAATCAGAATACCTTAAGGTTGATCACTTCAACTGGCACTTTTAAGAGGTAAAATAGAGCAAGAAAATCTCCTGCACTCATGTCCAAGTCAAACACAACAGGTTTCCCCAGACTTTTATTTTGAAAATCTGGCTTATAAGTTACTTCTCTGTAGTGAGGAAACCGTGTAGTAAAGTTGAACCTCCCAGCATGTTGTGGTCGCTTTAGAACCTTTGACCCACCAAAAAACAAAGTCAAATTCGGATACATATGTCATTTTAAGAATCTAATGACAGCCAGAGCGAAATAATTCAGTTCTGAGTTTCTTTCTATTCAATAAGACAACTTATGTAAGAATGCGTCTTTCGTCACAGACAACATAAAACGGTGTGATTGATTAATCTTGAAGAAGTTTGAACAATATACCAAAAAATTGAACTCACATCCAAGAAGCTTTTGAAATATTCCCTGTCAAGTGAGCTCCCAACATCCTGGTTAGGCTTTGCTTTTGTGGCAACAAGTACCCTCACTGAGTCTGGACCATTTACCTCTGCTGTGTAACCATCCTATAGAACATGTTGCAGCACATAACATCAACATTTGCCGTATGTATGTGCGTGTACGTAACAAATTAAAGTTGCAACCAGAAAGGAAAACAACTACCTGACATCTCCCTTTCCCATTCTTCACAAAGCAAAGCGCATCTCTAAGTCCATGTTGAACATGACCGCTATGCACCCCACCTTTCTCTAGATTGAACTTAGGAACTTTAAGGTCATCAAAGAATGGATTGGAGCCATCAGATATCCCATAGGGTTTGTTTGAAGTGATTACGGTTATGTTCATATACTCCATTTCAGCAAATTTATTTTTCCCTTCATGGTTATTGGATTTACTCATGATTGAGACGGCTACACCAGCTGTGAAAGAGTCCCACATAAAATAACTCTGCTAACAATGAATCATTATGGATATTAGTTCTTTTCTAATCCATATCAAAGTAGATGTTAATAACAAAAAAATAAAAAATTCATTAAGAAATTACCGAATAGAATTCGTTGTCAAACCAAGTATCACGAGCCATTTTCAAGGACTTGAAACAGTATTGTGCCTCATACGTATCTTGACTCTTTTCAAATGCATCAAAGAATTCTTCGGTGATGGGGATTGTGTTTGTTGCATCAAGAGGAACAAGGGTGACAGGAATTCCAGAATGAATCACCTAAACCATGAGATATACTTTTTGTTATGAACATAGCTATCTATACATTTATCTCTGATATAAACATGCATAAAGCTGAACCTTAATAAGATGAATGTTTCGTTGATTGAAGTTGATATCAAGGCCTGAGGTAAACAATAATGATTATTATTTATTTGAAATGAAACTAAAAATATATTTTATAATTTAGAGGATAGAAATAAATGCCACATTAATGGTATTATTTAGGATGTACAATATCTTAATTTTTGAAGAAATTTAAAAAAAATTCATTTCATATAAATGTAAATAAAAAATGACTCGAGAGTTAAGAAAAGGAGAAAAAAAAATCTATTGCAACATTGCGCAATGCATGAATTACTAACTAATGTGGGTTAATAACTACTTTGAAGCAAGAACTGGTGTTATGCATATCGAAATGACTGACCTGGTATGCAGCAAAAGGGTCTCCAAAAATATTGAACTCCGCATAAGGGTTAGTATTATAATCTGTGAACATATTGCCACGGTCACCACACTGCCTAGGCACGCAGGAAGAGGATGCATTTTGGGGGCAACAACCAGTTGGGTTGCTTGACCTTACACCACCACCCATGGTATAAATGTGCTTCACATTTTTCTTGAGGTGAGGGTTACTCATAAGGAAAATGGCAAAGTTTGTATGTGCTCCAGTTATAAGCACAGTTATGGGACCTGCAGATATTTTGTCAATCAGCACTTGCTGAGCAGTTGGTTGTCGTAGTGGAGTATATCTTCTTTTGCCCTAATTTCATGATGAAATCAGCAAGCAAATGGGTATCGGTGATTAGGCTATGAACAATTAAAAAATATAGTTAACTGAATTTCAATTCACATACATGTATTGTAGATAGTTTGTTTGCAATGTAATTTTGGACAATTTCAACTTTGTCTTAGATAACTGAATGAGTTGCTAGGAACATCATTGATGTTGACAAGATGGCCTAATTTATACCTGTGGAAGGAAAGCTTTCCGGATGCCATAGTTAGCATCGACATCTAAGCGCCCTCCAACACCTACAGGAATGGCCCGCCTGTATCTGCAACCTCCTGCTGTTGTCATCCCCTGATTCAATGAAAATGAAGTGTCATATATGAGATTATATAATATTTCCTTCTTTTCTTTGCAGTTTTACTTCATTACACTCATCCAAATTAAAACAAGGAGGCATCGTTGAGGTTGAGCAGAGAGGATATCAATCCATTGTCTACAAAGAAAAAAGAGAGGCAGAGTGTTGACAAGTAAACACCTGTTCTATAATTGGAAGATATCCACCGACATTTGGGAGTATGGTACCATTTGGAAGTATTCCACCGTCGCCTCCAACACCAACAGCGATATCATCATCATCTCGCCCCATCATGTAAAGTAAGTCATAAATTTGATTCACAGCATGCCCCGCACTTGTCCAAGCATTTGCATTGATCGTCACTGCCTGCAATTGGATCCATGACATGACTCATTAAGCAGGAAATTATGGAATGGAATGGTTCGTATGATCATAATAATCATTGATTTGGGTGGGTTACCTCCAATTGAAATTGTGATGTATTGAGCTTCAAAAGGTAGAGTAGAGCAAATAAATCATCAGTATCAACATCTGTATCCAAAAGAATCCGATGAGGCCTCCCATCCACACTGCACGGAGCAGCTCCAACAGTTGCTATAATCAACACTAGAGCTATCCAACACCTCCTTGTCCTCCACAACAACATTATTATTATTATTATTATTATTATTATTATTATCGCTAGTTCAAGAAGAATAAACCACCCAAAAATCTCCTGTTCAAGAAAAACTAAAAACACAGTTGTTTGTGCTTTGATGAATCAACAAGAAGCACGAGTACTATTTATATGTGTGTCGCTCACCAATGCAAGTTAACGACAAAGAAGCCGCGTAGTTAGATAGATAGATAGATAGATAGATGATAATGCAAAGCAAATATAAGAGATTTAAATAGAAGAAGGGAGGAGTCAGAGGAAGGAAGCAGAGAAGAACCTGGTCCCCACTCCTGCGGGATGGGAGAGTTACTCTACCAATACAATATTATTATATTATATTATATATGATATGATATGATAGACAAACAAACAATAAGCAATTTACATCACGTGCTCCTTCGCTGCCTATCTTAGACTGTATTATTACCACGGATAAAGATTCTCTATATTGACTTTGCCTTCAAACTCAACAACTAAGAATATACCATCTTATTTGATAAATTAGAGTTTAATTTTCATTACATTCCCAATTTGGGTATAAAATTTTTTATACTATTAATCAATCATAAATCATCTCATATATAACTTTTAAAATAGTTATGATATAAAAGTCAAGATGTGACAATTTATCGTTAATTAATGATGTACAAAATCTTTATATTAATCTTATATATCAATTGAATCCTAAATTATATAAAAATCTCAACTCACTAATATTATTTGGCAAATGTTAATATATATTGTGAAGTTATATATTTAGTTTATCAATAAATAATTATTATTTTTAGTTCCTTAATCAGTAGGTTATGAGTACTTATTAACAAGACTCATATAATTTATTTTTTCATTAAAGTTTAAGTTTCATATCCTAAAGTTTTTTATACCTTCGACAACTTGCATTTTATAATTAATTCCTTATCATTATCCTATCATATAATTCGGGAGAAAGAGAAGGACAGTGAAATATTTGTTGTCCTTTTTTCGTGGCCCATCACTCGAATCAAAAACAAATAAAAATAAAAATCTGATGTATTAAAATGTAATATTTAGGTGTTTCTTATCAATTAAATATTAAAAATAAGTAAAAATATTAATAAATTATAATTTTATTTTTTATTTCAAATTATTATTGACAAAGGATACAGAGTATGATAAGAAATTAAATCAGAACCACTCCATCCATCAAAAACAGGCTTCTCGATCCCAACCCGCGGCTGCTCAATACGCTCCGCTCCACACGTTACAGCTACGTAGTAACTATTATATTTACTTTAGTATTAAATTATTAAAAAAATTAATTATATTATTTTTATTGGTTTAATGTTTGAGTTTAATTGGGCTGTTTGAGTTTAATTTTGATATATTATTAATATAAATTGATCAAAAAAAGTACTGTTAGTGTAAATTTTTATATTATTAACTAATCATAAATCATCTAATGTATAACTTTTAATGTAACTATAATAAAAATAAAACATTTTGATAATATGATAATCTATGATTGATTGACGGTAAAAAAAAATCTTATATTGTCCATAATAATAATTAAATCCTTAATATTTTTTTTATATATTTTTAGTTTCTATAAAATGATATATTAATTTAGTAAAATAATTAATTACTGTAAATATTTAGGTTAGTGTAATAATTTGGTTCCTATATGTGAAACAGATTCTTCATTTAGTCCCTATACGTAAAAAAAATTGGAAATGAGTCCCTACATGTGTAAACGTTAGCAAATTTGGTCCCTATATGTGCAAATGTTAGCAAATTCGTCCCTGCCGTCAGCAAATTAATCCTTATACATGACACAAAATTTTGATTTGGTCCCTAAACTTGAAGATAATATTAACTTGGTCCATGTATGTGCAATAGATAAAATTTTTGACCCTATCGTCTGCCAGTTCAGACCTAATTAAAAATGTTTTTCGTATTGATTATTTTTCATATATTATATCAATATATTTATTCTGTTGAAAGTCAACTTGGATAATTTCGGAATATAAAATCATTTATAGACCAAATTATACAACTTTTATTCCCACTAGAAGAAATATATTAATATAATATATAAAAAATATTTAATATGAAAAGAATCTTTAGTTGGATCCGGTAGAGACAATATTATCGATTACACATATAAAGACCGATTTAATTTTTTTTCTAACTTTAGGGACCAAATCAAAAATTTGTGTATATATAAGGTTTAATTTGCTGACGGCAGTGACGAATTTGTTAACGTTTGCATATATAGGGACTAAATTTGCTAACATTTACACATATAGGGAATCATTTTTAAATTATGTATGTATAAAGACTAAATAAAAAATTCATATCAGGTATAGAGACTAAATTATTACTTTAACCATATATTTATTTTAAAATAGTCATAAATGTTGAACAAAACAAAATGAGTGTCTATTTTAATACTTTTATGGGTTAGGTACGGACTCTAATGTGTAGGAAGTATTAGACCCGGGTTTGGATTTTCCTTTTTTTTCTCCTTATATTATGAGAGGAAAACAAATTTGGTTTTATCTTTTTTCTCTCTCTCATAATATGAGTGAAAATTTTGATCAAAAAAATAAAATGAGACGAAATATCAAGGGGAAAAAAGGGAAAGGAACCAAATTTAATTGAAATCTCAACACATTTCAGCTAATCAATGATAAATATATAATTACTTTTTCAATTTACATTCAAACCCACTATAAAAAAGTTATATACTTCTAAGAACAGGGAGCGAGTCAGGCTAAACAAAAACTAACCTTTTTAGCAAGCCTTTTAAAAAAAACTTAAGCCAAACCGATTGAATAGAATTAAAATTAAATAATTAATACATGAAATTTTATGTTTCTTGAATGTTTTACTATATTTTGGAGTGATAATATACACAAGAATATAGGGTGTTTTTATGTAGAGATTATCACATCGTTCATCTTTCCTTCAAATATATCAATATACCTAAATGACTTGTTAATTATCTACTACTAACCTTTTATTTAGATGATTAATTATTACTTATTAATTATATTTAATAAATTTTAAAACATTCATATTAAAACCAACCACCAACGCTGAAAAGCGGAATGAATCAAGGGAAAATTGTCAATGAATAAGAATAAGTAGTAGATGTTTCTTTATTTAAACCTTTATATGATTTTTTTCACTAAAAAAAATATTCATTCATTCAAATTAGTAAAAGACATCAAAAACAACATAAATTCAATATCGTTAAAAACCGAAAAGGATAAATCTGCGAACAAACTCACAACATCCAGGTTAATAACATAAAACGGCAAAATGCCAACAAATGTGACAAAATCAAAGTGATCGGAATAGCCATGGCTTCTGCTCTATAATGTTGACGCTCAAGTTTTGATTGAATTTGTAATGGATCGAAACTGATTTGTCAATCTAAACTAAACGAATACTACAACAAGATGGGAAACCAAATAACGCCGCACTCAAACAACGAAATCACGAAAAAACACGAAAGAAAAATCAGATCTATGTAAAAAAAAATCACTTATTTAGATAAAAGAAGAGAGAAAATGATATAGATGGGTGATTTCAGGTTAAAAAATGGCCCAAAACCACCTCCTCCGATAGACGAGGAAGAATGAAGAGATGAGTAGATAAAATGTTGAGAGATGGATTTGTATAGCTTTTCTTTCCTTAAACCTTTATATGATAATAGTTTTTTGGTGTTATTCTTTTTTTTTTTTTGGTGTTAAAACCTTTATATGATAATATGTTAGTTAATGTAGTATATTTTACATAAAATACTATTTGATTTGAGCCAAGATCCCAGCTCTACCTGATCTTGTTTTTAGCTGGTGATACTCCTTGACACCAGTGGCTTATCATAAATATTCTCTCCACTACGAGGATGTTTGAGAAAACCTGATTATTAGGCTTTCAACTATTTTTTTTTTGAAAAAAACAGCTATTTTATAAGTAATCTGATTTGTTTGGATCAGTAGATTAAATTTATAGAAAAAAGCTTTTTTTGAGTAAAAAATACTATTTTATGTCATCTAATTTGTTTTAGCTTTAGATTGTTGTGATTTGATTATTTTTCATTCTCAAAACTTTCTTCTTTATTTATCTCTAAAAAACTAATTTCGAAACAAATATTATTAAATTATACAAATAACTTCATACTCTTTTTTTTTTATAATTTACTATGTAAAAGTGATCTTTTTGCACCACCCAAATGAAATAGATTATCTTAAAATCACTTTTCAGCAAATATACCCAAACAAAAACAGATTCTGATTATAATCGATTACCACAATAATCGATTATACATATAATCGATTATCAACATAATCTATTTTTTCCAGCTTTCCCAAACAGACTCCAAATATGATAATTTAAGTCGTTAGATCAAATTAAAATCTGGACCTTTAGATCACATGGTCAAGATTAGAACATAAAGTTAAATAATCACATGACCACCAAACCCGGATTTGTTCCTCTCACAATAACACACTTCTCTCACTTGAGTCGTATATATATATATATATATATATATATATATATATATATATATATATATATATATATATAGTGTGTGTCAAATCAAATAAAATTTAAAAATAAACATCATTATAAAATATCTAAATTAAGAATCGACATTTATATATTCATCATCTCAATAACTTGTTAAGCATTACTGCATTATATTTTTCTATGATTATGAGTCTCACAAAAAATAATAAGAGACATCATGACACAATTTGAGCACTTTGTTTCTTTGCAAAAGAAAACATAAGAAGATGAATTACATCTTTCACCTTTATGCTATCAATGTGAAAGCAAAAAACTATTCTTTTTCATTTTTTTTATTTTTTTTAAATTCGGCCGTGTCTTTTTAGGTGTCCAACGACATAAAAGTATCATTCATGTGTCTAACACGTGTCGAATCACATCGTACCAAAAAAAATAATTTTTAAATTGGACACCTGATAAGGAGTGTTGAACACGTATCGTACGAGTGTCGGATGCGTGTCTGACACTCGCACACTGCCAAAGCCAGAGGTGTCTGTACTTCATAGTTTAGTTCATACCATAGATGTAACAAAGCTTGTTCGTTTGGCAATTTCCGCTAAATAATACGTCACTTAATAAAAAATAATGTGTTAAAAGTGTGAAAATACTAACACATGTATGAGCAAATGTGTTGCTCATAAATGTGTAAGTATACTTTGATTACTATACTTGGCAAATGTTACATCTATACTTTGATTACTTTCTAATTTTATCTTTGTCAGCAAATGTTTCATATGTAGGGAAATAGGCAACCTGGATTAATTCTGACCAGTCAAGATAAGAATCTTCCTTGCTTTTCCCTTTCCCCCACTTCCACCTTCCACACTACTCAAAGCAAAGGTTAAAAGGGGGCAAGGGAAGAAAACTGGCTTGTTGTGACACTCCTAAGCCATATGAGCCTCTCTACCTACCGTGCAAGAGTGCATAGCAGACGGCTAAACAAGATTCAAATTTGATTGGCATGGGCATGCCATCAGATCCAACAAGCCAACTTTCAGGTTGGCTAAGCACTCCCCCCATTCCCCCCACAGGCAGAAAATAAGAACCATGTAATTCAGTGATATACATGACAGAGACTGAAGCTCATATCTCTGTTAACTCAGCAACTTAACAACCATAACATATTAACATTCACATTTATTAGAACCTGCCATCAATGTGCTTTAGGAATAAGCCTCTTAACTTGCTGAGACATACCCCTCGTTTCTTAAGGAAAGCAACCTACACTTAATATGAATTTTCAAGGATCTAAAGTTGAAGAAACCAAAAAAATTTTAAAATTTTTTTTTTTTTAAAAAAAGGAAGTTTCCTAAGATAGGTAATCTAGAGCATAAATGAGAACAACAATTCTATGGCATGGATATATTTGCTGTTTCTCATCTTACACTCAATCCTATGAACCAAATCAATCTTCCTTTCCCAAATGAGAAATACTAGCAACACACTTTCTAATACTCTTTTTTCAATACACTTTCAAATTCATATGGGTCACACTTAAATTTTGTAGGACTCACATGAATTTCAACCAATAGGAGAGAATGTATTGAAAAAAGAGTGTTAAAGAGTGTGCTGCTAGCACTCCTCTTCCCAAATTATTGAGATTTTCATGTTATTCCGAGTAATGTCATGTTACTCTTCAACCATACTAGCTATAAGAACCGTAAAACCGTAAAAGTTCAATTCCACCAAATATTTTAACTTTTAGGTTAAATAAACAGTCCTTCCATATTTTAAGGGTATGTTTGAATGGAGGATTTTGGAGAGAAAAGAAAGGAAAGACTTATTTTTTATTTTTAAATTACAAAAAGTCAAAATCTATAAAATATTTATAATAATTAATAAATGGTGATTGAAAGGTAATACAATCATCTTTTATTTTATTCCTTCGTTTGTTTAAAAATAAAACTCAAATATAAATTAACATATAATATAGATCAGAAAGAATAAGAAATCACTACCCTTTCCCTCCAAAACCCCAACATCCAAAGATAGCCTAAGACTACATAGGTGAAGCTAATAAATCAATGCCAGTGAATAACTGATGCCAATTTGATGAACATTGACCAGCCGTAGAGAATTTGAGGCATGCAATGACTGAATTGAACTAATTTACTCTTGCATTGGTTCGTTTCAAATTCAATAACCAACTTACCATTGAAGAGCAAAGAATAGACTTTTATTTTTCTTCAAGAAGGATCAATTGATGTATAAATATAACACAGGCACATCATTACCGTTCCACCACTTCAAAATAAAAGGAAAAGCATAGATTAAGAATTCATAAGAAGAAAAACGTTGACATTGACAGGCAACAAAGATAATTATCTAATTTGTTTCAGTGCAGTAGTATATGATAAGAGAGGAAGCCTAATAAGCACTATTCTGTTTCACCCAGAAATTCCCAATCTAGCATCCCATGATCGTTTTCTACTTCAATAAGATTCATCTACCTCGTTATTGTCACAGACGAAGAAGCAGCTTCCGGTTCGAAGCATGGAGGGCGGAGCCGGTCTGGTGGTAATACCAACCGACCGATTTCTGAGCTTCCATAACGATCTGGGAAAGACCTAGAATAGAAAGGAGAAGAGAAAAAAGGGTAATGAGAAAATGAAGAGATTGAAATAGAAGAGAAGATAAGAGACGAGAATTAGCGACCTTGTCGGACGGTTTGCTTGTTGTTGCGGATATCGTGGACGGTAGCGGAGATTTTCCAATACAAAGGGCGACCCATGTAGAAGAGAAAGAGAAGAACAAGAGCCGCCATCACTATGCGGAAAGCGATCCTTGATGTGGCCGAAGCCATTCGCCTTTTCCTTCTTCTCTTCACAATCGCAATCACAATCACGATCTGTATCCCTTCGTCACAAATAGATCGATCATAGATGAGATTTAAGAAAAGAAGAAGAAACCCAGCAGATACCGCTCTTTGTTACTTGTTAGTTAGGTCTCATGTTGATGTTCCTTGTGTTTTTAATATTTCCACGTCAGTATTTGTTTTTATTTTTATATTTTACTAAGAAACAAACAAGCCAGTTGATTTAGATTGATTTTGAGTTAAGATGTCTTTCCATTCAAAAATAAAAATAAGTTGTGATTTGATATGGATTGGATCGATTCCTATATCAAATTCGAACAAATCTAATCCTATTAAAAATGATTTGAATTGAATTAGATGATTTAATTTTTATCAACATAATAACTAAAAAATAAGTCTAAATAACATTAACGAATAAAACATTTAACATATTAAATTAAAACATTACGAACTAATAAATATGAATTTTATGTTTGGCACATTAAAAATAATAAAAACTTGCATCGCATCAAATTAATAAATGTTATTGAAAAAACAAAAACCAACCAGTAATAATTTAATACAACGTCACATACTAATAATAGAATAAATGAATATTAAATTTTATCTAAGTGATTCGGTTAAGCTCGGTTACAAAAAGAGAAACTTAAAATCTAATCGAATTTGATCATTTTTCACATATGCTATTGTTATATAAATTCATTTGTTGCTATTAAATACCTTTGAATTTCTCTCTTAATGGGTTCTTCTTTGTCCCCCATAAATTTTCGAGACTGCATCGTCAATAAGAACAATTTTCTAGTGTCAAGTTCATGGTAAAAGAAAATTGGTCTTCTTGCATACTAATTGTTTGATGAAAACCTCAGGTCTCTGCCACGAGGTAAACAAATTTTTTTGATCTGTTATAGTGTACTTTCTCTATGCTTTTGATGTTTTATTAACTTGTGGGCTCTTCCATATGTCTTTCAAATCAACACGATCCTATTTTATATAGGTTATTTTTCTATTTAATTAAATAAATATTTTTTAAAAAAGATTCATTGAATTAGCACCGGTGTTGTTACTTAAACTATTACATTTATGTTCATTTTAGTCCAATAATTTCGGAAATGATTTAATTGATATACATTGTCAGTATAAAGTTTTTTATACTGTCAATCAATTAGAAATTGTTACATAAACTAAAATATTTGACTCTTATCTTAATTATCTTAGAAATCATTCATACCATAAATAATTTTACATTAACAAAACATACTAATTAAACTCTTTTGAAAAACATCTAACTTATCTGAACCACAATTTTTGGAGTCTTACACTCGATTACTCAACCCTTCTACTCCTAACTAAATATTATGAAGATTCTCACTCTTGACAATATTATAGGGCCTTCCTCAAATAATTTCATATCGCGTCAATTGCAAAGAAGTTAAAACAACGAAAAGTTTGGGTACTTCTCATATTCTTTTTCATAAGTGATTAAATTCTGCTTATGAAAAAATAAGTGGGAAGAAGTGAATTTATCAAGTAGATAGCCTTCTTTGAAAACATGACTTTGAAAACAACACCCTACCGTGGCAGAAACATGTTCGGGAGTTATTTTATTGTCCAAAAGATCTAGGCAATTTGGACTCAAGTTTTTTAATTTATATATATTATAATTATCTTTATTTTACTCTATGTTAGACTTTATTCTCCAACAATGAACGAGACTAGTGTATGAAATTGCCCTCTTTTGTGAACAGATCCATAGGAAATGAGAGATGTTTGATTATTCAAAGGAAAATTCAAGGTGGAAAACCTACCTGCAGTTGATGAATAGGTAATGATTAAGGTAGTGGCTAGGCTAGTGTCTTTATGCAGGCACAGGTTTGAATAATGGGAAATTATCTTTTAGCAATAAGCTAACAATATAATGGATACATATAAACTACTATTTGTTACATCAATGCAACTCATCTGTAGCTCTCATATATCCTTCCTGCACCTAGTTATACACTGTTATTTTATGCCTCACTTGGCAATGCCGATCCTATCCATTGTTTCAAATGGATCTAAAAAAATTGATAAATAATAGTACTAATTGTACGAGATCTTCATGCTGTGATTTTGGCTTGAGCTCCCACAGGCCAGACCACCAAATAGTTAAGGATAGTTAAGATTTGAGAGCAACACCAGTCCGGAATTTATCCATCAAAGCTTGTAGCTCTTTTCTCTCTATGAATTGATGCTTGCCTGAATTTCTTCCAGTGTTTTTCCTTTGGTTTCTGGGACTAACTTTGCTACAAATAGAATAGTTAAGAGGGAACATCCGGCATACAAAAATAAAGTACCTGGCCAAATAGCATTGAAATATATGTTACCAATTAAAGTCAGATGGAGATAATAAGAATTCTAACGAACTGTGCTTACCAGGAGAACTCCAGCTCATTAGAAAGTTGAAAGTATATGAAACTACCCAAGCTCCTCCCCAGTTCACCAAAACCACCAAGCTCCCAGCAGTTCCCTTCACATGAATTGGAAAGACCTGCAATATGAAAACTAGAATATAAATGATACTCTACAAGAGCCGAGACCGTTTCATAAATGATGCACCACAAGAGACAAAACCAATAAACCATTCAAGTGTTGTGTCAAATGATACACACCTCAGACATTATTACCCAAGGAACCGGTCCCAATCCAATTGAAAATGCTGCTATATAGATCTGATTACAAGCAATGCCAAAAAGATGGTAGAATTTAAGGTCAAACTGGATTGAGTTTAAAGATTGTGTAGTTAAAAGAAAATCAACATCTTCATAAGAAGACTCACCAGCACGCCTGCAACTGCTAATATTGGCACCCACCCAAGCAATAAGCTCCAATCCTGATCCATAGGGTCATAAAGCAGGATGTTAGAATTGAGATACACTCACATTCTATGGTGAAAATATAATATTAAAAACTTGCCTTCAGAAAGAAAGCAATTCCAGTAATAAAGCAGCCTAAAAAGGTCCCACTTGCTGAAGCCTACATGCATGAAGGCACTTCTATTAGGCATCATCAAAGCTCTTATTCTTCCTACTTTTAGATGGTATAATTAAAAATTTAAATGCTTGAAAACTGATTTACCATTATAAGTGGTCTTCTTCCAGACTTATCCATCAAAATGGCTCCCAATACGGTGAACGGAACCTGTCATTCATTTAACAGATGAATTTGAAAGTTGAAAAGAAAAATGTAGTTACATGGTTATTGTCTGAGTGATCAACTACCTGCATACAAGCATAGGCTATGGTACCAACTTTTCCTGAAGAAAATCCTGCAAATTAGGTTGTAGGGGGATAAATACCACTGAAGAAAGACAGGTATCTTGATTGTTTTTCAAAATCAGCATGTATTTGTTCTCACGTACCAGCTTCTATAAAAGTCTCGGCTGTATAAAATCCAATACCATTAATTCCAACAGATTGTTGACATACCATTAACCCAACCCCAATCTGAAATCGTTACAAACAGTTAGAAACCTGTGAATATTATACAAACTAATTGAATTTGTGCAAGAAAGGTAGGTTGCTTACAACTACAGAGCGCACGTGTTTGCTTTGGAACAAATCCAGAAGCTTAGTTTTAGGAAGGCTTTGAAGAGTTTCAATATAATCCTATTAGCAAAAAAATAAGTCAGCTCAGTTTATCAAGCATGTCAAATTGATTAGGAAACATCTTAAACGCGTTCAATCAGTTAAGGCCCGGGAGCTTGGAAAGTACGAGAATTTCATCAGCTTCTTCAGAAATATCAACATCTTTTCCGCGAAGTCTCCTTAAAGCTACTTGAAATTCTTTTTCAAGGCCAACCTTTGCCTGAAAAGAAATTATTTTTAGTTTATTAATTTGTATCTTCCTCTTGGACGAAGCAAATTAGAAAATAGGACAATTTGGGGTTTAGATTGTAGGTTAATGCATACCAGCCATCTGGGAGACTCTGGGATAAACCACAAACCAATCAGCAAGGAAATGCAAGGTACAAGCCCTTCAAAGTTCAAGCCAAGACAAGAGACAACAGTTAGAACTTTTTCTCCATAATTGGCAACACCTTAATAGGCTTAAACAATAATTCCAAAGCTGATGTTATTACTTACCTGCTAGAGCTAGTTCTCTCCAATTTATGACACTTCCCAATAAGAATGAGACTGAGGCTCCAATAACAATCATAAGCTGCAAAACAACTAGAGTCAAGACCAAAGTTGTCCTTAATTGAAACTTAACTTTTAATCAAAGAAAAACTATAATAATTCTTAATATTATTCACCCACCTGGTTTGTTGTTGCAAGTCCACCTCGAAGATTTTTGGGTGCTATTTCAGCTATATATACAGGAACCTGTTCCATTTAGCTTCAAACATTATCATTAAGAAGCAGCATACAGCATGCTCTTAAAATTTCTGAATTTAAATAAACAAAAATTTAAATTAGTTACCGCGTATGAGATAACTCCAATTCCATATCCTGTGAAAAATCTTCCAATGTCAAGTGAGTAAGGATCCTGCATTAGATAGAATAACACAAGTGAAACCTCTTTTCCAATTTGCTACATTTTTCTTGAGAGGAATTTGTAATGTGCAGAAGATGCATACCTTTGAGAAGAAGACAGCTAACCATCCTGTTACGCAAAATCCTGTTGACATTCTCATTGCCTGTTTCCCAAGAAAATTAAGGCTTATTAATATTGAAACTTGAAAGGGCCTATAGAGTGCATATAAGGAACTTAGATTTCACATACCCCTTTCCGGCCAATGAAATCCGTAATCCGGCCACTTGTTATAGCCCCAAGCATTGCACCAATGGTTACTAAAGAACCAAACATGGAAAACTGCCATTCCCCAAGACAGAATTAATTGTCTTTCTGACAGTAATATAAATGTCAATGAGGAGGGGAAATTAGAATACTAACCTCAGCAAGAGATAGATTAAGATCTGCCCTGATAGCTGCTTGAGTGGGTGCTGAATAGCCCACCTGCCAAAATAATAACTCAAGCTAAATATACAAACCTTTTTTTGTTTATTTGGTGTCGTTTTTGGTTTGGTTCCTAACCCAGAAAACTAACACAAAAGGAAACAGACATTTAGTGAACTATATTTTCTGTATGTGTCTTTCTTAAACCATGCACCATATTTTTAAAAGAAAACAAAAAAAGTATGGTAAGTGTTCTTTCTTTCTTTTTGGTTGTCCTGTCTATATATATATTTTGTCACTGAAAAAAACCTCCTTGGCTTTACCAATTATAATTTTCAGAAAGCATAAAGATACTTACACAAGTTCCAAATGAAAAAGAACCACAAACAGCAACAAATGTGCTAAGCAGAACCATTCCAATGGATCCATTTTCCACCCTTTTACTAGATTCAACATCTTTACAGGCAGCAGCAGCATCCTTCCCTTGTTGAATGAAGGGCTCCTGCAAATCCTGAAGCCCCTTGGATTCTCCACTTTTAACATCCTTATGCTGTTCAATTGCCATTTTCTTCAATAGCAATATGACCTCGAAAAATGAATAACACAAGAATAATGAAATAGCCCCCCCAGAAGTTAAGAGCAACGTTGTGATACTAACTGAGGACATGCAAAAACATGCTAAGTGTTGGATGTATTTTATACTACATGTACCATGGCAGCATTGGGCTAGATATTTCCATTGTTTGTCTGATTGTGTTAATTGGAAATTGAGGGAAGGGCCTGGCATGGTACAAGTACAACAACTAGTGTCTGATTGAAAATTTGGAATGGCATGTGGGAAGGAAGCTGTCATTGACGTGGTGATTACAATAGGCCTATTCAGACCCTTCTGCTAGGAAATGGATTAGGAGCTCAAAATTGTTGGTCTTTGATTAACAACTTGCATGTGAATCCTGTGTTGAGTCCATGATTGCACTTATTTATTCATCTGAGCTTACGTGGTTCTTACTCGGATGGGTCGGTTTGCAAATAAAGTTCAATTGAATATGGTTCTCACTTCTCATAGTAGTCGGCAAGCTGTTGAGTACGGTGTATGATATGATGGTATTCATATTCTTTGGCTCAATGATTGGGAGAATGCATAGAAGCACGCGCCATTGCAATTGGTCTCGGTAAAATTTTCATTGTGATGCAAGCGGTAGTAAATGGGTTGTTTATTAGCTATGTAGCTGATGTTATGCAAAGTTGAAGGTGCCCATATAATATCATTTGGTACTTATGTTTTTGCACACCACTAATTATAGTAATAATGTTATGTCAACATCTCTGATATCTTGTCGACACCTGATTAATGATATTCAAAATCATAATTAATAGTATATTAAACTTGGTTAATGGATACACCAAAATAGGTAATTCGTTACCCCTCCACAAGAGGTGTTCATCAACCAATTCAAAAACCGAAAATCGAACAAACCGAAAACCACAAAAATCGCTTTTCTTTCATTGGATTGGATCGGATTTCGGACCCCTAGTGAAAACCAATTTAATCCAATCCAAACCGACCTACTATATACATATATTATTATTTTTGAAATTATAGTACTAGTCATATATAAGCATTGTTTTTCATACTTTTATGAACGAATACCCTCATTCTCTTTAACATTTTTGTTGGGATTGTCAAATACTAGATGTATTGGAATTTATATAGTTATTCATGTTCTAGAAGATTTCATGCATGTACTTAGGTGCTAGAACTACATTAATTCTACTATATACAGGTTTAATGTTGGTGTTCGACGTAATATAACTATGTAACGATGTATCGGTAAAACCAAATTATCCAATCCAATCCAAACCGCATTCGATTAGATTGGATTAGATCAATTTTTTTAAGGAAACAAACAGATCAAATCCAAACCGCAAGTTGTTTCCATCTTTGGATCAGATGGTTTTTTTGCTCAAAAAAATCGATCTAATCCAATCTGCGAATGTCCCTATTGCATCCACTAATTAGGAAAAAGATCTCCTTTTTTATCTCCTCATTTCTATCCATTTCCAAAGTTTTTTTCCAAATAAATGTGTATTATACACATGTATATAGTCCCTCCATGCATTTATTATCTCAAAACTTTAGTAATGGACATCTCCATTTCTCATGAGAAATGGAGAGGATCCCTACTCCACTAATTAAGCTTTATTAACCAGCATTTGTAGTCCGTTAACGAGTTACCCATTTATTACATATATATACATTAATCACGTCCAACATATCATTAACCACGATTTTAAACCACATTAACCAGGTGTTGGAAGTTGTCAAATTTTTTATCTATAATTACAAAAATGTATTTTCAAGCACCACGGGTTTGCTAATTTTCACCTAGCTTGTTGCAGTTTTCAGATTGCACTCCACCACAACCTTCCAAATTAAAGTTTAGGTGAATTTTAAAGAAAAAAAGTAAATAAGTCTAGCTCAATTCAATGTTGTCATGGGCAAAATTTTCAGAATATCACTGTTTTAATTTTTATTTTTTAAACTATCACCCTTTCCAAATTATATACCAAACTACCACCATTTTCAATAACATTGAGAAGTCCCCTTTGATGGCCACGACTTCTCAACATGATTTGGAGAAATTTTTTTGTCACACCCAGTTGGGAAATCTGGTTCTTCAACCACGACTTCTCAACGTGGGTTTTAATTTGGGAAAATTTTTTTGTCACACCCAGTTGAAAAATCTGGTTCTTCAACCACGACTTCTCAACGTGGGTTTTAAATTTTTTTTTTTTTGTTTTCCATTAATTTTGTATTGTTTTAATTATATTTATTTTATTTTATTAATTACTTATATTAGTCTAATGAAGCTTTCATCCGTCTAAGCCTTCGTTCGTCTGATGACTTTCACTCATCTAAGCTTTCAACCGTCTAATGAAGTTTTCACCCGTCTATGCTTTCATGCTTTCACCCGTCTAAGTATTCGTTCGTTTGATGACTTTTACCCGTCTAAGCTTTCACCCGTCTAATGAAGTTTTCACCCGTCAAAGCTTAAATGGGTGAAAGCATGAAAGCGTAGACGGGTGAAAGCTTTATTAAACGGTTGAAAGCTTAGACAGGTGAAAGTCATTAGACGAACTAAGGCTTAGACGGGTGAAAGCTTCATTAGACTGGTGAAAGCTTAGATGGGTGAAAGTCATTAGACGAACGAAGGCTTAGACGGGTGAAAGTCATTAGATGAACGAAGGCTTAGACGGGTGAAAACATGAAAGCTTAGACGGGTAAAAGCATGGAAGCTTAAACGGGTTAAAGCTTCATTAGACTAATATAAGTAATTAATAAAATAAAATAAATATAATTAAAACAATACAAAATTAATGGAAAACAAAAAAAAAATTTAAAACCCACGTTGAAAAGTCGTGGTTGAAGAACCAGACTTCCCAACTGGGTGTGACAAAAAAATTTGTTTCAAATCATGTTGAGAAGTCGTGGCCACTAAAGGAGACTTCTCAATGTTATTGAAAGTGGTGGTAGTTTGAAAAATAAAAATAAAAACAGTGATATTCTGAAAATTTTGCATATTGTCATGCGTGTAGATATTTTGGTAACAGACACACTTATGATATATTATGATGTTTTTTATATTATCAACAAATCATATATTATTACATTATTAAAAATATTTATTTTTTATAATAAATAATATAAAAAAATTAAAATGACAGTGTATCAAAATAAAACTTTGAAGTATAATATGTTTTGTCTATCTTTTTTGGATTTAATTAGTATATATTATCAGTGTCAAGTTTTTTTTAAAGTGAGAATCTATCAGAAATTATTACATAAGATAAAATATTTGATCATTATCCTAACTACCTTAAAAGTCACTTATACTATTATTTATGATTGGATGACAGTATAAAAAACTTTATATCGACAATGTATAACAATTAAACTCATTTTTTTATGCTATTATTTTTTCTATCACCTATATAAATGTAAGATTTAAAAAAGCACTATCCATACATATTTCAAAATTAGAATAATACAATCCTAACGTTTTAAAGATGGTCGGTGTCCTTTTTGGTGAAATGATTAGATTTTTTTTGAAGGTCTCCTTCGTATGTAATTAAAGAGATTAATCCCCGAGTTTTTAGATGATATTCAAAGGTTGATTTCTTATAATCAAATTTTTTTATATAAAAGAGTTAGATATCAAACTCCTAATTATTTATTTAATAGATTTAAATTTATTATCATTTAAATCAATCACATGTTACTGATTAAATGATACGATTGTTGTTAATGAAACATACCAATGCATTAAAGATTCAAAATCTGATGGGTAACGAAAAGTTATTTAATGATGCAAGGCGAAGATATTTTTCCTTTCACATGTGTAACAAAAGGTAATTTAATGATATTACTTTAACACTTACTGTCTTTTTCTACGTTGATATATTTCCTTCTCTTTAGTCCACGTTTCGAGTTATTTATTTATAAATAACAAAATTGTCGGGGCTAAGTTGAATTGAATACTGGATAATGAAAATAGATCCTCACTATTTTTTATTTTTTCATTTCTGTTAATTTCTAAATTTTTTTAAATAAATATATATTATATATATATGTATTAATTTCTTTCATGCATTTATTATTCCAAAATTTTAATAATGAATATCTTTAATTCTCATAAAAAATGAAGATAATCCCTATTCCCTCATAATGTCTGAATATGAATGAAAATCTATTGTCTCACCTAAACTTGATATTATCTTATCATATATATCAATTAAAAAATTTCATAATAATAATAGAAAGCAAACTAATATAATAAGATAGTATTGAGAGACATAATATATTATGACACTAAAATAAGATAATAAATCTTTGTTCTCTAAAAGGCTAATCGATTCTACTCCCTACGTCTTATTATATATGTCACATTTATATAAAAATTTTGTCCCAAAATATATGTCATTCTCTATTTTTAATATAATAATAAATATTTTCTATCAATTGTACCCTTAAATATTTCACTTTATATTTATGAAAGTAATTAATATATCAATGATTAATAAGATTAATTTTATAAAATTATCACTTATTTTTTTTATTTATTATTTTTTTAAAAATTATATAATTTAATCAAATATAATATATATATTGTGACAAAGCAAGTGACCATAATTTGACTAAGTTTGTCCCTCCTTCTAAATGTGTAGTTTTGCCTGACATAAAATATTCACATGATAAATTTGAACACACAATTTCTTTTATATTATATGATATAAATAAGTGCGTGCACAAAAACAAAAGATGCTACCCTATGGCCAACCTCCAATGCCCGTGGGTTTTGTCAGATTTGGTTTCAGATCCACCATGTAAGACGTAAAAGCTCTGAACGGGAAAAAAAAAAGTTATCATGAGAGCATTTTTTAGGTAAAAGACAGTTTGTCAAATCAAACCCACCAAATAATTAAGAGTTTATAGCTGTATGTGAATTATTGTATTTTTCTTACAAGAATTAATAAATAAAAGAGGGTGTTTTCTCCATTAAAAGGGTTATCTTTTAACCGTACAACTCCAATTGAGAGAGTGTGAGTTGATTTATATTAAGTTTGAAATTTGTTATATTATCTAAAAAATTTAAATAATTTGGATTCAAATATTTTTATCTTATATACATTTTAATTTTTTTGGATAATCATGTTATAGGTATGGACGGAGTATCCATCATAATTAGCAGTGACTAATCTCCTTTATGGAACCTGTTGGACACATAAGGTGAGTTATCCCCTCCTAATTAGACTTTCTTCGTACATAAGATTCAGAATTCAAACCCTGATCACTTTAATTCCTTTTGTTTCTAGTAAGATGAGACTTATTCTTCAACAAAAAAAATAAATAAATAAAAAGGAGTACTTCAATCAAATAGGACCATTGAATTACACTTCCGGGTCTTTTCGGAAAGCAATTAACAAAATATTTAAAATAACAATAAAGACAGGATTAGATAGCTTCTAAAATTATTTTTCAAAATGCTCATAGGTGAGAAGTAGTTCCATCTATGTTATAACGAGGTGAAGCTGATTTCAGGATTAAGTTAGTCAGGCAATTTGAGATTTCACATTACAAAATAAATGTTAAACTGATATATCACTAGCGCAAAATATGGATTCTACGATAGGATTCTACCTTGATTACTTTTTAACCAATATAAAAAATGAGACGGTGACATACTTGTAATTAAATAAATGTAGGAACTCACTTTTAATATCGGTTGCTTTAC
Organism: Ammopiptanthus mongolicus; assembly: GCA_039655645.1. Classification (NCBI taxonomy): domain Eukaryota; kingdom Viridiplantae; phylum Streptophyta; class Magnoliopsida; order Fabales; family Fabaceae; genus Ammopiptanthus; species Ammopiptanthus mongolicus. Next base: position 77,645,467 of record CM077350.1, on the reverse strand, counting down.
AACCGATGTAAAAAATGATATTTTATATCGGTTGGTAAAGGAATCGATGTAGAATCTCACTTTTTACATCAGTTCTAGAGCAACCAATGTTAAAAGTTAGTTTCTACATCGATTGTTTTTCCAACCGATGTTAAATGTCATTAAAAATTATAGCGTTACATTCAACCCAAGTCAAGTCCCGCATTTCTTCACACAACAAACGTACTCCAAACCCTCAAGCTCTCATCTCCCTCTCTCCCTCACCGCTCCCAACCACCGTGAGTCTCTCTTCTCTCTCGCATCTCTTGTAATTCTCTTTGGTGAGTTATCTCATTCTTTTCTCATCTTTGCGGGTGCACGAACAGAGCACGCTCTCACAAACGCAGCTACACGCCCACAACCACCACTCCACTGCCACACGCCCGCCTCGTTCATCCTCCTCATTGTCCTCACCCACGACTTGGGGTTTCGAGTTCTCCTTCAACCCTGATTCTCTATTGGTTCATACTTGGTGAGTGAAGGATTGTTTATTGTGTCTTTGCCTATTTAATTGATATGATTCATAAAAGGATATTTCTTTGCGTTGAAGCTGTTTGATGATATGTTTATGTTGATGAAAAACTGAAATAAAATGATATGTGCAAAGTTTGAAGTTGTGAAAATACATGTTCTCTTTTGATGCTCCCGTGTTTAATGCTTCGGTTCTCCCTATTGTGAAAAAAAATCATCAGGTTTTTCTCTTTTGAAATAACTTTAAAGAACTCTATTTTATTGTATTTATGGCATTAGCTGGTGTCATTAAGTATGGTTTACTCTCATTAATGTTGATTGGACTGTGCTATGATGGCTTTTGCTTCCCATTCCCTTCATTTGAATCCCTTGATTGCTTAGAAGAAGTCTTTAGGTGACTAGAACTTATGGTGATTTAAATCGAACTTCCATTATTTTTTCAGTTGAACTGAATTGTTCCTTTTGCTAGTTACCCCTTGCTGCTTATTGCTTCTCAATTTTTTTCATTTTTCAGCAAGGTACAACCATTTTTGCTTTTGTTTGTGTTTTTTCTTTAAAAACTCATAATGTTTTCCGTTTTTAGTGTTAATAAATTAGCAAAGCCTTAGTTTCTCGTTTGAGATTCAATATTAACGAGCATATGTGTACTTAATTCTCATGTTATACTTAATGAAAGTTCCGTCTAATGCATTTGCTTTCGCTCTTCGGGTGCATATTTTATCACGGTGGATGTCACCGCGTTCAAGTCATATACGTTGGAGACTGATGAAAAATGCTGTCGAAATTTCGTTAAGTATGAACATGAGAGTTAAGGACTAAATGTTAATCGAGTGTTGAAAAAGTTTTTTCTCGAATGAGATAGGACCATACCCTGTCATAAGAAGGAGTTGAAGATCTTGGACTAAGTGAAGTTGTTGTTATAGTTATGGATCATAATTGGGTCCATGCTAGACACACTAGTGTATTAATTCATTAACACAAATTTGATAATACACGGCATGCTGAAAAAGTTTAACCTTTGCTCTACTCCAGTTCTGCATAAAAGATTGGTCCATAATTATGGAGAAAATGGCTTCTAAGCTTGCTGCAATTGGGTTAGTGTGTAATGTCTTGGCATTTTAGGCATAAATGATCCATTTCAAGCTAAAAGCTATGGGTCCTTTTTGGACTCCCCATGTTAATCTTAGCGATAGGAATTAAGTAATAAGCTCGATCATGAGACATGAAGTTAGAGGCACTGTAATGGAGAATTCTTATAATACTCAGTCAATAATTACTACCAATCATTGAGGCAGCCATGTAAGAAATAATGAAGAAATTATGACTAGGTCGTTGCAATACCATGTTGGAGATAAGAGAAATGTTGGTTTTATGTACAAAATTTCTCATATAGATCGCATACGCTGGCTGAGGTAGAAAATTTTGTTGGCAAGATAGTAAGTAGCTGTTGAGACAGCAAGCTAACAAAATCTCTCTACCTCAGCATATTTGAGGTATGTAAAACAATTTGGGTTAGTGTCCTAAGTGTTAAAGAATTATAAAATATATTTTTTTTTTGAAGAAAAGAATTATAAAATATTAAGTGTTAAAAGAAAAGTAAAGTATTTAATGCATGATAAACTTTAAAAAAACTTAATTTTTCAATAGCACTTCCTAACAAAACTCTAACTTTTTATGTGCAACTAACATTTCTTGATAATTAATTAATGCTGGAAATAACAACTTCCTCTCGAGCATCGTTGTGGAATATATAATTCAAGTAATATCTTCTAGGTTTCAAACTGGTTGATCATCTGGGCTAGCTCAAGGATCCATAAGAATAGAAGTCCAATTAAGTATTTACAGATTTGCAAGTAATAACATGGAGGAGTTGGTGATTTAGATCCTTTAAAATGTTGGTTTACTTTAGAGTAAAGTGTAGAATTTTAATCATTGATAAAATACCTAAGAGTTAATGATTTTATAAAATATACCAGGATGGCAGTATACGCATAACCAAATGATACATATGTAGTAAATCACTTGATTTTCTTCTCGATGGTGCGAACTCTTACTTAATTCTTGGAAGTATACCCCTTAATTACTTTATAACAACCAAGTCGGATAGGTTAATAGGAAGAGATTTAAATTTGTTTGGACACAATCAGTTATATTGTTTCTAAGAGGTGAATGTGAACAACCATAAATTATATATAGGGTTTTGCTAATAAGAAATAATGTTCTAAAGACACGTATTAAATAACTAAAATATAAATTAATTTTTTAATTTTATTTAATATTTTTAATTTTTAGGTTCCTTACGTTAAACAAACCCTTATATATAAAAGGAGGGAATTAGAAGAGTTTGTTAGAATTTTTTAGAAAAAATGACCAAAGCAGACAGTCTTCAACTTTTTAATAAAGTGGAGTATTAGCTAGATGTGATGTTGTTAATACCCGTAACAGATAAGGATCGAGACGTCGCTCCAAGCCTCCTAAGTCCAAACACATACTGTGTGAAGCTAGGTGGAATCTATTCCTATGCTTCGTATCGGTAATCACTAATCAATCGTAATCGCGGTACAATAATGCGATACTACGTGGACCGAATCCTCTATCCTTGGAATGGAAAAAGATCTCTTCATTTTTTATCTTTTTATTTTTGTCCATCGGATCCCATTACCGATACTTACTTTCCCATTTTCTCCACTTTTTCTTCTTTTGTTATAGACATGTTTAATGTGCTTTCCCAAATTAATTTGTATGTGGTATTTATCTCAAAACAAATGTGTATGTGGTATTCATTATGAGTTTAATTGATATGTATTTTTAGTGTAAATTTATTTATAATATTAATCAATCACAGATCATGGTATTTGTGACTAGGGATGGACATGGGTACGGGTCGACCCGCGAATCCTGTGTACCCAATCCAACCCAACCCACAAATACTGGGTTGGTTCAGGTCATTGGGTTGGGTTGGTTTCTAAATAAGGAGACTCATAGCTTATGGGTTGGGTGTTGGGTCCAAAGATTGTAAACCCACTCAACCCAACCCAACCCACATATTGAGAGGAATATTATAAGCCCAGCTATTGCAGCGTGGAGTGACTCTTCTATCTTGAATTTGATGACTTTTCTTTAATACTCAGCCGCCTAAATTGGAGTGAACATTTTTTGGTTACATGAGCAGAAATAGTTTGAGGACATGCGGAAATAGCTTGAAGACATAATTAGTGAAATTGTTTAGGGATTGTTTGAAGACATTATTATTTTTTTTATTTCACTTGTTTGTTTAATTTTGATGGATATTGTGATCCAAATTGAAGTTGTATGCTTCATTTTGTATTTGGAAGTTCAAATTAATGCATTGGTAGTATTTTTCTTCCCTATTTTCCCCCATTATTTGCTTTTGATAAAAACAAAATAATTTACTACCAAACCCGGTCACCCGACCCAAACCAACCCGTATGAAGTTGGGTTGGGTTGGTTTGGGTTACATGAAAATTTTCGAAGAAATCGATCCAACCCAACCCATATTTATTTGATTGGGTTGGGTCTTTAAATGCATCAAAACCCACCCAACCCGACCCATGCCCACCCCTATTTGTGACTTTTAAGATATTTAAGATTAAAATTAAATATTTTAATGCTATAACAATTTATGATTAATTCACAGTATAAAAAATATTTATACTAATAATACATACCAATTTGTTTTTTATATAAAAAGTATTTATACTGATAATACATATCATATTTAAATATTTACTATATTTTGATATTTATATACAATATATTATATTTTTTAATATATATATATATATATATATATATATATATTTTAATATTTTTCGGGTCCGATTTGAACTTAACCAAACCAACTTGTTCTTTAGATTTCCTAAAAAAATCTGTAACCAAACTGAACCAATTGATTTGGATTGATTCATTTTTTTGATATAAATTCAAACCAAACCGATCTGTAAACACCCCCAACTCTGGATGTACTTTCCACACGGTTGGACTTGGGCTTTTAAGCTTCTTTTATTTTTTTAGTATAGATTATATTATTTCGGCTTTTGCTTTTCCCACCCGGCTCATTAATATTTCTATCCCCATCTCCCAAATTTTTAATTTTCTTTCACAAAAAACCCTACACCTTCTCCTCACCCCTCCCTCCCTCACTTTCTTCTTGTCCCACCTCCCATCACACCATTTCCCTTCTTCTTCTTCACACCCCCACCCCCAACCACCACACCTCACCCCCATACCATAAGTAGTTACTAATTATTATTTCAAATTTCAAAATGACGCTTCAACTATACATTGCTGCTTTTTAGGCTTGATTAATTAATATAATCAAAAGAAGAAACAAATGGTATTGATAAATGATGAGGAGCAGAAACTACAAGGAACCTGTTGGACAAAAGCGTAACTGTAGGTGGAGAGGCACGCCATTCTTGAATATCTCTGAGTATTGCATCGGCCTGGAACTCTACGGGGTTGAGTGCTCCCTCATGCATTTGTTCAACGTCACAGTCGTTGTGCCTCGTCACCACTGTACTCGATGATAATGGGTTGACTTGAAGTTGGGGGCGGGGTGTGAAGAAGAAGAAGGGGAAGGGTGTGATGTGAGGTAAGAGAAAAAAGAAAGTGAGGGAGATAGGGGGTGGGGAGAAGGGGAAGTATTTTTTGGGGAAAAAATTAAAAAAATTGAGAGATGGGGTAGGAATATTAATAAGTAGGGTGGGAAAAGCAAAAACCTATTATTTTCTCTTAAAATTTCCATCCAGGTAGGGGTGGGCATGGGTACGGGTCAACCCGCGAACCCGATGTACCCAATCCAACCCAACCCACAAATACTGGGTTGGTTCGGGTCATTGGGTTGGGTTGGTTTCTAAATAAGGAGACCCATAGCTTATGGGTTGGGTGCTGGGTCCAAAGATTGTAAACCCACTCAACCCAACCCAACCCATATATTGAGAGGAATATTATAAGCCCAACTATTGGAGCGTGGAGTGACTCTTCTATCTTGAATTTGATGACTCTTCTTTAATACTCAGCCGCCTAAATTGGAGTGACCATTTTTTGGTTACATGAGCAGAAATAGTTTGAAGACATGCAGAAATAGCTTGAAGACATAATCAGTGAAATTATTTAGGAATTGTTTGAAGACATTATTATTTTTTTATTTCACTTGTTTGTTTAAATTTGATGGATATTGTGTTCCAAATTGAAGTTGTATGCTTCATTTTATATTTGGAAGTTCAAATTAATGCATTGGTAGTATTTTTCTTCCCTATTTTTCCTCCATTATTTGCTTTTGATAAAAACAAATTAATTTACTATCAAACCCGGTCACCCGACCCAACCCAACCCATATGAAGTTGGGTTGGGTTGGGTTGGGTTACATAAAATTTTTCAAAGAAACCGATCCAACCCAACCCATATTTATTTGATTGGGTTGGGTCTTTAAATGCACCAAAACCCACCCAACCCGACCCATGCCCACCCCTACATCCAGGCGCTTTATTTGCTTTAAATTCGATAGACCTGTCAAAAGTGGGCCGGCGAGCTTATATAGTGAGTCGGATTGGGCCAACATGACCGGTTCAAAGGCCCGAGCAAGGCCGAATGAATATTTAGTTATTTTGTCTATCACTTTCTCTAATTTCTATTTCTATTTCTATATATCGACTTTGTGGCCTCACGGAAGGTTTTCAATTTGTTCCCTTTTGTTTAGCGTTAGGGTTAGGGTTTTATACCGTTTGGGTGGGACTCTCTCTCCCGTTGATTCTTGACAGAAAAATGGCGAGGTATCGAAGCCGGAGCAGAAGCTACAGCCCTCGCCGGCGTAGCAGAACCCCACCGCGCGGACGCAAGCGGCACGATGATGATCGCTACGGTGAAAGCCGTTCACACAGAGACCGTCGCTCACCACTTCCTTCTGGGTTGCTTGTTCGTAATCTTCCCCTTGATGCTAGACCCGAAGATCTTAGGGCCCCATTCGAGCGCTTTGGTCCTGTCAAGGATGTTTATCTTCCCAAAAATTACTATACTGGGTATACCATTGCTTCCTCTATCTTTTTTAGTATCACCCACCATTCTGTTTATGCCCTAATTTCCTTTCATAACATTGAAATTTCTGGAATTGTATTTGTAGTGAGCCTCGTGGCTTTGGATTTGTGAAATATCGATATGGTGAAGATGCTGCCGAGGCCAAGCAACAGCTTAATCATACTATCATTGGTGGACGTGAAATAAGAATTGTCTTTGCCGAGGAAAATAGGAAAACTCCTCAAGAAATGCGTGTTAATACTCGTGGAAGGTGTGGTTACAGTTTTCATTTGCTAGTTTTTGTTTTCAAATTTTGCTATTATGGATTTCTTCTGCACTGCATTTTTTCAATTGATTTTTGTTTTGTTTTTCGATTCTAAGTGGTCGACATGGTGGTGGTAGAAGGAGGGCTCGTTCAAGATCCCCAAGACGCCGTTATCGTTGTCAGTTGAACTATTCACATCAGCTTTTAAATTAGTTTCTGAATGCAATGATATTCAGTTTTTTTTTCTATGAGAAGTAATTCCTTGTTTTAAAGCTATCATACCTGTGGTTTTTGCAGCCTACTCTCGGTCTCAATCTCCAGCTAGGGATGATTCAAGGTTTGAGTTTTAATGTTACGTATTTGTTATGTTATAATTTTCATTGAGCAAATTTATATGTTTTTTATTGTGCTATCATGATTTTTCGGTATCATATTTGAACTACTGCTTAATTTTCATTGTAATGATAGTGGAGGTACACTTCAAAATATTTAGGCACTGAAACGTTATTATAATTGGATTTCAGAAAATAATTCCATTTTCTAAGCAGTAAGTGTTTTTGTTATAGCCGCAATACGACAGCTTTCTATTCATACTGAAACTCATGGGAATGATGTTACAAAAGCCATGTACATGCACATCGCAAGCGAATGATGTATTAATAAGATGGTTGGTTAGAAACCATTATGATTTGAGTTGAGCTGTAGGCGGTGAAAGGAAATATGCTGTTTGTGTCCTTGCTCTGTTTTCTCATTGGTGTAAATACAGACCACCAACTTCTGTTTTGATAATGTGTTCATACCAGTCAACATTTATAGGGGAAGCTGGTTTATAATTAATATTCATGTTGAAAACTGTACTATTTCCTTGCTCAGTTGGAGTATAATCTGAAGGTTTGCTGCTTACTGTTACAATGGCTTCCAATCCTTTGACCTTGAGAACCCTCCTTTAATGTGCTTAAATGAATTGAATGGTATCTGCTTATGGTCTTCTTTATGCAGATAATAAAGTGAATTGGACGACTTTAATATAAAGATTAACGAGTAAAGAGGCTTAAAGTGATGCGCTACTTGCTTACGTTTCAATCAAAGACACTCCATAAGAAATATCCATATCAAATTTGCCTTATTCTGCCAGTTGCATGGACTATCCCTTCTTTGTGGCATTTGGTTTGTAGCGTGAAGAATGGTTCAAATAAGTACTTCTTTTGTTTCCCTTGTATAAATTTTCTGTAAAGAAGATTTTATCTAGTTTAATATCTTGTTTTGCGTATACTATCCAGTTTAGAAAGAATATAAAGCTTATAGTTGGCCAAAGAAAATCATCCTCAAAGAATGGAAGCCAAAGTTTATTCGAGTAGAGATATGATGACATTGTGCAAGAAAGATAGTTGTGATTTTAAAAAGTTGGGACAAAGAGAGCTATGAAGTTACCAGATGCTGATCTTGCAGTACATCATTCATAACTGTCAGTGTCTGGATCCAAGTGTCATTTATTTATCCAGAAACTATGAAAAGGTACAGGTAAAGGTCATATTTTGGCTAATTAAATTTTGAAGAGGAAGTAAGTATTAGTTCTCTCATGAAAACAAAAATTTAACTTTGGTTTGAGTGGTTGTGTACTTAATTATCTGTGTAGTTTGTTGTAGTTGCAGATATTCAGATCTCTATTGATTTTTGAGATGCTTATGGATGGTATTCTTCTATTTATTGATATGTGTAGGATGTGTAATTGTGTTGGTTTAACCATTTTATTAGTTATTATTATGACTGAAATTTTTAGTTTCTAATTCTCTCTGTTAACATAGGCATGGCAGGGGTAGGGATGATTATTATTCTCCCGAGCGATCAAGGTCTTATTCTAGGTCTCGATCTCCTAGTGGTGGGAAGGACTACAGGAAATCCCCACGTCCCAGGGAGAATGGTCGGAGTCCTAATGACAAGAGGGATAATGCACTTAGCAGATCACAAAGTCCTAGGGGTAATGATCGCAGTCCTTCAAGGTCTCGTTCGCGATCTTACAGGTATGAGTATGATTCTTTGGAGTGTTTTATTTGATTGAATATGACAATTGCAATTCTTATCGTACCAAATGACGCAATATCTTAGTAATTAGTAATTACTGTTTTCTATCAGTCTTGTACATTAACCATTCATCTAGAGTTCATCTGCTGATGCAGTACATGCATACTTTCTAAACAAGTGCCTTTTATATAATGCCTTGATGTTCAAATTCCCATTATTTATTGAAACAGGCACTAATTAATTTGTTCAACCTGGATATTGTTCAATGAGAGGGAATTGTATTTTAAGCCTAGTATTGAAATTGAAATGGATAACCAGTGGTTGATTAATTCTTTCTCTTTGTGCAGTCCACGCTGATTTCATGCTGTCGTGGTGGTCTGTTCCGTCTTTCCTGTGGCCACATACTATGTAGCTAAACTGTGACATTTTGAAAGACGAATGTAACCAAGCAAAATCTATTATGTTAATATTAGTCTGTAGGCGACAAACCCATCAAGAGATAGTTGACTTGGTATTTGTCATTTTGAAGGATTCTGCATTACCGTTGCATTAGTTGCTCTTTTTCATGAGTGGTTTCTAAATTTAGTTGAAAACTTGTTAGGCTTCAGAGGAGGATACCCATATTTTGGTTGCATTTTATGCCGTAATCTTGATTTTATTTTCAACAGATTCCCAAGCTAGTATAATTTGCCAGATAGTTCATGTCATGTTCTCACTTTAGCTGTCTGGTAGTGGTTATGGTGAGTGGTACTGGTGACATACAGTCAATTCATGATATATTTTCAATGTTTTGTGCCGTATTGTGTTTTAAAATTCTTTTAAGCCTATGATATCATTACTTAAAATCCTAAAAATGTTGAGGAGTTATTTTTTTGGTTTAAAGTTGGTCAAAGGCCTCGTGCAGGGAGAGGAAAGGTAGGCTAGAGTTGGGATAAAGCCGTTGTTGGTGGGATTTGAGCCTGCGAAAAGTATTTTTCTGCACGGATTATTGTGGTGTGCAGTCTGTTTTTCCAAGTGTATTAGTGTTTAAAGTGAGTGGTAAATTATTTACTTGTTAATTGTATATAACAAATTTTAATCAGTTATTATAAAAATCTAATTATTTCACAATTCACTTTGATACCCTTTCTTTAAGGATACCATACCAACTCCTGATATTATGAATTTTATGTTTGCTGATGCCTTAGGCATTATCAGGCTTCGGCCTTAGTTTGCTGTTAGTCTTTATTTTCCATTCTTAATAAAATAAATACTGACTTTGCTGCTTGCCATTTCCCTCAACAAAATTCAATCTGTTGTACTCCACAACCACAACAGAATAGAGAGGATTACCCGGACAATTATGTGATATGCGTTTAGGCTGGTTGGCTTGTGTTAATAGGTCAATTACTACGATCGATAAAGCATAACCTAATTATATGAGCCAATAACAAACCTATTGATAGGTTAATATAATTAGTTGAGTGCGTGCCTGAGTGGAGTCAACTTTATAGGAGAAAAGTAAATTGGAAGCAATGCTTACTCAAAGTCAAGCATTGAATCTTATTTTAGTTCTTTAAAAGAATAGTCCATCTCACATTTTGACTCCTTTTGAACTCTTTTGACGTGAACAGGAATGAATTCTGAAGGTCAGAATGGGGATACCATATACCATACTGACGTTTCCCTTTTATTTATTTATTTTTGTGTATTTTTTAGATACATGTATATTATGAAGATTATGAAGATAAAATGTGAGAGATCTATATAAACACAGTGTCCAAAATTTAAAGTCCAAATAACACAACTATAATGTAAATACTTGAATTAAGACGATCTTTTTCATACATACCTATATACTAGTTAGGGATCGAATCCTTGAATACATGCTTAAGAGGTTCGAATACCTGTCACATGTGCCACACTATATTGGTTGAGAGTTAAGATGATCTAAAAGATAGTTATATAATTTTGTATAATTTATATAATTTTTATAACTAAATGATAACTGGGGCCAGTTAAATTTTTATGAGTTTAATTGTTATGTACGGACAGTATAAAGTTTTTTATACTGTCAACCAATCACCAATCATGTATTGATGACTATTAAGATAATTAGGATAAGAGTCAAAGAAATATGCAGACGTGATAATTTTTAATTGGATGTCTTTGTAAAAAAGTTTTACACTGTCGGTGTATAGAAATTAAACTCAATTTTTATACCCTTAAGTAAAGTTTGTTACAAGTTATATTTTAATATTCCTAAAAATATGGACATGAGAATAAAATTTTCTCATATTTGGTACAAGTTTTAAAAAACTATTACCAGACATAAAAGATGTTCGGTGATAAAATTAGTTAATGAAAGTGGAAAGAAATATTCATGAGTGAGATTCTTTAGAATATAGTTTACCAGACAATAAAACATTATATAAACCAAATGTCACCTTATATTCTGTCAGGATGTGATAGATGTACACGGGGTTTAGGTTCTTTTGAAGCGAGCCTAAAGTGCAAAGTGAGTAAATAAGAATTCGTTTACTTTGTTTCTATTTTCTTTCATTTTCTATTTTAAAAAATAACTGTGAAAATGTTATTCTTTTTTCATTATGGTTTCTATTTTCAAAGATTTATATAGAAACAATAAAACAAAAAGAAAATTTTATTTTCATGATTTCTTATGCAAATCTTTAAAAACAAGAAATAGAATGAAAATGAGATAGCATTTTGCAATTATTTTGAAAAAATGAATTGAAAATTAAAAACAAAGCAAATAAATGAATGTATTCACTTAAAATGAATTAAAATCTCAACCTAATTTAACAAATCAACCATAAAAATACTTGAGTTTATCACTTTAGGTTGGAGCCCACTTTTGATGTGGTTTAACCTACACCAAAATATGCTGACCAGCATTTTTGGTTAAGAAAATTAGTAGAAAAGACGGTGCGCACGTTTAACCGACACCGCATTCTCATTCGCTCCCACATTCCCAATGAAACAAAGATAAATCATTGTTCCGGATTTCTTGCCCTAACATATCTTTATCTCTTTTCATTTATTTTTTTGTTATTTTTTTTTTTTTGATAAAACAAATCAAAAACTGCAAATATGAGAAAAATAAATCTAATAATCATAAATTACATAATTGCGATCAATACATGAATTTGTTACCGCAATAGATCCGGGTCCCTCATCATTCACATCCTGGTGTAGGCACTTAGCAGCATATTTTATCTATGAATCTATCCGTTTGTGATTTTGTGTGACGTGGCCCAATGGCTGAACCGATCACTGACCAGACCACTACAAATACAAACACTGTCTGTCTATGAAACCAACCAAGCTTGTGTTACATTTGAGTTCCACTTTTACTTCCCTCTCTTTCTTTCTCTCAATCAACTCAACCACACACGTCCTTTCCCTCCCTCCCTCCCTCCCTACTTATTTATTTATTTAATATTTAATATTATATCCAACTCCATCCATCCATCCATCCATTTTTCTGAATTTTGTTTTCTCCAACTCTGTGTTAGGACCTCTTCTTGTGATGGATCTTTGCGCATTCTCATATTCTGCCTCTGTCAACCGAGCAACAGCTTCTGACCCTCGAAGATCAATTCCTCTTCCTTCTAACTCTCAATGGGGTGTGGATCTGTTCGGCCAATCCCAACACAGCCTCAACCATATGCTTTTACTCACTCATGTAATTCACTCTCCTTACGTTTATAATTGAATGCCCATCAATGCCGTCGCTGCAGCAAAGAATGTAGCTTTTAACTCAACTCTGCTATTCTTTTTCACTACATTTTTTCTTCTTCTTTCGGTTTCATCCTTTTACCTTTGCTTTCTTTTGTTTCTTCCAATTTCAATTTTTAATTTTTTTTTTATATTGTTTAGTTATTTTCAAGTCTCAAAACTGAGACGGGACTTGATCAAGGAAATGTTTTGAAATCTGAATGAATGAATATATAGGTGAAGAAAAAGGCAGCTGGGGTTTATGCATCACTATCGGAGAGGGGAGAGTATTATTCCCAGAGACCGCCAACTCCACTATTGGATACCATAAACTATCCAATTCATATGAAAAATCTCTCTAACAAGGTACAGTCACTTAAACCATTTAGCTTATGCTTCTTATTTTGTAACAAGAAAAATGTCATGGTTATGTGAATATCTGATTCTTACAAGTTATAACCTGAATATTGATGCAGGAGCTGAAACAACTTTCAGATGAGCTGCGTTCTGATGTTATTTTCAGTGTTTCTAGAACTGGGGGTCATCTGGGCTCAAGCCTTGGTGTCGTGGAACTCACTGTTGCCCTCCACTATGTCTTCAATGCCCCTCAAGACAAGATCTTGTGGGATGTTGGTCACCAGGTTCGTTATTCTGCTTCGCTCGTGCTTTGGTTACTTTTATTGGGGGTGCCACTTGTTCTGAATTAGATTATCTTGTTCTGAATTTGCAGTCTTACCCACATAAAATACTCACTGGTAGAAGGGATCAGATGCATACCATGAGGCAGACAAATGGATTGTCTGGGTTTACAAAACGCTCTGAGAGTGAATATGATTGTTTTGGCACTGGTCACAGCTCCACAACTATTTCAGCAGGACTTGGTGATTCTTCTGTCTGCAATTTTTAAGGCCATAGTTTAATTCGACAAAAAAATCGGTTAAATAAAAAAATTCGTAGATGGTTTGAGTTATTGCTTCCATTTTAACAATGGCTTGAACTTCTGCAATTTTATTGAACAAACAGGAATGGCTGTTGGGAGAGATCTGAAGGGAAGAAAGAATAACGTAGTTGCTGTTATTGGGGATGGTGCCATGACAGCAGGTCAAGCTTATGAAGCCATGAACAATGCAGGATATCTTGATTCTGACATGATTGTTATTCTAAATGACAACAAACAGGTCTCTCTACCGACTGCTACTCTTGATGGACCCATACCACCTGTTGGAGCTTTGAGTAGTGCTCTCACTAGGTTACAATCTAACAGACCTCTTAGAGAATTGAGAGAGGTTGCGAAGGTGAGTAATCCAGTTCATGGTTTTATCAATGAAGGGCTTGTGCAGCCACAAAGTCTTATTGAAACTGATTTGTACAAAATGAGATTTTTATAGGGATTAACTAAACAAATTGGAGGCCCTATGCACAAATTGGCCGCAAAAGTTGACGAGTATGCTCGCGGCATGATCAGTGGTTCTGGATCCACACTTTTTGAAGAGCTCGGACTCTACTATATTGGTCCGGTTGATGGTCATAACATAGATGATCTTGTTGCCATTCTCGAAGAAGTTAAAAGTACTAAAACAACTGGTCCTGTACTGATCCATGTTGTCACCGAAAAGGGGCGCGGATATCCATATGCAGAAAATGCAGCAGACAAGTTTCATGGTAAAAGAAGCATTACAAATATCTTGAGTTTCACTCACCAACATGATTTATTATAAAATAAATATCATATTTTGATAATTCAACCTGAGACCGCACTACGTTTCAATCTGGAGCTGTCGCTATGCCTTGAGAATCATAATCAATCAACTAAAATAAAAGGTTTGATTTTGCAGGAGTTACCAAGTTTGACCCAACAACTGGAAAGCAATTCAAAGCCAATACTACCACCCAGTCCTACACAACATACTTTGCAGAGGCTTTGATTGCAGAAGCAGAGGCTGACAAAGAAATTGTCGCAATCCATGCTGCGATGGGAGGTGGAACTGGCATGAATCTCTTCCTTCGCCGTTTCCCAACAAGATGCTTTGACGTGGGGATAGCAGAACAGCATGCTGTTACATTTGCTGCAGGTCTAGCTTGTGAAGGTCTTAAGCCTTTCTGTGCTATTTACTCATCATTCATGCAGAGGGCTTATGACCAGGTATCTTAACAACTCTCTCCCTACATCTGTTATTGTTACAAAATACAATATTGTTTTTCTCCTCTATGATTAGTTAATGATAACATGAAGATTTTTTAGTAGTCAGGACATGATTATCGTGTAAGGTAGGATATTGTGTAGTTAATGCTCGAAGTATGTGTTGTGTGTCCATTCTACAGGTGGTGCATGATGTGGATTTGCAGAAGCTGCCTGTGAGATTTGCAATGGACAGAGCTGGATTAGTTGGAGCAGATGGTCCCACACATTGTGGTTCTTTTGACGTCACTTTTATGGCATGCCTCCCTAACATGGTGGTGATGGCTCCTTCTGATGAAGCAGAGCTTTTCCACATGGTTGCCACTTCAGCAGCCATTAATGATCGACCCAGTTGTTTCCGATATCCGAGGGGAAATGGCATTGGTGTTGAACTTCCAACTGGGAATAAAGGCATTCCTCTCGAGGTAAAGTTAGAATTTTATCGCCAAACATATGTTCATGGAGATTGTGAGGAATTATTTTGCAAATCAACTTGATGTTTGTGTTCTGATATTTTAACAGATTGGGAAAGGTAGGATATTGATTGAAGGGGAAAGAGTGGCCCTCTTGGGCTATGGAACAGCGGTTCAGAACTGTTTGGCTGCGGCTTCGTTAGTGGAACGTCATGGCTTGCGCTTAACAGTTGCCGATGCACGTTTCTGCAAGCCCTTGGATCGTTCCTTGATTCGCAGCCTAGCAAAATCACACGAGGTGTTGATCACCATAGAAGAAGGATCAATTGGAGGATTTGGGTCTCATGTTGCTCAGTTCATGGCCCTTGATGGCCTTCTTGATGGAAAATTGAAGGTAAGTTACCCAAACAAGATTTTTCAATTTGAATTAAAGTACTTTATATGCATCTTTGAAGTTTCCAATATTTTACTAGTTGCCAAAAACTCAATATGTTTTTGCATAACAACTGTGCAGTGGAGGCCAATGGTTCTTCCTGATCGTTATATTGATCACGGATCACCCGTTGACCAATTGTCTTTAGCTGGTCTTACACCATCTCACATAGCAGCAACAGTGTTCAACATACTTGGACAAACAAGAGAGGCATTAGAAGTCATGTCTTGAAAGAAGTACAAAGGGATTCAATTTTTCACTCCCTCACAATATACCAAGTACAGCAATATGATTCACCTTGTGTAATAGAGAAGTAATGTTAGAATGTGAATTATGTAAGTGGATAGCGCAGTTTGTCAAATAGTAATACCAACTTGTTGTAAAGGAAAAAAAAATCATAATTTTTCTATGGGTGCAAACGAAAATCCTGTGTTATCTAAACTGAAATTAAAGTCTATCGCTTGAAGGCTATATACCCCGAGGATAAAGAAAGCAAGCATTGCTATTTGCTAATTTGCTGAGAGTTAGATTTTGATAGGGCCAGCAATCTAAGTAATATCTGCATTCCTATGAGATTTTTCTTGTTTGTCTTTCACGGAAGAAATGTCCCCATCAGAGACAGAACTATGCATGAACATGCACATACAAATCTAGTGGAAAAACAGCAAAATCTCAAATTATTGACATTGAATTTAACTGTCTCTTCTTCCAAGAACAAGGATGATGGAAATATTATGAGGAACTGTCAATGTAGGAAGCGCATGTCTTTCCCTCTCCCCCACTTATTTTTTCTGTTCTTGAAATCATACTTTTTCTATCCCTAATCTGATGAAGTTAAAAACACTGATTTTATTAGCATTACTAATACTACTTCATTACTAAGCAACATTCCTGATTTATGCACAAATAATTTTCATTTACTATTTAAAGATAATACTGCAAATTTTAGTGCTCTCATAAGTTGCAATTAATATATTTCAAAGAGGATCAAAATAAAAAGGGTCATGCAAATGAATGCTCTAAAGGTACTCTTTAAGGAAATTAAAAAAAGTCACTTTGCATTGAAAAATTAAATATATCATATTTTCAAATATTAAATATATAAATTTTCAATGAAAAACTTCTTTTTTTTTTGCTTATTTAACAAGTATCCTAACTACACTCGTTAACATTCTCCAATGAAAATCATAGGACCGACAGGGGAATGTCTAGGAGAAAGCACCTCCTAACAGAGCAACCTTTGTCTAATTTTTTATTGAGAAATGAATTTTGAACAACAAAATAGGACAATAACGTGTTGTTCCTTTGTTTTTTTTATGTATTTTTGAATTGTATGTATACAAAGAAGATAAAAAATAAGTGAAAGATAGAGATAGATATATACGGTATCACATACGATATCCAAAACTTGATGTTCAAATAACACAACTATTTTTTATTTGAGTCATATGTGTTGGGTGTGGAGATACGTAGATAAATTTCGATACAGACATTTTCTACCTATATAATATGTCGTCGTTTATCCTTCTAATCCCTTCACAACTACGTTTCGCACAAGAAGATCAAAAGAATGGTTTACCCGAAAATTGAATCAGTTTTAGTTCCATTGGTTTTGCTCTCTTCAAGTTCCAAAACTTTGATTTTCATTCCTGT
Source organism: Ammopiptanthus mongolicus (assembly GCA_039655645.1). NCBI lineage: Eukaryota > Viridiplantae > Streptophyta > Magnoliopsida > Fabales > Fabaceae > Ammopiptanthus > Ammopiptanthus mongolicus. The sequence continues at coordinate 77,628,260 of CM077350.1, read as the reverse complement.
CGTCATTATTCATCTGTTAAGTATGGACATGATTAACGGACCGTCATGTCAACACTGCTATGTAGGTTAATTTTATAACATTTAATGTTACATAGTTAAATATTAATTTTTTACATTCTTTTATATTATTAATTTTGATCGATTCACGAGGTATTCGAGAACCCAATAAATATTTCAGAATGTTCCTATTTCAGCCTTTCATTCAAGGAATAAAAGTATTAAAAACAAATAATGATATTATAATAAAAATAAAAATATTATAATAACCTACATGACAGTGCTGACTTGATGGTCTGTTAGCCACGTCAGCATTTAACGGATGGATATTGAGATAAGGATCAAAACCAAAGTTTTGAAACTTGTAGAGACCAAAACCAATAAAAAAAAAGTGTAGGAACCAAAATCAAAACTAACTCATTTTTGATGGACTAAAAACTTGATTAAACGTTAAAAATTCACGCTGTTGTTTCCAAGGCGCACTATGAATGTGTGGCAGCAACAATATGTGTGGCAGCACTTATTGTTGAGTTTGGCGCTACTGCGCCATTTCAGGTTTGCAGGAGGCACACGGCTAAAGTTTGCATACGTAAATTAAGCATATAACGGGGACAAGCCATAGGATGCATCACATATGTCCCAATCCTTCAATGCCAACAAACAAAATAAAAGAGAAGAGGTACATCTACAAATAAACAAATCAAGATGTCAACCTCAACAAATAATCTATAAATAAAATTGTAGTGGGAAATGCTTCAACTGTTTCATTAATTTGATGGAGTTCTTCTAGTCTAATGTAGAAAACTGACACATCGTCATCAGTTAACATGCCCAACCCACAAAAACTTGTTCTTTTCTGCAATTGTTAATTAAAAACTCAGAAAACAGTAACTCAATTCCCACTCTACCAATTAATATCAATAAAAATTAATATAGACAGATAAAGTATATATATTATATCAGCATAGCAAGCAAGCAAAGCAAAAGGTTATTCAATTATTTTATGGCGATGTAACGATTCCCATATTGAGAAGTACTATGGCTATTAAATATGTATCAAATAAGATGATTTTACAAATACAATATAATATCAAAGAATAAACAAATAGAACCTGTCCAATAACTAGTTCTCTACATTAGAGCACATGCATTTGGGTTCTCATCACTGAACATCATCAAGGTTTCAGTCTTTATGCAACAATCGTTTTCAAGCACAAAAGGTTGCACCAGAATAAGTTTATCCGATTCATCAGATCCATCATTTGACTCCTCTTCCTTGTTAGCCACAATCTCCACTTTCTTCCCCGTCTTCTTCTTTAGTTTCTTCAAGACTTTATTTTGATCGATCCGACCCGTTACCACCACCCGGTGTTTGTTCATGTCTGTAACGAACTTTTCCACTCCTAACAAAAGCAAAGTTACACAATTAATATGTAATATAATAATGCAAAATTTCTTTATATGAAAATCACATGAGGTAGTCTCTTGACCAATAAAGTGATAGATTACTACCATACATGACGGGTTACAAGGTTTATAAAAATACATATGTCGTAAATTATTGTTCATTCGTAAAGCTTTGTATCAAAATTATTTTATACTAATTATCATCATTTCCCAATATATTATTGCATAGTTTACAAAAAATTATCAAGAGAGAAGATGAAGTGCCTTTACACTTGGAGATGGCTTTGGCAACGGTTCTCTCACAAGCGTTGCAGTGCATTGAAACCTTGTATTCCACGACTATTAATTTGTTTTTTTCAACTTTTTTTCCGTTATCCATTGAAGTGTGAACGTTGCACTGCCACTGTCATGCACAGAGAAAATTTAAAAGGTTTTAGAAATTATTACAGGAAGGGTTGTTCTGGTCAATTGCGTGGAAGCAGTTAGTTATGGCGGTTAGTTTTTATACTATGAAGGTTTTAGATTTAGGTTCAGCAGGGTTAGGGATTCTCATCATTCAATAAAGTGAATGCAATACATCCTAGCCATTAAAATATAAGTTTAATTGCTATGTATCATTGAACGTAGTAAAAAAATTTAATTATATTGTCAACCTATTGAAAATCATGGTATGAATAATTTTTAAAGTAATTTGGATAAGAGGCAAACATTTTAGTTGATATGATAATTTATGATTGATTAACAGCATAAAAAAATCTTTACACTATTAATACATATCAATTAAATCTTTAAAATATTTTATATATGCACAAAAAAATAAAACAAATATTACATTTCTCTTTTTGACCATTAAATCATAACTTGAAGATCGATCATTCAGTCATATTTTGACGACAGAGAATCCTGGCCCGTTCAGCAGTGCTCTCTAGAATGCACCTTCTCAAGAGAGGTGCATCGTATGTCAACCATTGATTTAGAAATTTTGACAACCACCCAAAAGTAATGTGATTGGCAAAGCCACCCCATCCCAACATCTTCGGTCACCAAAACCACCCTCACAACTCCCACCACCACCATTCACTATCCTCATTGGAACCGCCAGCATCCCAACCCCACTCTTGGCCGCCGCTGCCATATCTGAAACCGGTCGAACTTGTCTAACTCACCCCCACTATTTGCATTGTCAACCACCATCTTTGGCCAAGTTACCCCGTGACCACCACCACCGTGTAGATTGAAACCCACTACTTGAGACTCTGCTTGCACCTTAATTGCTCCCTTAGCTTACCCACGCCACGAGCCATGTCTCTATTGTTGCCTTCTTTGGTTGCTCTCCCACAAGACCATACAATGATCAGAGCCACCCAAATCATTAACCTCCATTGTAGCACACCCTAATTGGTCCGACTCAAGTCTAGATCTTGGTAAAAAAAAAACATCACATATGTTCGATTGTGCAAGCACTTGGAATACAATGTATCAACTATTATGGTCACTAACTGGGGAGTGGAAATGCCTCAGACAGAGAGAAGGAGCTCAGAGCTGGTTCTAGTAAGGTACTTGAATCCTCAAATATTTCGCTAGCAAAGTTGTCGTAGGTGATAGTGGAAGGTGGTGTGGTTGGAACTTGGAATCCATAATTGAATGATCAAGACCTACCATCAAATTTGGACTTTTAGCCATAATGCAATCATATACTTGAGTAACCTGATCTACAAGTTGTAGGTCATTAAATTTGATTGTTGATATATTTTAAGAGAGCTGCTATGGTACCTTAGATAATTTAACTGTTTTAAAATAATTTTGGTTTGGACTAATAAATAAAGAGCTATTATTTAATGATTTAATATTATGTCATTTATTATTCAGTATATCAAACCTCTTCTTTTATGAATTAATCCTTCACTAAAAAAAATATTTATCCTGGTAATTTAAAATATCAATTATCAGAACTTTTTTTAAACTTTTCTCTTTAATATTTTAATCCCACATCCCATTTTAAAAAAATTGTTTTAAAAAGTTAAAAAAAATATTTAAAACCAATTTTTTTATTTTTAATATTTTAATGTCCCCCCATTTTTAAAAAAATTAATAAAAAAATTAAAACCAAATTTTTTTTGGAATTTCTTTTAATTCTTTTACTTTGGGTTTAATTGCAGTTTTGGTCCCTCAGGGATTACAATTGTGCAATTTTAATCTCTCGGGTTTTAATTGCGCCAATTGGATCCTCCAGGTATTACGATATTGTGCAATTTTGATCCCAAGTATCACGATAGTGTAATTTTTAACACCATTTGCCTATGTGACCGACATAAGACTGATTTGATACTTAGTGAAGTCAACTTGACAGCTTACGGGACATTCTTATGCAACATCATTGACATCTCACACACCGTAATGGTCAAATGCATATCACTAAGTGTCATATAGGAATGACACGTAAGTTGTCAAGCTAACCTCACTAAGTGTCAAATCAGTCTCACATGTGTTTCGTAGGCTATTGACGTTAAAACTTACATAATCATGATACTCGGGGGACCTAATTGGCGTAATTGAAACCTGAAGGATCAAAATTGCACAATCGTGATACTTGGGGAACCTAGTTGGTGCAATTAGAACCCGAGGGACTAAAATTGCACAATTGTGATACCTGGAGGACCAAAAGTGAAATTAAGCCTTTATTTTTTTAATACTTGTTCCTTATTTTTTTAACCCAGTAATAATAGATGCATAACAACTTTTAAAATAAAGAATAAATATAAAAAATATAAAAGAAATAAAAGGAATTAAAGAAAATCTGGTTTTAAAAGTTTCGTTCTTTTAATTTTTTTCAAAAATGTAACTATTTTAATTTTTAGAAAAAAATAAATTTTTAGAAAAAAAATTAATTTTTTAAATTTTTTAAAAAATGCAAAAACTTTACTTTTGTTAAAGGTAACAAACTTATTTAATTAGTAGAGACAAATCTATAAAAGCAAAAATTTCAGGTTAAAAAAAAAACTTTGACTTGATTTCATTAAATACCTTACTACTCATCTATTGGTTAATAAAAAATTGTTTCAAATTAAACCTTTAAATCTTTCATGGTACCCTTGAAATTCTCATATTTTAAACATTAATTAACACTTTTTTTTTTCTGGTACATAAATTAACACTTGTAATGCAAGGTGTTATGCATCATAACATAAAAGGATGCATAATATAATTGGCTCACCTTGTTGCCCCCTAAACTTAAAAAGCATGGAACAGTCATAAACCATCACCACCTACAACACGTTGCAGCAAAACATAACACCGGGGCCATCACTTTGTAATCTGCTCTGATGTGATACCAAGCGTCGGCAGATCCTAGGTTGCCTCAGTACATGAAATACCACCAAGGTCAAACTATATATTCATCCATTGAACTTTTCGTATCCCTAATCATCACATCCCAATCCAAAATCAAAACACTTTCTAGCCCCTTTTTTGGCCGACCAGTATTAATTGGCACTTTAGAAGAAAAGGATAGGAATGTGCAAGTCCTGCAAATAATGGAGTGGATCAATGACCTGAAATTAACCTACCACCAATTTGGAATGTCAATCAAGAACCAACCACCCTCCCCTTTTTTTAATTAGAATTTAGAAATGCCTTTGATAGACATGCCAGCAACAGGTATATCTACCAATATGGTTTTGAACAAAGCATGAAAAAAAAAAAAATCACTAAGCAGAACAATTAGTGACTAATTTTGTTGCCCACATTTTTGTCAAGAAGAAATGAATAGTATGGATGTGTCATCTTTGTTACTTATTGAAGATGGTGCAGATTCTGAAGAAAAGTACCCTGGCTTCTTCAGTCTGTGTCCCAGTAGCATAGCTGCTAACACGGGCGATAATGAGGATGAGGATGACGGTGAGTCATGTAACTGTGACACAGCTAGTATATGTTGCCTACCTAAGGCTGCAGGTACAGGTCACAAAGATGATAAGGGAATTGGTGAATTTTTTGGTGGTGAAGATCCTGACAGCTATGAGTCGGATCGTGGCAACTTCACCAAGTGGATGTCAATTGGAGCCTTAGAAGATGAAGCGGAAACAAGGATTGGTGGTGAAGTTAATGTGAATGAATTGGAAGACAGAGTATTTTGGGAGATGTGCATGGCAGTGGGGTACCCATGAATACCATATTTTATTTCAGATTGTCAATAAGGTATCCTCACTATCCTGTATGTATGTATGGTTAATTCATTTCCTACAGCTTGTTCTTAATAACCAAAGGATACATACTTTCTTTTGATCCTGCGCGAGCTTGCAGATATATATGTATAAATAGAAGTCTGTGCGTAACATATTTTGAAAGTTATCAACATATATAAAGTTTAATTATGCTTGTATCATATAATAAAATTTCTACTTTTGCTTGCAAAAAGTTGGTATATGCTTGGGGGGGGGGGGGGGGATTTTCAATAGGATTTGCTAAGCATTTCATCGCTTTGCATGACCAAAAAAACTGATAAAATTAACGGGGCATTCCGAGAATCGAACTCGGGACCTCTCGCACCCAAAGCGAGAATCATACCACTAGACCAAATGCCCTATTTGTTAATTGTAACCTATATTGTAATATATTAATAAAGTTTATTGACAGCGTTGCAATGTGTAACGGGTCACATGCGAGACTACTGAAATGAAGAGCATTTTGTAATTCACTGTAAATTTTTTACTTATACTATACTATTTATCAATGATATAAATATTACAGTGAGTTTAATTGGTATGCATTGTCAGTATAAAGTTTTTTTAGAATGTCCACCAATCAGAAATCATGGTAGGACTTTTAAGGTAGTTAGAATAAGTGTAAAACATTGATAATGATGTGTCAATATATGATTGATTAATAATGTAAAAAATATTTACAACAACCGTACATACCCATTAAATCCTATTATAAAATAAAATCTTAAAATAACAATTGGTTAATAAAATAATATAGATTTCAGTCAAAAATAAAACAATATAGATGGACCATTCTAAATAGAGTGTAAATATTGTTATCCTTAAATCAACCTCTATATACCAACAAGACATAGTACAATTGATAGATAGTTGGGCTCTTAATCATGCTATCAGGGTTCAATTTCTGTCGTATGTATGGAAAAAAGACTTTGCAGAGAGATGCAAAACCCACATCGGGAACTCGAAAAGGATTAGTCTTCAGCTATCGGTTGGGAATACCCTTTTGCACACAAAAAAATCAACTTTTATATATTAAATTAGAGTACTCATTCTTGAACGTGATATGTTGTTCTTCACAATATGTATTCCTCTGTGCATCATGTGTCCTTTTTTTAAATATATTTCCAAATCTACTTACTTATTTTTTTTAAATATTTATAGATACTGTATTTATAATAGTTATTATAATTTCATCAATTAATAATTGTAATTATCAAGTTCGATTACTTATTTTTTTCATTTAATTATTTTCTTTTTTAAAAAAAATATATTTCTAATTACTAATATTAATTTCAAGATTATGTATTAATTATTTAATACTAATGTTAATTACATGTTATCATATCTTATTCAAATTGTTACATTTAAAATTGTTAAACTTTATAACTTTGTAAAATACAACATTGGAAGATACCATATGTTAACCAAGTTGCAAGTATTAAATTTGTATCCTTCAGCTGTTTTTCTACGCGACTAATAGAAACCTCAAAATCACAACCATCCAATTTTAATTAATGGTCCAGATAGCGACTACAACCATTAGTGACTGCTGGGATCCACTTCTCCAAAACGGATCCTATTTCAAGACTCAGATCCCCTGCATTCACCAAATTCACGTATTCACTTTAATCTATAATCAGGATCTAATACATTCATTTTTACATTAATATATTTATCCTACACAAAATTTAATTAATGATCAAAATCTTCCTAAAGTAAATAAGTGACTGACATCCATTTTCACGGGATCCGCCATAAAACCACCCCTACAGCTGAGGTACTACAGTCTAATGTCATACATACATGCAAGTCAGCTTTCCATTAGAAAGATATATCTAATTAAGAAAACAAAACAGCAACTATATATAAATTGTACATGTGAGGTGACTGCACCCGTATTATTATGGTTGGAAACTCACTTCTCGGATGGAATGGATCAGAAACAAAACCACTAATAATTCAACTACAGAACCTGCACAAAAACCTTCCTTCAAGAGGCAGCCGGAGCATTACCAAAATGTTACACCATAGATGCTGTCATTGTCATAGATATTGCATAGTTTCATCTAATTACAAAACGCTGACTCCACAAAAATGCCATCAGGTTCGCAAATCTTCCTCCCAGACTAAAAAGGGATACATGGATAGAGTAGATGTGTTCAAAAGCTCACAGCTTCGTGCTCAGCCCCTTTCATTTCGAGCCATAATAATGAACTGGTAGTGCTCCTGGATCAAGTTCCCAAAAGCCTCTCAGATTGCCATGCTCTTCTGTTAGTTTGAAAGCTGGGATTTGGTGGGAGAACCTAAGCAACTCTTTTCTGGGTATTCTCAGGTTGACAGTTGATCCTTCACTTGATTTGTCCCTGAAAACCGAACTAAAACCACTAACAAACACCAAAACTATAACATCAATAAACAAATCATTTTCTCCAAGAACTTCTACGATGTCATACTCCCAATTTTTCAAGTCCGAACATTTGATTTTACTCGACCATGTTCTATACAGTGCCCAGACTTCACCTTTCCTTGGAAAGATATCACAATTCTTATTCTTACCAACAGGATCAACATGCACCTGATGTGAAATTGAAAAGGTGCTACTATAAACACTGCGAAATGCACCTGTTTTATTAATTTTAAATCTGCCACAGGAAATAAGCATGTCTTCATCTTCCCATTTAATAGTATTCTCCGGCAGCCAGCAGCAAGTGAGCCAAGTAACATGCAATTCAAGTTCTGGGCTAGTCTCAATCCTATTAATTTGACCGTAGTATTTTGGCAATCCATCCTCATCACTGTAAAATGCCCAAATCTGACCAATCTGAAACTTTTCGAGGGACCGCCCAGCATCAAAATTGAAGAACTGAGAATCTGGAATTTCAATAGCTTCTGAGGCCAAATCTGGAGGAGCACGACAATCATCAATACCATCAACAGGATCCTTGTTCCCCTCTGCCAAATTACTTCTTTCCAAATTAATCTTAGAAGTAAATACATCTCTCGTCAGGGGTTTTGATCTATCTGAAGATCTTGTACTCTCACTAACCTTAACATCCAAATTTTCGGGAACAGCAATTTCTTCAAGATTCATCGGCAAAGATGCAGGATCAAGCTCATAAGATCCTACAGGAACACCTACTCCCTCCTGACCAGTCATTTTAAAAGATGGAACCCTGTGAGAGAATCTAAATAACTCAACTGGTGGGATTTGAAAAGAGCGGATATCTTCCATCTTAACTCGAGAGAAGAGACTTACAAAACCTTTCAACTTTGCTAAGTATGCAGCAAATACACCCTCACCTTCAACATAATCTGACAAGATTTCAACAAACTCAAATTCATACTGCTGATGAGATTCCACATCTATGTACCATTTGATATCCCATTTTTTAAAAAGAGCCCAAGTTTCTCCCTTTCTAGGATACACTTTAAAAGTACTACGGCCAATCTTTTCACACAAAACCAGATGAGAGAAACACAAATGATCTTCAGTGATGTCAGTACCACCAAGTTTATATTTCCCACAAGCAACAGGCAATCCCTCACGTACCCAATTGATTTCATCGTTGTCATCTGGATGTGGCTCAAACCATGTTATCTGCAGCTTGAATCCAGGAGAGAGAACTTTCTTGATTAAAGCATAGAATCTAGGCATGCCATCTGTTGTATCATAACTAGCCCAAATTTGCCCAGCTGCAAAACATTCTTTTTTCTTGTCCTTGTCAAAGTCACTGAACTCTGCATCAGGATAAACAAAAACATTTGGATGGTTTGTTGCTATGGAGATTGAATCTGGAGAATAGTGATCTGAGGTTTTGTCCATCTGCTTTGAGCCTCCCACCGCTTCTTTTCCCCTCATCTCTTTAGTTTCCTCATTTCTATTTAGTAAGCTCTCTTCAGAATAAAAATGTTGCTTCTGTTTTACCTCCTTTTGATCATTTTTAAGATCAGCAGCTAAATCATGCTGATCATTCATTTTAGCTGCCTCGCATGGTGATCCACTCTCCTTAACCCTTTTTGAAGGTCTTAGGAAGTCATCATCGTTGTCACTCACATTCTCCTTGTAGGATACCTCATGCTTTTGCCGTGTAGATCTGCGTGGGTGCTCTTCTTTATAAGTTGAATTGTTTTGTGCACCAGGAAAACCATCCTCACCAACAACCATATCATCTTCAGAATCAGTGGTGCCTATAGAATCCGAACTTTCACTGGATTTTGCCACCTGTTTCCTCCTCCTCTTTCCATTCGGCTTTCCAGAGACATCTGTAGGGCCTTTTTTCTCATAAGCCTCTGTATTGGATTTCTCAGCATGCAAATTACCTTGAGATCCCTTGAAAGCACCTTGATTCAGACCACCTCTCTGCTGCCCAGAGGCTTGCTGACTTGAATTAGTTGCTGGTGATGTACCTTGCATACCCACATCATATGCAATGAAAGGCCTATTACAATGTTGACAGCGAAGAGATTTATTTAAAACTTCTCTATAATACTGATACTTAACAGAACAAAATGGGCAGACAGTCCAAAAAGTAGGGCGGCCACCATTGACACCCTGCTGAGTTGGCTGCCTAGACTGCTGCTGCTGCCGAAGATTCGAGGTTGTAAAATTGGGTCTGACATTGTTTTTCACCACGGAATTATTCATATGAGCCTTCTGTTGATTTTGACGTGACACAGCAGTTTTGTTAATTGAAGCTCCTCTACGCTTCACGTCATGCATAGAACGTTTTTCTCTGTCCAAAAGTACCCTTTGAGCTTCCCCAATCAACTTAAATGCAGCTTCTGCGCCAGCAAACTTGTTTTTGTCAGGATGAAGTTGGAGAGCAAACTTCCTGTATTGCTTCTTAATTGTTGCATCATTAGCAGTCTGTTCAAGTTGAAGAATTGCATACCAGTCCATCTCATTATTAAACAATTTGTGCTCAGCAGAGCGGTGCACATCACAAACAATAAGCATTTGAGCTATATTTTCCACATCAGGATATAGCTGCTGGGCCTTCAGAGCAAATTTACGAGCCCCTATGAAATCCCTGCTTTCCATCTTCTTTTCAGCTATGTCCTTGGCCCTTAAGGCCTCTTCTTTATTGCAGTCCATCAAAGAACCAGAATTCAAAACCTGACAGTGAGTGCTGTGGCAAGTTCACTGACAAACAAACTACATTTAATTTAACTGCTCTGAGAACAGCTTGACCAAATTAAAATGCAATGAGTGAATAACCCTTCGAACACCCCACCAGTCCCCCAAAAGATTTCCAGTCCTCACATTCAGATTGGCCCTGCATGTTATGTACAACTTGCAACCATTAGATTCAGATCCTACAGGAATCAACAAGTCTTCTTAAAAAATGTAGTAAGTCATTGATATTGCAAAAAGATTTCCAAATAAGAGCAGTGCACCAGTAGATGGGTCAGATCTTCAAATCCATTAAAACAATAACGTGTTATCAAACAGAAACCTGTGACAGAGTTTGTACGTGATCACCTCGTGGTGTGTATGAGAATTTGTCAGACACAACAAACAAAATATCTACAGAAAGTGAGAATAAACAAGTTACACATTCTTCATCTCCACTGTTTCAAGCAACCCCGGACACCAAATGCATGTTATAAAAAATAAATGGGGAGCACATAAATCCAATAAAAGCATAAGAAACCAGAGGTGAAGATGCTTCAAGCCTTCAACCGAACAACTACATCAAAACGCAACTCAAGAAGTGAAGACCACAGTTATTAGAATTGCAGGATTCACAATTTGGAAAGTCAGCAATTAGTATCAGCTGGTGAATCGCAGATGTTTTTGAATTGTGCATGTATCGTATCGATTCTCACATTTCTAAATTTAAAAAAAACCATCAATATTCCTTTTGTTTATAATTATGTTATAGGCACGAAGTATCCGTTAGCAGTGACTAATATCCGTCGTGAAACCTGTTGGGCACACAAGGTGGTTTCTCCCCTCCCAACCCGGTTTTCTCCATACATAAGAGTCAGGATTCAAACCTTTGACCACTTGCTTAAGGTGCTCGAGTCCCTTACCAATCGAACCAACCACATGTTGGTAAAACCATCAATATTCTAATCGAAGATTTCGTAGGGCTGAGAGGCTTAATGAAAAGAACTAAGATATTCACACAAACTAGTTTTCATGAATAGGCAATCACTTTGTTTTTCGATCTTCTGGGGTAGTGTGTCACTCTCTCGGAAGAGTAGAACACACGCCTGCAAGCTTCTGGAAAATGACCAAATGGGTAGCACCAAAACTCCAAACCCAGAACAATATTCACTTAACAAGCAAAAACCCTAACTTAAACTTAGTTCGAAGTAAACAAAATGAATTGGGGGGGGGGGGGGGGGAGAAAAAAGCTTGAAGCTACCATTACATACAAAGAACGCGCATGTAACAATCATGTCAGAGAATGCACTCAATTTTTTTTGAAAATGCATAATGAAGGGAAATTTATTGAGTAAGGATAAATAAAATAAATTAAAACCCTAATATAGGTTAAGCATTAACCCTGAAATAAACAGAAGGAAAAAGGATTTTAGAAGCAAAAGACGATAGAGAATAGAGAAGAAGAAGATGTACGGACCAGGTTGGCAGAACAGAAAGGAGGAAGGAGGAGGCACACAACACAACTCAACTCAGATGGAGAGCGTCTCCTCACTCTCAACCTAATTAATGCCTTACAATTTTTAGGGCTCCACCTCTTTCGTCAATCACACCAATCCCTACTACACTTGTACTTCTAATACCATAAGTTTTAATTTTATTTGTAAATAAATATTTTTATATTAAATAATATAAATTAGTTCACATATTTATATCATTTTTTATATAAATTTTATTTCATGAGGATGAGGTTGGATAAAGTATAAGTTTAGTTAAAATAATAAGGATAAAAAATGAAAGAAAACTAATAAGTTATAAGCTATAAACATGTTATTTTATTTATATTATTTAGTCAAATAAGTTGAATGGTCCTATACGTTTATTAAAATTTTTACATTGGTCCCATAAGTTTTTTTTTTTTAAATTGGTCCTAGACGTTATATTCCATTTTCATATTAGTCCTTTCCGTCAATTTCAACTTAATGCCGTCAGTTTTGATCTGACGTGGCTATGCTATTAGTGCTATACGTGGCTTTTGATCTGACGCCGTAAGGTCGAAATTGACGGAAATGATTAACGTGAAAACGAAACATAACGTGTAGGACCAATTTGAAAAAAATAAAACTTATGGGACCGATGTGAAAATTTAAATAAACGTATTATCAACCTATTTTCCCAATTATTTAATATAAAAAAAAACGTAAAAAAGATAAAAAAAAATTAATATTCTAATTATAAAGCTTAAATTATAATTTAAAAAGAATTAATATAAAATCATATACATTTGTTCTTTTATGTTATTTTACATTTATAAGCTAGTTTAACCGCTAATTTTATCAAACACTTCAAATTCAATCAACTCGTTTTTCAGCCATAAGCTTTCGGCTAAAAGTTAGTTTATAAGAACTTATCAGTCATAAAATATATATTTACTAATGAAACAAATGATGTATGGCGCTAATGACACTCTAAAGTGTCATACTCCATATTAATCAATCTTTGTTTTATTTTACAAAATTATCATTGGTTGATAAGAGTGTAAATAAGCAATTGAAAGTAACAATAACCTCACCCTTAACTCATTAATAAATATCTTGTGTATTGCACAATTTTTTTAAAATTCACTTAGAATTTAAACACTTAGATAAATTAAAATAAGAAAGATGGTCAAATTTTTTTAAAAACTGCTATGCATAATATTTAAACCAAAAGAGTTATAAAGTAAAATAATTTGAATTTAAAATATAAAAAAACAATTAAGTTAACCACGTTATTTTTTAGAGAATGTACAATAACAAATTTTCCACTCTCAAATAAATATTATGTAATTTGATATATAAAGGTTGATGAACTCTACTTATCAAACCAAAAAATGAGTCAAGTTGTTAACTTTTTATGAGTTGATCGACTCCTTTTCTGCTTTTCTGGATTCATGGGTTTTTGGGTCAAACAATAAAATTTAGAAAAGATAATTTTATGTTTGTGTTAGAAAGTGGTGTATTCATTGCTTTCAAAAATTGTCTTTTTCATGTAAACTTTCTATTTTTTTTTTATTATTTTAGGCTATCTAGTTACCAAGACCTTTTAAATTTTTTTTCTGGGATGCCCGTTTAAGCTCATAGTGATCCTAATAAACACAACTAGCTGCTTTCATTGTAGACGCGGCCACAAGGCGAAGCCGTGGCTGGTTGTACTTTATCATTTGAAAGAACTTCTATTAGAATGTGCAAGGTTTCCTGGTTCCAAAATAGAGAGAGAGAAATTGTTTATGAAGTTATTCCACATATGGTTCACTGGTTTATAAAGATCCTTCAAAATCAAAATTAATAGGCCATGTATGTCTCATTTCTATTTCAAGGAAGTATAATATCTTAGATATGTCAGCCATGTAGAGATATGAATTATTTCCGGATACAAAAGCTGTCACCTCGTTTCTTATCTCAATCCAACTAGTACCGGGCACTTTCTTCACCCCTTGTTCCACCATTGCCTTCCGTACTATCTCTGCCTCCTTCCACTGCCCACTCGCACAATACAGATTTGACAACAATACATAACCAACCTCTTTTTTTGGCTCTAAGTTCTTTAGATATTCTCCCACAGAGCTCCCAGTTCCTAAATCCCCATGTGTATAACATGCTCCAAGCAGAACCTCACATGAATTGGTCCTAGCTATGTTTGTCTTTGAATACTTCTTTGCTAAACTTCTTGCTTCTGCCACATACCCACCTCGACCAAGCATATCCACCATGCATGCAACATGATCCATTCCATGGGGAAGTCCAAATTCCAAACTCATTGATTGAAAGAATGCAAAGCCCTCATCTATAAGCCCCAAATGACTGCAAGTCATTAACAGCCCTGTAAAGGTTACTCCATCAGGTTTTACACCAGATGCCACCATCTCTCTGTACAGGCATAGAGCTTCATTAGCCCGCCCGTGCAGTCCAAATGCAAACAACATTGAATTCCAAGAAACCAGGTCCTTCTCAAGAATGTCATGAAATGCAAGTTCTGAAGCTCCTATATCCCCACATTTAGCATACATATTAACCAAGCTATTGGCAACATATAAATATTTGTCTAAACCATGACGAATTATGCAACTATGGACCATTTTTCCATGAACTAGTATTGCCAAGCTAGCACAAGCATGAAGGACTGCTCCAGCTACTAAACCATCAAGCTGGACAGACTTTCTTGTCATGTCTAAGAACATACTTAGAGCTAGCTCTCCATTTCCATTTCTTGTATACCCTACAATCATACAAGTCCAAGAAACAATATTTTTCTCAGGGGCCTGCTGGAAAGCAAGTAAAGCTTTGTGGGCATCCCCTAATTTCATATGAGCATCAATGATAGCATTCCAAGACACTTGATTAAAAGCACCAAAGGAGTTAAATACCTTCATAGCATCACCGTGACATTCTAATTTAGCGTAGAAGCTTAAAATCGAGTTCTTTACCTCCGTAGCAGAGCTCCAACCAGAATTAATAACAAAACCATGCACCATGCATCCATATAACATTTCCATTGACTCGGTGCAAGCATTCATGAGAGCACTTAAAGTCCACTGGTCTGGCTGATAAAAACTCTCACACATCTCTTTAAACAAACACAAGCACGCTTCAACTTCACCACAACGAGCATGAGCCGCAATCATTATATTCCAAGCAATTTCAACCCTATTAGGCATACTACGAAACACTTCAAGAGCCATGCCAAACTCACAAGAGTTTGCATAAGCAAACACAAGTGAACACCATGTGACTTCATTACTATCAGTCATCTCATCAAACACTTTTCTTGCATCATCAGGTTCCAAACACTTGCCATACATATCAATAAGCGAGTTGGTAACGGGAAGACAAGACTGGTACCCTGAAACAACAATCAAAGCATGAAGTCTTGTTCCAAAACGAAGATGAGATACACCTGCGCATGCATTTAATGCTGCAGAGTAGGAGAAGTTATCGGGTTTGAAAAGGGAGAGTCTCATGGTATCAAAGAGAGTAAGGGTTTGTTTGTAAAGTCCTAAGTGGGAATAGGCAGATAGCATGGCATTCCAAGCAACAGAGTCTCTGATGGGCATATCGTCGAACAGTTTGCGAGCATGGGAAATTCTTCCACATCGTGATAATGATGCGATCTTAGACGTAGTGTGGAACAGATCAGAGCGCATGTCATCCAAGTCAGAGCGCAGGAGAAGAAACGTAAACAACAGTCATAAATTCAGGGAGCCAACGCACCTCTGCCTCTATTACTCACTTCTCGCAACTCCATGACCCATAAACAACAGTCAACACTAACTAAAACGTCCTGTCGTTCCCGTTCAGTTCACCAACCTACTAAGAGCAACCGCATCTCCAACTCGGTTGCTAATGACTTGCTTTAACATTAAAATATTATATTTTAGTGGGATATGTATGATTTTGAATTGAGTATGAGTTGTTTAAAATTGAATAATGTTATCTATATAAGCAACCATTTTTTACAGGTTGCTTAATATTTAATCATTTGTGTGTACATATAAAAAAAAGAATATGAGATATTGAAGAGAGAAGAGAATTTTTTTTATAAAAACTCTTATTGAAGTGAAAATTGATTGTGTTGTTTAAAATTGAGATGATTCATTTAAAAAAATGAAGTGAATTGCTTATATGAAAAATATTGAAGACTCCCCATGTACCAGAAAAATAGAAATTGTTTGATGCTATTAATACCATCGATAGCATGACATATCTACTATGAATATTTTAATATTATAACGGATGTATTACATATAATAATTAATTAATAATTAATATACAAAGTAAGAACTTCAGGTCGCTGCAAGAATATATAAGAATTTCTTTTGTTTTTTTTTTGGTGAACAAGAATTTCTCTGCTTTGACTCACTTTCACCTAGTTAAAACGAAATATTATTTGTACAACAATGTTTGACACCACCATGGTATGGCACTATAGGTATCATTTCTTTTTTATTATTATATTTAATTTTAATTTAACTAAAAAAAAGTGAATGAAAGAGGTGCCATAGGTGTTTAGTGATTAGGTTGTCCAAATAACACTACTCTTAAAATTATAAAGAGAAGACATTTGATTCTTTCCCCTTTCAATCAAAAATAAAATATATTTTTCAATTTCAGCACCTAAAACATTTATGAAATTGTATCTAAATTTTCTCCTTTAATAAATACAATTTCAAATTAAACTTTATTTTTTATTACAAAACACAAATTATTATAACATTATATGTGATAATCCACAACTTCTTGTTGTTTACTTCTAGTATAATGTTTTTTTGATTTTTTAGGGTATCCTCGTGCAACTATGAAGACTAATCTCACGAGATACTAGACGATATTTAAAGGCTTACCTATTCCAATCAGGTTTTTTCCGCACACAAAAATTAATAATTAAACCTCTAACCACTTGTTTAGAAGATCAGAACCTGTTACCACTCGAATTAATCACATTTTAGTACTTTTAATATAATGTAATTTGAAGCAGTAGTTTTACCCTTATGTCAGTCAGTGTTCGGACAATATTTTCCTTCACAATTGTAGATTGGCAAATTACCAACTGAAACCAATTTTTTTCATTTCATTATACTACTAAAATTATGTTATAGACTTAAATAGTCTAAAGAAATTGAAGAAAATAGCCTCCTTCCGCACCACCATACCTTCTGAATGACAATCAAAATAATTAAACAGTACTCTTGATGGTTGAAGACAATTGGCACATAATGATCCATTGATATTTTCACAGTTTGTTATCAACCGGTTACTTCTCTCAGCCGATCAGTTCAATCAAGTCATATATTTTGAATAAATTCACCAAAAAAATTCTGTTATAACATGTGTCAGTTCAGTATGATTCGCTCGATCAACATTAACTACAAAAATAAATCCTATTCAAATATATGTTTTCAACAAATAGTCGAGCAAAAATAACCATGATAATTAGACTGATGTTGGACCATGTAATCATACTCCAACATCAAGTGATAAGAGAACCAGATGGATTCAAAACGACAATTACAACATATTTATATGCACAAAAGTAAAACCCCTATATGTGATATATTATATATACAATGACAGATTTCATTACTTAGTTCCAGATACTCGGGCTTCTCCTGCCACTGAACTATCACGCGGTTCTTCCTCAGACAAGCTCTTCTCAGGCGCTTTTTCATATACAACTTTGGAGTTTTGAACAACGTTCCTTTCATCCTCAATTTGATTCCTGCTGTATTTCTTTTGATCCCTTCTCAGAGGAGCTCTCTGCAATTTTGCCCTCCGATACTGAAGGAGGGGGATTTTCAATGTCTTGCAATGCATTTTCTTGCCCGGCTTGATTCTCCTGGTTAGTAACACCAGCTTCAGATTCTTTGGTGTCCAGTTTCGCTGCAGGGTTACCAACTAAATCCTTCTCAGACAAGCTCTCCACTAGTTCACACCCTAGTGCTGAAGAGCATATAGGTGAAACGCCATCAATTGATGTTGTTTCTGACACAGCCAAACAACCTGGAGTAACATCCCTTCCGTCACCTATAACAGCTTCAGATTCCTCTAATATCTGCATTTTAGCGGTGCTGCCAACTATATCTTTCTCAGATAAGCCCTCTACCTTTTCAACTGTCACTGAGGAACTTGGAAATTGAGACACATTTGCCATCTCAGCAGCACAGCTCTGGATGTCTGCCCGTTCCTCAATATGAGCTAATCCTTTTGATTCATCCTGTGCTTCAGAGATTCCTCGTGGACCCTCATCAGACAAGGTCTCCACCTCATTTTTCCCCTCTGAT
This sequence comes from Ammopiptanthus mongolicus, assembly GCA_039655645.1. NCBI lineage: Eukaryota > Viridiplantae > Streptophyta > Magnoliopsida > Fabales > Fabaceae > Ammopiptanthus > Ammopiptanthus mongolicus. Next base: position 77,609,710 of record CM077350.1, on the reverse strand, counting down.
GCTGTGACAGACAAAGCAAAATATCTGGATCCATCATCTACAGATATCCCGTCAACCTGAGATGCATATAGATGGAGTAACGGAAACAGATTACATACATTGCTTTTACGTAGATCAAACATTAAATGCTGAATGTGTACAAAATCATCTCCCAATTTATCTAAAGTAATAACTCCAAATATAGGGCATTAGAAGAGAAACAGTGGCGTCATGATTTTGGCAAAGCAGGATACTACAAACGAGTGTACATATATAAACTTAGACAGCTTAAATTTTAATTCGCTTTACTCTTTAAATCTTAACTAGGAGACAAGCTCTTACAGTCGTGCAGTATGATTTTAAATAGGCTAAATTATACTTTTGGTCCTTATCTTTATTTTAGTTTTCATTTTGATCCCTCTTTTATTTGTTGTTCCGAATTGATCCCTTATCTTTATTTTAAGTTTCAATGTGATCTTTTCCGTTTAAATTGTGATATGAAGAGGAACACATTGATATAACTTTTGTAAAATAAGAGACCATTTTGGAACCAAAAAAAAATAAAAGAGGGACCATGTCAGAACAAAAAAAGGGATCACATTGATATAACTTTGTAAAATAAAGGACCATTTCGAAACAAAAAATAAAAGAGGGACCACATTGATATAACTTTGCAAAATAAGGGAACATTGTGGAACAAAAGATAAAAGAGGGACCAAAATGAAACCTAAAATAATAAAAAGGGGCCAAAAGTATATTTTAGCCTTTTAAATATAAGAATAAAACAAACCTACTGACCTGTAAAACCAAGACAAAAGGTTGAGTCTAAAGGGGGAACCAACCTGTGACTTGCTTTGATTACTCATCTCAGCTTCAGAATTAAGTGATTCCTTCAGCAGTACTGGATTTGTAGAGGGACCCTGCAGAAATAAATTCATGAAGTTAAAGAGAGAGTTGCTGTAATAGTAGACATCATATAGGTACAAAATACCTTACCGCAGTGGCATCTCTACAATTTCCCTCTCCAGTAAAACAATCCTTCAGTTCCCCCGGTGCTAGCAGACTGCAGAGTGGATCCTTATCAGATGACACCTCAATCTTAGATTCCTCCATCATCAAAGAACATGAAGATATATCAATGTTTGTTAAAATCTTTTCAGTATTAACCCCAGCAACATTATCAGATTCCTCCATTTGATTATCATTCTCAGCTTCAGAAGGATGTGTTTCCTGCAATGTTAATGAATTTTTAGTAGGCCCCAGCACAAATGAGCTCGTGAGTGATTGAAGAGATAATAACTTTGCCATTATGCTAATAGGTGCCAAATTGCATTACCTTATTAGCATTCCTGTGATTCTCTCCGGTCAAACAATCTTTTGGTTCTGCACCAGCCAGTGGGTTGCAGAGGAAACCCCTATCATATGATACATCAGCTTTATCTTGTTCCATCACTGAAGAAGGTAATTCCATCTTCCTAGATGTCACTCCTGGATCAACCCTGTCAACATCAGACATTTGATCACCCATCACAACTGCAGAATATTCTGATTCCTGTTGTGGAAATGGATTTGCAATGGGACCCTGCATAAATAAAGTCAATACATAATTGGACGGAGAATTACTGAGCCAAATGTGCTAATATGAGCAAAACGACATACCTTGAGACCATCCCTACAATTCTCCTCTGGAATTAAAGGACCTAGGGGACTGCAGAGAGGGCCCTTGTCAGGTAACACATCAACCTTATTTTTCTCCATCAGCGAGCAAGAGGAAGGCACGCCCATGCTTTTGGAAGTAAGTCTTTCTCGACTATCCTCAGAAACTCGAGAAGCATCCATTTGATCACTAATTTCAACTTCGGAATTTTTTCCTTTTACCATTGAAGAATCTGAAGGCATTTTATTGATTTCCATCTTTGTATTTTCGGGCAAAATATAACCATATTGCAATTTATCAAAAGAATTACTCTGATCTGCATTGAATCTTTCCTTTTCATTCTGGGGCACAGACCTTGCAACTAATTTACCGTCAGATGATACCCCTATCTTTTCTTCTTCTTTCACTTGGGACAATGAAGGCTGGACAGTATCGGGGGCAGTTATCACCTGGTCAACTTGAGGAATATCCAATTTACCACAAGAGTCATCTGAGCATGCAGGTACCCACAGAGACACTGAATGGCCTTGTGAACCATCACCATCAGATGTACAACTGATCCCTTCTTCATTACTCACCAAAGGAGATGAAAGTAAACTCAAACTCTTTGATGTATTATCTCCAGACCCAGCAAGAGAATCACAGGAAGGCAAATCCACATTTTCTTCCAAAATCTGACTAATGGATGTATCCATTTGAACATCAATTTCCATTTGATCAACTTTTGCTTCCTCCTGGACTCCAGAGCTGTTGGCCACACCCTTCTCCATTGACTCTACCAGAGGTTCTGAACTCCTAACTAGACATGTTACAAATGAACCCCCATTATGCTCTTTTACCAAGTTCAATGCCGGTAGAACACCAGCTTCAGATTTAGTAACCTCTACAAGACTAGATGGGGTTACTTGTGGTTGATCACCACAACCAATAGGAGAAGATTTTGAAGATAATTCAGTACGATCAAATTTTTCATTAGAACTGTGCCCTGTGATGTCAGGAGGTTTTCTTTTGGATAAATTACTCTGACTGAAGGTATCAGCTTGATTATATTCAAAATTATTACTAAAATTTTCTGTTTTCAATGGAGTTGCTGGGCATCCTGTGCCACCGATATCAAGCAGTGAAGATCTTGAACACTTCTCCAAAGAAGAGTCGGACTGGTTTCCAAGATTATGATCCATTACCACTAGAGGTTCAGCGCCAGGAGAAACCACAGATGAACATATCCGATGGGTAGAACTCTCTATATGTAGATCTGTGAGGCCACCATCAGTAGGAAGTCTCTCAGGAGAATCATCAGTCTTTTGGGAAGCATTAAGTGGAGTTGCATAAAGAGCCTCCATTTTATTCTGAGTAGTTGAGTTTTCAATACAATGTTGCATTTGTTCTTCCTTTTCTTTGACATCACCACAGCCACTAGTTTCAGGCTCACTGACATTAGGTTGGGTCTCATTCAAAAGAGTTATTTTTTTATTAGATGTAGTACCAGACTGTTGCTCATCCCCATTCACAGGGATGGCTGGTGTCAAGTTCCTTGCTCCAGTCGTTGTCAAATCTGAACTTGCTTCACCCTCCTGATTCGGCATATTGGATGCCTCCTCTGATTGTTTTTCATGAACATTCAAAGTAAGACATGCTGCTCCAGTAGTTGGTAGATCAGGACACGCTTTATCCTCCACACTCTGGTTATTGGAGGCATCCACTGCAGCTTTAGTCATTACATGTACAGAAGGTGTATTCCTATCATCACTACCAACGGAATCATGCGCTTTAGGTTTTGGCAAGCAAATTCCAGAGAAAACTTCCTTCATCACCCGAGCAACATCATTGACATTTTGCTTATTTTGAGAAGAATTGGTACCTCTCTCTTTTCTTTTTGAATCGTGACCAGTTACTCCACTGGGCAAAAGGATCTCAAATGCTTGAGCTTGAGTAACATTTGTAGTGGCTTTACCCACCAATGAATCCCCTGATGAATTCAGGGCATGGTGACTTAATTTAGGATCCTGACTGGCAAGAGCATCAGGAACGACAGGTAATACTGAAGCTGACTTTTTCCCCCTACGCCGTGGTGGCTCCACTCTATTTTGAGTTTTACGACCTTGCCTTTTGGCTGGCGTGGAATCAAATGAGCAAGAGCGAGTAGATTCAAAGCCCAGTGTGGAAGGATACACAATACTCAATGGGGCACTGGTGACAACCATTGCAGTCATAGAATCTAAAGACTTACTAATGCTTTCTGTATTTGCACTATCAGCCAAGGAATTAGTTGGAGTACCAACAATAGAAGGGGCAGTTTTTGAAGCTTCAACAGCTTTATGAGTTTTGCCACCTGAATGTTGGTCCTTTGTCACCTCAGTAACAGGCAGAGTTGTGACAAATAAATTTTCATTCCCTGAATTCTCGCAGACTCCAATCATGGATGAGGTAATTGCAGGAGATTTAACCTTCTCAACAGAAGAATCATGCACATCAGGATTCTTAACCTTCTCTAAGTCCGGCCCTGCAGAAGAATTCCTTAGTTTACATACAAGGTTTTTTGTAAAATAAAAGTTACGTTATAATTCTAATGCTGCAATTCACAATTTATTCACCTGGGAATTTGATTGTAATGTCTTGACTTGAAGACAAGATCATTGTCTGTTTAGCTAAATCATCTGATCTTTCCATTGATTTCAAATCCTGATTCTCTAGGCTCTGTGATGCTTGATCCTGGATGATACATTCTGATTCTTGAAAATTGTTCTGTTGCAAGCTTTTTAATTCAGTGGCTTTCTCACCTGATATACTGCCTGATGAAATCTGTAGATCAGAAATTAGATGCAAATCCTGATGACCTAAAACAGCAGGCACAGGGGGTGGTATTGTTGCCTGTTTCTTTCCCCTGCGCCGGGGAGCTCCTGCTCCATTTTGTGATTTCTGATTTTGCCCATTACTTTGCATCTGTGCGGAGGGATAAGTGGGAGCAGTTTGAACCAAGGGAGTAACAGAGGGTAAAGAAAGGGGTAGCTGAGAATTCAAAGCAATCCCAACACCCAAATGATCCACTCCACTGTTTAAAGAAGCAGAACCAGAAGAGGTAGTTAGATGGTGTACTGCAGCAAAGCTGGCAACAGGTTCATTATGGGAGGTAGCTTGAACTGGAGGTGGACTAACTAATTTATCTTCTAATTGTTCATTCACCTTCAAATCAGGACCAACAGAACCACCAGAGATAGGAGGTGAAATCATGATCTGCTTCTTCCCTCTACGTCTAGTCCCTTCTCCACTACTATGGGTTTTCTGCCCTTGTCCTCTTGCTTGCATAGGTACAGAAACAGAAGCAACAGATGACTGGGAACTAGGTGGAATCGTAGGCACAGGAATGGCTGGCTGTGCATTAGGAACAACCCCTGTATCAGATTGCTGTATAGGTCCACTGACACCTATAACTACAGCAGAATGAGGAATAGAATCAGGAGTTGATGATGTTAAATGTCCAGACCCAATCCCTTTCTGTAACTGCATTTCTACTTCAACAGTTCCAGAAGTTGCCGGAGGGACCATCACAACTGGTGTGGTTATTCTTTTTGGCCTTCCACGGCCACGTTTGGCTGGAGGGGTTATCTCTTTGACTTGCTGTACTGGCAAAGTATCCACAGATGGCAATATTGGGGCTACTGGAGGAATGACTGGAGGTTCTGCGTTAGAAGCAGATACAACGGAGCTGGAAGCATTTGTTAGATAACACATCTCTGCCACTTCTTTTACTTTAGGTGAATCTGGAGCTTCAACCTGACACATTTTCTCAAACTCCTCCTCTGTCCATTGCTCTTCATAGGAACGTACCTATAAGAAATACGTGCAAGGTGATTAGTAATTAAATAAGATACCTAACATACAAGTACAAGAGTACATTTTCAATTTCATTTCTTCTGCCTTTTTAACATCACTTCTACATCACAAATTCACCATTATACAATATTACTCCTAGGGAAACTCAGATATAATAGGTAGAAATGATGATGCAGGGCATATTCATAAAAAGAGCAAAAGGCAGGTTTGGATCACTCCTTTTCAACCCTAGACTTGGTTTGGGATAGGATTACTCTTGGTGTCCCTTTCGTGCTCTGCCCATGGACCTTTTAGTGGTGTTTCTTTGTTAGACATGCAGAGGGATTACACGCTTTGTTGCATGACTTTGTCATAACAGGTTTTAGTTGTCTCTTTTTGCTTTGTTTGTGAGGATGCCTTATCCTCTTCCTTTGTACTTTTCTCTTCTAATAATATCTCTTTTAATATTAAAACATACAATAGTGCCCATAATCGAAAAGAATATACAGACAAACCTCTCTTGCACGTTTTCCCCGGCCATAATGTTGAGTATCAAGGCCCCCAAGATTTCCGCTCTTTCGCTTTACTCCAGTAGATTCTACCCTAACCTTAGGCACATCAGATATCTTCATTGCTTCATAGAACTGTTTCAGGTCTTCCTCAGTGACAAGACGAGAAGGAGGGGGAGGAGTAAGTTCGGAACCATCAGTTGCATGCCCAAGCACCAATTTCTTCCATGTAGCCTGCAATATATTTTTTTTGGAGTGCCAGTAAGATTCTACGTCACATAAACAGCAAGTAAAAAAGCTATTTTATGCTAATAAAAAGCCGAGCAAATACTCAACAGCATACCAGCTCGTCCTCCTTCCTTTTTTTGTCAACAGCCTCAAACACATCTAACTCTGTTTCACTGCCAACAAAGACAAGATTTCCGTCAAATATCTATTTTTCTTCTTCTCCTTTTTCTTTGACACACAACTTGGGTAAAAAGAGGAGGAACCAAGGGTAAAAAACTGAATTCTAAGGTAGTTATAAAGTTATCAGTACAACAAACTAGATTTGACATAACAATGAAAATACAATCACATAGTTGAATGACAAACACTTAAAATACTAAAATTGCCCATCAACAATCAAAGAGAGCACAACGGCACCATTCAGTTAAAGGCTATCATGCTTGCATAGAAAGTAACATGACAATCTGTGAATTAATCCAGCAATGGAGGACAGGGTAGAATGCTGAAATGACAATAAAACATCAGGTACCCTTTTCTACAATCAATTAAAATGGAGGCAGTAAAGAGTCACGTTCAAATCTTTGCAGGATTTCCATTAATTCCTACTACTCCCACCAAGTCTCCATTCTCAAAAATGGACACAAATTAAAATAAAAGTAGAAAGAGAAACTCCCACAACCCAATTACTCATCAGAAAATCAGAAGTCGTACCAAGCCATTTATAAATAGATGTGAATGCATCAAAAAATTATATACCTGCGTGCTAAGACATCATTTAGAGCGTCATCATCCAAAACAGGTGCAGCTTCTTCTTTCTTACACTCACGCAGGAGGGATTCCAAGTATTCTCTTCGATCTTCAGCACTGCAATAAACATAGACAAAAGAAAATTGTTAGCTGACACAAAATCTATGAAATGAACTAAGGGTGAAACATATCTCGGTATAGCCAACCTTGTATTATTGTCAAAAAAACCAGCAGTAATGCTCTGATTAGCAACGCCAAGTTTGTGCTCAGCTGAAGCTCTGACTTGTTCTTCAACAGTTTGAACCTTGATAGATTGTAAGCAGAAGAGAAAAAATTTAGGGAGCATGATAATATGACACTACATTTTTAGTGATGTCGAAGTAATAACACCAGAAAAGCTACTAACAATTAAGAAGACAAGCTAAAGGCACAGGAAATCCAAACACATTTTGCAAGATAAACAACTCCCTATGTTCCCCTCCCAAAGCCCCAACAAAAAAAAAAGGAATAGAATGTAAATATTATAACCACAAATTGTATAATTCCCTATGGTTTCAAAGAGCACAATGAAATGTAAATTTTCTGAAGAACCAAATCGATTGTATTTAACATCAAAGAAGTAGTGATGTAAAGGTTGTAGCTATAATGCATGAATATTTTCTCTCTAATGACATACTTGAACTAATTGGCTAGTCAAGCTCCCAACAGTGGGATCCTGGGCGCAAAGACCCAGTTTTCAACGACTATTGCACAAGAAGAGTTTTTGGGGAGTCTGTTAGTCAGCTTTTAGTTCAGTGGAAACGGAAGGTTGTGGAAGAAGTTACATGGGAGCCAATGTCCCAAAAGCTCAGACTTGAGGACAGGTCTGTTACTTGAGGAGAGGTCTGTTTCTCAAGAGGGGGGCAATGGTAGGACCCCAAATGAGAATGTGGGCCCAAATGGACAGTTAGCACATCAACTGCCCAAGCCGCCAGTGTGCAAAATAAGATGGGGGAGGGAGAGAATGTTGACGTGGCAGAGAGAGAGAGAGAGAGAGAGATGGATCATTTGTGTGATGGTTTTCTGTTATATTGGGACGTGAGCGGGAGAGAGGGGGTATCTTGGAAAATCATTTTTGAGTTAGTTATGGGCGAGAGAGCATTGTTCACTATAGGAGCTCAGCCCTCGGATTACAGGGGGATTTTTTCTTCTGTAATAGTTTGGTTTCATTCTCTTGGAATTTGGGCTTTAGACCTAACTCAACCTCAAAAGTTAGCTCAAAAGGCGAGGATTGCCCAAGCCTTTTAAGGACCACTTCGGCCATATCTCTACTTGATGTGGAATCTCAACACACCCCCTCACACCCAAAATTGAACATCTGAAGCGTGGACAAATGCATGTGGAATAACTGACCCGATAACAGATCTAGGATAGGTTTTATACCATCTTAGAATTTTGGGTTTGGGTCTAACTCAACCCAAAAAGCTAGCTTATGGGGTGAGGGTTGCCCACCACTTATAACCACTATTCAGGCCATATCACTATCCAATGTGAGACTCTCAACACACACCCCTCACGCCCAAATCTGGACATCTGGAGTGTGAAGAATGCAGGACTGGGCATCTATGGGTGGCCCAATGGATCTAGGATAAGCTCCGATACCATCTTCGAATTTTGGATTTGGACCTAACTCAACCCCAAAAGCTAGCTCAAGAGGTGAGGATTGCCCGAGCCTTATAAGGACCACTTTGGCCATATCCATAGTCAATATGGGATCTCAACACAATCAATCTATGTTGTCAATCCCGGACAGCGGCGCGGAGCGACCGACCCCAAAACCGCCAAAACAGAATGGCGAGTAGCGGGATGATCGCTATTGCGAAGAGGGGGAAGAAGGAAGAGAGGGGGAGAAGAAGGAGAAGAGGGGGAGGAAGAAGGAGAAGAAATGAAACGTACAGAAAAATGAGGATTTATTGTGGTGTTTAAAAAGAAAAAAAAAAGAAGCCCTAGAAGTAAAGGTAAAAATGGGGATTTACTATGTTTAAGTGAAGGTAAATAAGGCTTTTTAAAGATAGGTTTAATATTTTTTTTTGGCCTTAGATTTAGGCCTCCATTGTTTCAGAAGATTATTTTTTCTTTCTTTGGGCTTTAAGTTAGGCCCTTTTGCTTCAGAAAAGGGAGAGACTTAGGGTTAGCTAATGTTTTCTCAAAAACTGGTAGTCGCCGTCAGCACATGTGGGGGAAGAAGATTAGAGCCATCGTCAGCACAGAATCACGGCCAAGGAGCACGTGAAACGGCGCGATTCAGGCCGCAACGACCACACCCGTAAAGCGCAACGCACCAGGGGTTAGCGTCGCAGCAGAGGTTCACTCCGCTCTGCCTTTCAGCTATCGCGCGCAATTGACAACCTAGCAATCAATATTACAATTTTTCGGTTTCTCTAGAATCGGGTTTATATCCGTACATATTTTTTATCAAGAAAATTTTTTGGTGGCTATCATCAATGCCAAACCGTAAGAAAAAGGGGGGAAAGTACTAACTGTTTCAAAGCGAAGAACTAGAACATCCCTCTTTTGACCAATTCTATGAGCCCTTGCCTGGGCTTGCAGATCAACCTGAAATTAAACCAACAAACAAAGAAATCATAAATAACCAGCAGCAAAAGCAAACACTTTTATCTATAACATCATATAAAAGAAATTTCATTGCCTGTGGATTCCAGTCAGTGTCGAATAAGATCACTGTGTCAGCAGCTTGAAGATTCACTCCAACACCACCAGCTCGAATGCTTATATGCATAAGTTTTCAGCCACAGAAAGACAATCGATTACTTGAATCCAATTATATGCATAAGTTCTTGCAGTGAAATATCTTCCATCAAGAAATATCGTGAAGCACAACCAAATAGGCATACAGAAATCTCGAGTATTACATTAGCATGCAGGAGCAGAATTGCTATCATCATAAATTATATTAGTTACCATTTGTAGTCATCAACACTAGGAACCTATTAATTAGAAAGCACTAAATTTTCATCTTTGGCCTCCTGTGCAACTCAATAATATCCAGATTTCAGATTTAGAAAGGCAATATATACTTGGGTTCTTGAAGTTTTCTCATATTCTTCAACTCTAATAGTATTCATGAATTCTCAGCTAGTCAGTTTTATTTATGTTAATCATCAAAATCCTTTAGTCATAAGCCATTTAAATTTCAGGTTTCAATTTGCCGAGAGTCATGAAATCTCTCATCATACGGTTGTTGCAATAAAAAACCTGTGTTCATCAATATTCAGTTGATTTTATTATTAGGAAAGTATGTATAAATGTCTGTCTGTGAACTCGTGCAAAAAACAAGATGGAGATTGCTTACGTTAAAAAAAAGTGTCAGTTCCTTGAAGTAAGAAAGTGAAAAGATAAAGTTCATTTTCCAATTATAAAAAATCCAAGACCCAAACCAGGCTCTCCTAGTTTTCCAAGTAAAAGTTTGAACAGATGTCCAGAAGGGAGTAAATTTCCTGACACACACACACCCCCCCCCAAAAAAAAAAACTCTTCTTCCCCTGAATCCAATGTTGAAATTAACTATTTGACAGTCACGCCCAGTACTCTAATAGAAGTTAAAATTACCTAAGTAAGAAAATAAAGTATGGAGAATCAGGTTGGTTAAAAAGATCAATTAGGGCACCACGATCACTCCCTGATGTATGTCCATCCAATCGGAGATACCGATACTGTTTTAAGACTAAGTATTCCTCCATAACATCCAGAAGCCTAGTCATTGTTGAAAAGAAAAGAACCTGTAAAATCATTGACAGTACGATATCAAACATTAAAAGTTAAATTTTCAAAATAAACTGTGAATAGGAAGATAAGGTACACATCAAATGAAGAACCAGTATAGTTTCATTTCATAACTTTAGCAAAGGGGAAATAAACCGTCAAACACATTCAGCATCTAAAGAAGCAACTAGATCCCAACAGAATTTTGAACAAATAGAAGCACAATAAATAAGTATTGTAAATATCTTTCTTCATAGCCAATGACAATGCTGAAAAAAAGGAAATGAAATGTAATGATCCGATAACAATTATATATTTCATACCCGATGATCTGTCGCCTTCAGTTTAGGTAATACTCGGTCTAACATCTCAAGCTTCCCACAAAGTCTAATAATCGGTGGCAGATAATGCTTAGGGATAAAGTTATCCACCTAAAAATGGCAAAAGTCACATTGTAGGCATACTTAAATAAAGAAGATCGCAGATCACATAAAACTTGACCTCTTGCTGAAGTAGTCAAATAAATGAGGTTGACTACTTCAAACAGATTAAACAAACCCCGTTTAAAAGTACAATTTATGGCTAATTTCGAAGAGTTTTATTACCTTCTGGCTGCATCATCCAGGTTCAAAATCAAAAGTGACAAAATCTATAGACAAACCTTACATTGTAATTGGATGCATCAACACAAAATCAGAAGAGCAATAAACATGGAATTTAATGTGGTTTGACCTACACTGAACTATAGGCCTACACTCACTAGCGAAAAGAAGAAGTTCACTATGATCAACGAAGAATACAAGGAGTAGCTCAACATGTAAACCCTAATCCCAACATACAAAATCCTCAGGGATGATGGGATTTCGTTCACTCACTCTACAAATCTCCATTTCATACATTCAAACCCACTGTTTCCACCACAAATATCCTTTAAAATTCCTTGCCAGCTCGTAACAGGGGCTTTTCCATGTTAGGGAAGGCCATAATAAAATACAAGCCGCTTTATTGCTCATACTACCTTGTTTGACGATAAATGTCTAACAACAATCTTCAGGATTTTGAAGATAAGTTTCCCTATAATGGAATACTGAGCGTTCTTCAAATTTCTGTTTCACTTTATAAATAAAAGCATCATGACGTTTGTAATATTATCATGTCACATAATACATTCATGTCTCATAAAATCCATCTTCTATGTAGTTGCAATTAAAATCATAATTCAATTCTTACATAATACATCCATGTCAGAGAAGAACCATGTATAAGAATATACCTCTTCTGCATGAAGCTGGCTGAGATAAGGATGATTGCAAATATTACGAAGCTCCATGACAGAGTTGTGTACTGATCGAGCCTAAGAATTGATAATTTCAATTAGAACACCAGAGTAATAAGTATAAATGCAGAGAAGCTCCTTTATTTAAAGGAAAAGCAGGAGGAAATAAGTTCCTAGCCCACTGTCAAAAGGACAAGAAACAAATCATTTAACACAGGACAGAAAGTACTAAAAGTATACCTTTGTAGCGCCAATAGAACCAAGATTCTCTTCCACTCTCTTCATCAAAAGTTTTTGATATGCAGAAGCCTCACATCTTATAAGTCTCTCAATCTTTTCAGGCAACTCATTTTCGACCTACAATAAATTGAAAATGCAAGAACTTCAACACGTAATGATGATTTCCAGCGTTAATAGACACGTTAAATTGCACTTTTCAAACATTATGTTTCCAAGTCATCGTAAGTGATACAGTAAAGATCTAGGTCAGAGAACAGTACAAGAAAGGAAATGCATTATAACTTTATAAGAATCAAAACAAGAATCGTAAGCCACAGAAGTTTATCCATAAGAATAAGCAGTGGTCATTGTATACAGAAAACTCAAGGATGGGTAGAAAATATGCTTATTAAGCATAGAGTTGAGTATTAAAAACCTTATGTTTCAACCTCCGAAGTACAAATGGCCTCAGAACTTGGTGCAGGCGATTTATGATCAAGAGATTCTCCTCCTCAGACAGTAAAGCCTATTCAATAAATAACACAGTAAGTATGCAAAAATCAATTGAAGTTAAAAGATGAACATCAAGACAGTGTAAGTTAATAGATCAAAACAGAAATGATTGAAAACTAACTTCATCAGGTGAGTTATCTCCAGTACTCTCAAATGGCTTGTTAAACCATTGGGAGAAGTCCTCTGATGAATTGAATATGTTTGGTAACAAGAAATTAAGAAGTGCCCACAGTTCTTCAAGATTGTTCTGCATATAAAATAAAGAAACCAGCATACTTATAACATCAATGTCAAAAGTATAACGAAGGACATAGCTTAAGAGCCACAAGAAAGAAAAACTTAAAAAGGGGTAAAAACCTGCAATGGTGTTCCAGTTAACAGCAATCTATGAGAGCTCTGATAGTGTTTCAAGTCAGCATTCAACTTGCAAGAAGCATTCTTTATGCGGTGACCTTCGTCAATTATAATATAGTGCCAATGTATTTTGCTCAGTTTTGGTCTATCATGCTTGTTCATCAGATATTCATACGTTGTCAAAAGAACATTGAATTTCTGGTGAACAATCCTTTCCCTAAAATAAAAAGAACCGATAAGGAGCATACACAAAGACAAAAGCATCAAACAGATGGAGGGGGATGATATTGTAAAATCCTATTACTTGAATAACCGACGCCTCTCCTCAGGTGGTCCAGAATAGACAATTTTATGAACACTAGGAGCCCAAAAGTTTATTTCCGATTCCCAACCAGGCAGAACTGAAGAGGGCACAACCACAAGAAATGGTCCTCTATCATTTTTTGTTTCCATCAGGTAGCAAATTAGAGATATAACCTATAAAATAGAAGGGTATTAGGATTTTTTAGCCTAGGTACAAAACTTCTTCAGAACTTTCAGTACAATATATGCTCCATGCTCTTAGCATATATATACGCATTGTAACAGAATCGTGAAACCCCAAAAGGACAAATTATCTAGAAGGATAAAGATAGTAAATGAAACCCTAGAAAAAGGGGGGATAGGAGCACAGATACATAGATTAAGCTTCTTAATCAACAAAACTGATTTACCTGGACTGTTTTACCCAGTCCCATTTCGTCAGCAAGGATTCCATTCAAATGATTGTTGTATAGCGAAACCAGCCACCTCAAGCCATTCATTTGATACCTAAGGACAAACATAGATATCATAAGGAATGTAAATCCAAACTCCTTGCTTGCCAAAGAAGATTAATGTTTATGAAAACTGGAAGGAAAAAAAACATACAGTGAGAAGAATAAAATCCCCCACTGAGCCAAAGACAATGCAGAATTATATAAATAACCCTATCACTCTCAACTAAATGCAATCAAACTTGGACCTCCATGGCAAGACTGCCAATACACAAACATATATGCTGACTAAATTACTTGCCAAATAAAAAGGCAAATATTAAACTTACTCCCTCAATTTTCCTCCCTGCAAACTACATGGCTGCTCTGCAATGCTCTCCTTTATACTGCAGGTTTAAAAAAATTGCTTAGAAAGGACCAGGAGTTTCTACTCAACACAGTAGAAATTTCACAATGATATTTACAGATTAATCAAATTAATAGCCCATGAACTTTATAAACTTTTGAAATTAAAAATAAACCCCCTACAACTCCCCATCTCCAATGGTCCATCCTTTCATTAATATAAAGAGTATAAAATAAGCAACTTACAGCAGCAAGAAACATTTTTTAAACAGTACACAACTGCAGAACTAATACCTGTGGGCCATCATATAATACTTCTCATTGCTTTCCATATAATGCTGTAAAACAGAATTGGAACAAATGAGTGATATATTCAAGATTTAAACTTAAGCAAGAGACGTGTGCATTAGTTTTTTTGTTTTTTGGGAGGGGGGCTTGCCTTTGCCTGATCACTTTCATCCTCAATCTCAACTGTAGTTTCACTATTCTCAAGAAAATTGTCACCTCCTGTTTCATCAACATCATGCCCAAGCCGCCCTGCTGCAGCCTTTGCTTCCTGAAGTCTGGATCCAAGCTTTTGAAGATACTTCTCAGTCTCTTTAAGAAGTTGCTTTACACGATCTGATTTTGCATCCTAATGTAACCATTGAACATGATATTAAGTATCAAGCATGCAAAACTCTACACAAGCCATGTATCTATTTATATCTATTAAGAAAATAAACCTACCTGCACCATTCGTAGATAGCCCTCCACATCATTTATTTTCAGCAAATTAATCTTCTCCCGCTGGATTCTATCAATCTTCTCACGATGAATACGTTCTTTTCTTTTATGGAACTCCTTTACATATCTATTGAAACCCTTCCAACGTTCCCTTTTGGCTTTGAATACATCATCAAGTTTTTCCCTAAATTTGAAGTAGTAAAGCAAGTGTTTGAAACAAGTAGGGAGAACACTGATATAAAGTTATCTACTACAATAATCAGAAAAACTAAAGAGATAGAAAAAGCATGTAGAAATGGACAGAAAGAGCACGTACTTGTGAACTTCTATCTCACCGAAAAACTCCTTCTGCCTCTCACGAATCCGTTTCTGACGCTCTTCCTTCATTTTCTGCTCAAACCTTTCAAGTTGTTTCACCCTCCTACCATGCCTATGTTTCTTAACTGATTTCAAATGTTCCATCTCAGTTGTAATTGGTTTGAAAAAATCATTCAGAAAGTCACTGCACACAAAAGACAAATATACTGTCAAACTGAGAGATAGAAAACAAAAAAATTCATATAAGAAAACGAATTACCTGCGGAGACGACGTTGGAGCTCTAATAGTTGAAGTTTTTTCAACTCTATGACACTTTTTGTTTTAGCAGAAATATCTTCAGAAGAGCTTACGTTTTCCTGCATCATAGGGAATGGAACACGGGTCAAGAGGTTTATGCAACATTAAACCATTACCAACCACAAACCATGTAAATGTGTGGTGCAAAATAAATCAAATGTGCATTAAGCACTAAACCAAAAAAACTGACAGATAAAAGTAAGACAAACCTTTAACTTGTGAAAACATGTTGCCATCTTTTGCTTTGTTTTCTGCTGTCTTTGCACCCAATTTTGCTCAACTAGAAGCCTCTTTTTCCGCTGATCCATAATCCATCTCTCCGACATCGTATATTTTGGAGGTGGCAAATCAGCTGACACCAACCTCTCATTCCCTTCTTGCTCTGTAACAAAAGAGACACCATGTTTTGATGCATCATCGATAGGAACAGTTTTCAACCCATCTGAAAGTAATTGCATTTAACATTCAGCAAACCATGGATTACTGACACTTGAAATAACACAGACAACATTAGCATCAAACAAACTGATTGCAATAACTTGGTTTTATGGAGGATGGCTCTAACCTGGAGAAACATGTTTTGTCATCACATTTCCATTCTTCATCATGGTTGCTCCATGAAGATCGCCATCAGTCCCTGGAACAGGTTTCCAGTGCTCTTTTAAAGAATAAGAAGTCAAGTGATTAACAGAATTGTGATTCCGGGAACCACAATTATTACCAACAGTTTGAAACTGACTAGAAATATTCTCTCTTCTTTCTATAGGCAACTCATGCTGAATAGTGGAGATCTGTGGAGGTCCCTTTGAAGCCTCATTATAACCAACAAATCCAGTAAAGCTATTCGGACCTATGACAGAAGGTTGGTTAGACCTTCCAACCTGCAGATTACCACTGTCAACATCATCCAAATGTTTGTTAACAACTACAGCACCCCTTGTACTTGAAGAATCTTGCTGCTGACATGACGTGGCTGAAGAAGCTTGTGCAGCCACTCTTTCTTGAATTCGTCTTTCAACCTCCCCTCTTTTTGTGGCAAGGAAATGTCTCCTTTCTTCTGAAAGTATATGAACGTCAGAATGTAGGTTACCTATGTCCTCCATTATTATTGGGCTCTCAGTTCCCCTTGACAAAGTTTCAGCCTCTTGAACTTTACCGGCAGAAGAGGACCCTGAAGAACCTCCAAATGGCATCATGACCCCAGATGCGCTACCCGGTTCATTAAAAGACTGTAACTTTCCTTTGTGATCAGTCAAATCTTTGCGAGAACCATCTGTATTACCATCACATTGCTCACCAGTTTAGTCAAGGAAGAACTTTAATAGGTAAAACTAAAAAAAAATAAAAAAAATAGTCACCTTCTCTAGAAAAGGCGGTACCAAGTGCAATTTCAAGATGTAGTTTCTTTGGTGCTAAACCATTTCTGCACATTGAACAATCATGTTTCACAAATAACTAAAAAAAAAAAAAACGAGTCCACTTTTTCAAATCCAAAAGGTGGCTGAAGAGCTGACCTAAATGCTAGAAAAACAAGGCACTGAGCTCGAAGCTGTTTTAACTGTTGTTCTTTGAAAGGCATGGCAGATGATGCCGGTGCAGCAGTAACAGTGGATTTCCCTGTATCTCTGGAAGGAACGCCTTGTCTAAGCATAGTCATTTCTGAGCCACTACTTTGCCTGCCAATCTGTCAATAAAACTATCTGGTCAAGCAATCAAGTGGCTCATAGACAAGCCACATGGTAAAAAGAAGTGGCAGAATGTGACACAAAATCTTGAAGGGAAGGAAACTATACGCTCATAATGAGTTGATTTCTTTTAAGATAGAAAAAAAAATTCACTAAGGGAGAGGATAAGATATCCTCCGCCAAAAAAATCTAGAGAGATATAAATACAAAAAATAAGCCAAAAGCTCAAAAAAATGACAGTGCCTTGAAAATGTTTTTTAGTTTGTTTTCACTACAAAATTATAACCAACTTATTCTTATTTGAAATTACGTCAAAAAATCAGGCCTATTTTCCTATAGTGTCTTTGTTTCACAATTAGATGAAAGAAATGTCCTTAAATAACATGGGTAAGAACTAAGAAGCTATACATAGCCAGCAGGCAGAGCAAATGATATCAAGGAAGAGAAATGCATTCTGTAGTTTTATTTCATCATCAGCCACTACTTCCAGTAGCCAAGCCATTCTTGCTAAACCTAGTTTAGTTTCTCCACTACCAGGGCTTAAGTCAACCTCAACATTCCCTTTAACCCGCAATCTCTCTCAACAATAATTCCCATCCCAGTAATTGTAGCAAAGATCAGTGCATGCAAGTTTGAGGTCATTTATAGTCATACTTCTAAGAATCCCTATGATAGCAAAATGGTTAATATTTAAAGAAAAAATTAGTAAATGCGTTCAGGGGGATGAGCTGCCGCGCTCAGCACTCACTAAACTCTGCCAGTGTCCGAAGAGAATAACAGAAGATATTATCTTAACACATCTAAACTAAAGTCAATTAAAGGTAGACAAGTATGGCAAGGAGAAAGAAAATAGAAACATACCCAGAAGCAAAAAAATAGGGAATAATAAGTACCTGAGTCAAAGTAGCCAAACTTCCCCCATCACGTCCAAGAGTGCCACCATATTGCATTGAACTTGAGAAAACTGGTTCTGCCATTGGAGATGCACTAGTAGGAACTGCCATCCCTCCATGAACCTTAGCATAAGCACCTAAAATTCATCATAAATTGTTTTTTGTCGATAACTGTGGGGAGGAAATTCAAAATTATAGTTTTGTTCTTTGATAACATCTAATTCTAGGTAAAACTGATATTTCCTAAGTCACTATTTTCATAATTTGACGTTAGTATTAGAAATATTCATATAGAATGAGAAGTACACAAGAGCATAGAACACTCAAAAACAATTTATGAACACCAGACTGTGGTTATATTTAAACGTAAATTCTTCTAAAAAGTCTTTTCCCAAATTTCAGCACCTCAATATTAGGCATTAGTTTTTAAGTATAACTATTCCAAATTGTTTGCAGTTCTCAAACTCAGGAGCATAGTTTAATCAAGTTATATCATGACCTATGCTTGCAAAATTTCCAAATCCCTTACTGGAGCCACGGGATGGAGTTATTAACTGCTGCGTTAAAATTTCTGCCATCATATTACCAGGAATAACATTAGAAGAAAACTGGGGAACCTTAGATTTTTCAAAAGGTAATCCAGCATTATTTTGATTCCATACACCTCTAAACTCATATGAAGATAAGGAACCACCTTGCTGCCTCCCTGGAGCAATATGTGGAGAAGAAACTTCTTGGTTTGTCCTAAGCATTGTTCTCATGCTACCAGACAAAGTCGGAAAATTCTCCATCTGACTACTACTTGTAACCATATTAAAGTTGGTCAGTTCACCACTTTTACCTGGAAGACCATCTGACGGTTCGGCCATGTTCAGTTTCCCCTTCCTTGCATTAACAACAGTGTTACGAGAATCCAGTTGAGAAGGACTGTCAGCATGCAGTTCAACAGGTGATGATGTATCTCCCCTCTTTCTCTTTGTGGTAGCTTTCTTACCATCCTTTTGATTAACCTGTTTGTCCCAATTGGAAGTATCACGTCTGTCTTGTGACTGCGAGTTAGCAGACCTAGAGTCCAAACTAGATGGACTCCCTTGATCAAAAGACTGACTACTCCTCTGAGCCACAGATCCTTGAAAATAATCAGGTGCTCCACCAGTTGGAGCAACTGGTGGCCGACCAGAAGCCAAGGGGTCCATTTTGGACATCTCATTTTCAGCCAAGCCAACTCGAGAATCCTTTGCAACACTCACTGCCTGTGAAGAAGATCCTGCATAAATTACCAAACAATGACATGAAAACCTCTGAAAAACTATCACAAACATTCTTTCAGCAATATCCAAGCACGCATAATTACCTATTTGAGCACCGCCAGTCAAAGGAAGACGTGATGACTTCAATACTTCAATATCAAGACCATGTTGGTTGATGACAGTCTCCATCGCCCTATAACAGACAAGATTAAGACAGAAAAAACAGCAATGTGAAGGAAACAGAAAATTTGGTCAGATTACCAACACTAACAAACTAAAGTCTGGTGCTAAGAATGATATCCTATAAGCTTCACTACAATCATTAAGCACCACAAACAAAATTAAGTTTACAAGATGAACCTCGTCAATGCCTTGAGAATTAAGTTTATCATCCATTTGCAAAAGTCAAATCAAGGTATTCATATGTGGGAAGTAGCCCTCAGCTTCATGCATGTCATTCAAGCCAAATTACTCAAAGAAAATAATCAAGCAAACCTTTTTTCTGCTGGGAAAGAGGCTCCAAAGCACAACAAACATTCATTTCATCATTGCTTATCCAACCACACAAGCCATAAGTAAACAATTCCCATGATTATTTCATTACCCATCACACGCATGGCAGTAACAGATAATACCTTAACCACCATGAGTGGAGGAACTCAAGAGTAAACATATGTCCTAGTGAAGACAATCAGTACCAAATTGCCAATTTCATTATCTTAGCACACTCCAATGACCATTGTGGCATAGATTTAAAAATCAAATCTAAAGAAAAAAGCAGGGCTCAATAATTCAATAACTATATATGGACATTTTTTCGGTGCTAAGTTGGAGGCATTTTACCTTGATATCACTTGATATGGCATTGAATGTTCTTTTCCACTTGATTTCATATGTTGTAGTATCTGAAACACTCATCAAATTAATTGCAAGTATACCTAGCCTTATGAAAGGAGTAAGAAAACAGTTATAAGAATTTCATTTAAGAGAAAAACTACACACACCACATAGAGTTTAGTAGCCAACTTGGCCGGCTCATCTTTAGAATCCTGAATGAGTTTATGCAGAAACTTTGCTGCCTCCAACTCAACATTATGAGCAGATGCCATCTCATTTGAACTACACAAGCAGAAACCCATATCATGATAAACTCAGGCAAGCTGGAAATTCCTGGACAGTCAATGTATGATTTTAAGATGATTATCTCTCATCAATGGTAGGATCAAAGTACCAAACTGAACATAGAGTCATAACAGAACTCCGATGTCCAGTAGCACCCGGATAAACCCAGGCAATATTTTATGACAGCCTCCAGAAAATAAAAGGAAAAACAATAATTAACTGAATACATGAAAATGAAACAACGGGTGAGTGCTTTAATATCTAAGACAGCAATCAGAAGATATAAAGGATTCCAATAAAAAAATCCAATAGAGCTCCCAACATTCTACCTTCAACTTTCCAAAACCAAATAAATAATAGGTACAGTATTTATCTATTTATCCCCCAATCTATCAACATATAGATGAACCCCGTTTTCCTTTCTTATCCCAAAACAAAAAAATCCCGCCCTCGAACGATTAGGGTAAGAGAAACCAACTTCATCAATACTCTCAACACACACACAACAAAAACCCCTAAAAACTTGCTGTATGTCAATGTTACGCAAAAGAGAGGAAA
The DNA here is from genome assembly GCA_039655645.1 of Ammopiptanthus mongolicus. NCBI lineage: Eukaryota > Viridiplantae > Streptophyta > Magnoliopsida > Fabales > Fabaceae > Ammopiptanthus > Ammopiptanthus mongolicus. Next base: position 77,588,703 of record CM077350.1, on the reverse strand, counting down.
TGGCAGCTAGAGAAGCTGCGAAAATCAGACGGAGAAAAATTTTGCTAAAATGGGGAAAAAAAGAAGGCGAAATAGGTTTGTGGCAGGAGAGATTGAATTGGGGGAAAAGGGGAAGGCGTGTTTGAATATCGAATTCAAAATGAGGGTAAGGGTAAAGGATTACCTGATCACACAGAGATCGTGAGTGTGGGTAAGTCCGAGAAGTGAAGCGAGGTCAGGTTAGGTAGGTAGTGCATAAATGAATAAACAAAACTAACGCAGTGAGTGAAAATGAAACCGACCTTTTGCTTTGCATAACATCGATAACGGCGAGGGACGAATGGAATGAATGAGAACAAGGAAGCAAGCAACACCCCCGGCCCCAAATCTCGCACGACTCTGACCCCCTTTTCCTGTGAGCTCCACTCGACGTTTCCTTCACAACAAATACCCAGAAAACAAAATGTCCATTACCAATAATAATTACCCAGATACTTTGAAATTTAGATGGTAAAGTTAAGAGAATGTGGTACTATGGGCACATAGAAAAAAAAATATATTGAAGATAGATGTATTTAATATTTTATTAGATGATATATTTAATTTTTTAATAAAAAATTATTTTATTTGTTTTTATAAAGAATATCTTTAAGATACTCGTTAGTCCAAAAATTAAATAAAGGTTAAATTAACACTTTAATTGTTGTACGTGATATTGGTTTTCAATTTAGTCCCTATACGTAAGAAGTTTTCAAATCAATTCCTTTTTTTTTTTTGACTAGGATCAATCCCTATATGTACAATTATTTTTAATTTGATTATCACCATTTATTGATATTATAACGTCATGATATAACAGGGACCAAATTAAAAGGATTGTCACATGTATTGAACAAATTGAATATGATTGTCACGTGTAGGGACCGAATTCAATTTTTTGTTGTTGAATTCAGTCCCTACATGTGACAATCATTTTCAATTTGGTCACTATACTTAACTCCAACAATCGGCGTTAAAATATTAATAAACAGCGATGACCAAATTAAAAATAATTATACATATAGGAACTGATTTAAAAATTTTTTTACGTATTAGGACTAAATTAAAAATCAATGTCACGTACTGGGGTTAAAGTATTAGTTTAATCTTAAATAAAATATAAAATATTTTAAATTATAAAATAATATGTATGTATAATCAAAATTATATGTATACTTCATTTAGTTATATTTAATTTAAAAAATATAAATTTAAAGAATTGATTTAATGAGTTATTTAATAGATTTTATATGTGAGATAAAATTATGCATTTTATATTACGAACAAAAACAAAAACTATAAATAAAAAGTATAATATTTAATGCATTGAAAATTTAAAGAACTTTAATTCTTATTTTTTTAATTGAACATTCATTGTTTGAAACTTAAAATTAGGTCCTTTAACGTTACTCAATGTTCGTCCTTTCCATCATATTTGTTATAACGATATTAGATTTCTATCATTAGTCCTCAGAATCTCGTCGAATAACCTCTCTTATTCCTTCTTTTCCCTCCTTTGTGTGTCTTCTCATTGTTTTCCCTTTTTGAAAACCTTAGCTTTTCTTCTGCTACCATCCAGAGTAACCATTCGGGTAACCCAATGGAGTCACATGATAGGCAAAAATCTAAGCCATCTATATAAAAAGAACTTTATTGTTAGATCCTAAGAAGAGAATGAGATTAATGGAGCACTATCTGTTGATGTCAAGAACACAATCCACAAAGAACCAAAGCAACCACCATTTTTCCAGTCACCCCCTACCACCATGAACACACACCATATCTGAACCAAAGCAACCACTGTTTCCCCAAATCTAATGCAGAAAACAACAAAATCCATCGGTATTCAACACCAAACAGCAACCACAAACCAACGCCTTGCTAAAGCCACCGCTGCCATATCTGTTCCACGAGTAGTCACTCAATCTCCACCTAATACATGTGAATCATGCCTTTGCCCAAACCACTATTGTCAAATCTGGTCTCCACCGTCGTCAACAAATCCATACATAGAAAGCAGATCTAGAACAAAATTAAAGGTGGAGAATGAAAAAATATAAAAGCACATGTTTATACAATTTTTATATAAAGTTTTTAAAAATTCTAATTAAAGTTTTATAGTTAGAATGTTATTTTTTGAATTTTACTTTTATTTTTAAATATATTTTTCAAATAATATAAATGAAATGATATGTTTATATGATTTTTTTTTATATAAATTCTATTATATGAGGTAGGGCAGGGTCCGAATAAAATAAAAATTTCGTTAAAATAATAAGACTAAAAATGAGAAAAAAGTTAATAAGCTAAATAAAATAAATTATAAAAAACTATAAGCTAACGAGATAAACTTGTTTACCAAACACTTATACTTTATTCAACGAGCTTATAAGTTAATCAAATAATTTATAAGATAATTTATTGGACTTGCAAAAAAGAACCCAAAATCAAAGTCAAATCCAAAGGACAGAATTAAGTCAAGGTATTCCTTTTATATATTATAGACAAAATTAGTGCTTTGGTCCTTTAACTTAATTGTTTTTTTCAACTTGATCCCTTAAGTTTATTTTGTGACAAACAATTCTCCTAAGTTTACCTATATTCGCAATGTTGGCCTCAACATCAGTATCCACCCAAGTCTGTTAGTAACAGTCCTACGTGGAAGCTAAGTGTCCTAGTTGGCCCTGACGTGTTGATGACATGGAGCCCACCTTGCAACAAGCCCCCAAACGACATTGTTTTGGCATGCCCATGTGGCATCTTCTTCCTAAAAGCTAGGGTTTCCAAACCCATTTTCAGATCCTCTTCTAAAAATGCAATGGAGAAACGAAGATTGAAAAGGGCATCAAGCGAAGTCCGCTACTTCCTAAAGGTTAGGTTGTGATGCCCCATCACTTCATAGGTGATCATTCAAGAGAAGTCCGCTAAAGGATTTTCACATGATTACTCTACTTCATATTCAGAGCTTGGTGCTCTTACATTTGAGTCAGCAACCAACACAAGGACTACTGGATCATTTTGTTATGAAGAACACATTGCGAAAGGTTGAAACATCTCTAGAAATTCAAAAAAAAAATGTCAGGAAAGAAAGTATAAAATATGGAATCAATCAAGGCTTCTCCCTTTGCTTATGGAACATTACACATGTTGCTTTGTGCTACACAGCAATTCTGGTAAACAAAGGTCAATCCACCTTTGAAGATGGAATACAAGCATACCAAATTTGTTATCTCCCAATTCCTTCTATCCAAAATTATACACACTGGTCCCAACTATTATCTCTACTAGTATCAATATATTAACCCTTGCATTTCAAACCCTTGAACATAAAATTGAGAATGTAAACTTCAACTACCCGTCAAGACCTATCGTCTTTGACAATTCCACGTCATGACCACGTTAGGACCAACTAGGACACTTAACAACCACGTAAGACCGTTATTAACAGACTTTGATGGATATTGACATTAAGGTCAATGTTGATAACGAAAGTAAACTTAAAAAACCTATTTGTCACAAAATAAACTTAAAGGAAAGTTGAAAAAAAAAACAATTCAGTTAATGGACCAAAACACTAACTTTGCCTATATTATTTTAGATTAGATTAGGACACTACTTAAAAAATAAAAAACAAATAAAAATAATTACGTTTTAATTAATAAAATACTTTTTATTTTTTATTCATTAATGGATACCATGGATTTCCCAAAAAAAAAATATAACAATGATTCACAACTCAATTATTAAACCAATTCTTTTTGTTTTTTGCAATGCAGCAATAGAAATAGAATAAAAGTAATACTTTAAAAAAAATTGCTTAAATTAAAAAACTGGTTAAAAGTAATATTAAAAAAAAGGCTCGACCGAACAAAATACACACAAAGAATAAGCCTGGCGCAGCAACTGATTTCATAGGTATGCCTCATCGAAATCGAACCTCGAATAGAAAACGAAATAAGTAGCCTAACAGATTGGTTGAACCTCCGACAGGCTCATCTACTTTGAAATAAATAGCACATAAAACACGAATGAAAAGATAAACTTCATTTAACAGTAAAAGAAAGAGACAATTCAACAAAAATATAAAACTAGAATTACATCAGTCTATTTCAGAAAAGATCCAGCATTTACTCGAAGAGCATTACACCAAATGAATGTCCCCTCTTCCTGATTTAAGGACTCTTTTTTTCAAGAAGCTCATCAATCATATCTGCTGCTTCTTGAACGGTGGTAATGCTCTGGGCGCTTTCTTCTTCCACACTAATACCAAATTCCTCCTCAAGTCCCATCACAATCTCAACCTGCACAAAATTTGATCTAAAAAAATCAATCACAAGATTATGAATGATAAATGATAGATGTTGTTTTCTGATTATTCACATATGAAGAAACATTTCAAAAATGCCAGGCAACAACTCAAGTGGTACAGGCAGGGCTGAGGTAAGAGTACAAGAGATTAGATTCCATGTAAATCAAAATCATAAAACATGTTTCTCTAACATACATGATATAAGCTCAACGAATAGAGAAGCTATATATCTTTAACATCGTCACAATCAGATCAAATATGATGACATTGATGCACTCAGTGCTATGCCAACCCGCAAAATTTATCATATTAAACAATTTCTTATCTCTATCACATTAAAGAAACACAGAAAATAAAAGTCAAACTGAACAAACAGATAGAGAACAAATGGAAAAGCAAACAAAGAAACAATAGAAAAGCAGTAAGTCGTACATGTATTCAAATAAAGAATTGACAAGCCGATCAATTGTTGTGAAAACTTGAGTTACAATTTTCTAGCAAAACAATAGATCATATTATAAAATAGGTAATTATGATCGTACCGTGTCAAGAGAGTCAGCTCCAAGAGCAGTAAACTTGGACTCTCCTGTGACACTCGATTCCTCTGGTAGTGCCAATTGTTTCTTGACTATATCGCACACCTTCTTTACAGTTTCCGGTTTGGCCTGCTTAACATAGTAAAATCCACACTTGTCATATCATGATGTATTAATTCCAACAGAAAAGACATCCTTCAATATAATCTAAGTAACATTAAACAAGAAGCTTTGGTCATGGACATGGTTCATCAACTTTGTTGGCAGAAATAATGGATGAAAATGAACCCCACGGTGTCCAAAATCTCTTCTTTGAGTATTTGGATTAATTGAGATGATGAAAATGAAGAAACATAGCCATTTATATCAGACTTTTTAACATTAGTAAGTTAAAAATATACATTGAGAGTATGGCACATGCAATAATCTTACATCAATTATGCAGTGCCAAAGGAAATCCAACCCTCCCCCAACATTTATAATATAATCATTGTCGATGCCTACTGAGAATTCACTCAAACTAAATTGTGAAGGTCGATAACAGAATTTTTCACAAAAAAAAAAAAAAAAAATGATCCCATTGCTAAGGCAGCTAACTATAAGTAAAGGATAAATATAAGTCACTTTATGGATGAAAAACTTACAGCACATGCAACTTGAAACCGAGGTACTCTGGGCTGCAACGTAATGGAAGGGAAAGTTCTCCCCTTAATTGAAAGGGAAACTGAATTTGGGTTAAAAAACCTGGTACCTGCAGGTGCCTATTATTGCATTCAATAATAAGAACTTAATTGAGTCTAGGAATTAAATACAAATATAAGTGATGAGAAAAGATCATAGACAAGGCTAATTTTCTTTCGTTTGTGATAGAAGAACAAGAAAGGTCCACCATAAAATTACATTGATGTAGAAGTAAAACACACAAGCAATAAACCAGTTGATTAGTAAGGGCAAATTATGTTGCCGCGTGTTAGATTGAATAGATAATGAAAGATATAGCCTAAAAAGAACTACAAATAGGTCATCAAAACCGTAAGAAACTTGCATAGCTTCACAACAATAGACTCTAGATTAAAGCTCCCACGTTATCTGCAATGAGTTGACCCTTTCAGGAAGACCAGCAAGAAACTCTAAGAAATAATGCAGGTACGAAACGATATAGAATAAATTGGTCACATGCTCATCGGATACAACAAGTAACTTGGAAATAATAATTTGATTGGTTATGCCCGCCATACACAGTGTTCATGCAAGATCTTCTCAAAGAAAATAACATCAAAATCTAACGATATAGTACATGGGCACTTGATTAAAACTAATATCAAGGTCAATTTCACAGCATAAACTTTTTCATTAAACAGCCCGCTTCCTTTAAAGCATACAAGCATTAATTCATTTATTGATTCATATTTCAGATTAGAAAAGCAGACACACCAAAGTGAAATTAATCCAAATCTCACGCGCACGTCAGAAAGAAAAACCCAAAAAGGCTCCAGATGAATTAAATAAAAAACATGAGAGAGCAAAATGATAGAATTAAATTAATTAGCATAATAATTAAAACGGGAAGAAAGAGGAGAGATTTGAATAGTATACCAGTGTTTGATTGAATGAGGTGGAAAGAGACATGGAGAGAGAGGTTCCAGTGACGAAGGCCATTTGAAAGAAAGAAAGAGAGATCTGAAGTTGAAAGAAGAGATCAAATCAAAGGACGAATACGAAAGGAAGGAAGGAAGAGCGCGTGCTGTGTTGGTATTGTAAAAGAGTGACAAGTAGTGTGGCCTTTATAGAATAGAAGGCGCACCGATTGTTTGTTGGGGACTGTTGGCTTCGTTATTTTCGATGTTTCTTATGTTTTGTTTCGCGTCGCTCTTTCTTCTATCCTATCGTCGTTTCTCTCCGTTTGGTTCCGGCCCTCAAGCTGTAACGCCCGTAACCCAACCAACCAAACCTTCGTGCCTCCCTACCATTTATTGTATATTGTGAATCCATCAAAAATTATTCTATGTATAGTCGTTTTTACGGTAATTATGATAAAAATTAAAGTTCTAATGATTTGATAATTTAGGATTAAAAGATGTGTGAGAATCTTTACATGTGCATACACAAATAAATCCTACAAATATTATACAATGTTTTTTCATTAAATCATTAAAATTACATAAAACCGCTATTTATAAAAAAAAAAAAAAATTCATAGAACCGCACCTTTGATTTTTACTAAAATTACATTAAAATATTAAATGCTTTTAAAATTTAAATATTTTTATTTAGTGTTTTTTATTTTTCATTTCATAATATGTATTTATTAGCTCATATTATCACCTAAGAGCACTTAAATCAAATAACACAGGTCTTTTTCAACTTAACCAATGATTTCAAGTTCGAATCCGAGTCCTAGGAATATAACAGCATTAAAACTCTTGAGGAAGAGATTTGTTGCCCTTATATTTTTACTCAGCTTAAGGGATTAGTCTTCACAGTTATGCGCAGATATCCTGAGAAAAAAAAAAAAAGCCACGCATATTATAAAAAATCATTGTTTATGTAAAAAAAATATTTTTCTTGATATTTTACACCTGTGTTTTAGTTTCTGTGGAAAAGTATTTACATGTCTAGCTATCTATAATTTATTTATTTATGATATGATATAATATAGTATTATATAGTAAAAGTTATTCCAATGCAGCTTGCCTCTTCATGACATTAATTGTTATTTGTTCGGGTAAGAAAGCAAAGTATTTTACAAATTCCAGCTAATTTTATGGAGCATTATTGTCTCTTATCTAAATTAAAGCATTTCAAATCCCACCAAAATAGGGGATCGGGATTCACTGCAGTAAATAAATCCTGCAGTCCCTGCAGTTAAGACAAGGAAAGCCATTGGATGTATTACTTTTCTAATCTCATCCTTTGATTGTTTTATCAAAAAAAAATGTTGAAAAATATGATTAGGAGAGAAATAGAAATAATAAATGCAAGGAATCCTTATCCCAAAATAGGTGGGTAGGAGAAACCATACTAATGATGGCGACCCAAATTATCTGATGGAGATTAATCTTCAATCAATACTTCGTATAAATAATATGACAACCCAAAAAATCGCACCAAAGTAGGTGAATTATAAAATTTATTGTGGCCAGCACTTTGACCTTAGTCTCTACCTCCATAAATCTCTGCCTCCCATCCCATGCATACCACCCCCTTGCTGTAGATTTATGCGTCTTTATCCAGCTTCTATGTCATAATGTCAACACACTGAGCCACTAAACCACTCTAGCTCAACCAACTTATCGTTGATTGTGCTCATTTCAGTTCTACAACATCGATCTGAATCATATTTTCGTTTTGGATTTTCTCAGATGTTCAGTCATACAACATTCATTGTTGATTTCAGGTATATAGATATTGCTATTTGCTGTTAAAACTAGGCCATAATTATTTTCTTCTCAGGTTATTGTTGGTTTTGACCTATGTTGTTTGTGTTGGAGATTTGCGGATTTTTAAGTTGTTGTATTGCATCTGTTAATGTTCGGTTATAGGTAACTGGATTTATGTGTGCAGTTCATTGTAATTGGAATATCTCAATTGGTGTGGTGAAACCTGATAGTATCACGTGATAGTGATACTTTCTCATTCTGCTCCAGAAGCAGGATACTCTTGTCACATTTGATGTGCTTGCCTACTCCACAGCTGTTGGTGGTGATGAACTTCGATGAGATGCATTTAAATTTATTGCCTTATCTCTTGTTGGAGATTCTTTATCTTAAACCCATTGTAGATTGTTGAGAAGTATTTTTTTCATACAACGTCCTACTCTCTATTAGTAACATGGGAGAACCCATATATTATAGGATGTGTTCATACCCAATCAAGACTATAAGATATACATCAAGCAATTCTTGAGACTAAGCTTGCTACCACTAGTGCAAGAAATAAATTGAGACTGACTCTAATCAAGAAATTGATCTTTGGCTGACTTGCTGATTTTAGTTGTTATTGCATATATATACATGTCTATATTTCGGTTTATTAGCTGCTGAATGATATATATATATATATATATATATATATATTGAAATTGAAGCGCTGTATGTCAAGAAGAAAATCTTGGTCTGATTTTTTGAATCTTAATTATATGAAGGTGCTGCTGTGAGTCTTGTTCTTAATTTAGAACCATGCTATTCTACTAACTGAACATGAAAATGGAGTCGTTGGTAGACTTGTGATGTAGCTTATGTTGCAGCCTTTCGACTAAATTGAAGTGTTTTTTATAACTGTAGGTGTTATTGGATTATGTTATTAATTTGCAATTTTCATCTTTTGGTGGGTTTGAGGTAAATCTAAGTAGCAGGCACTATGTGTTTGTGGAAATGCATGTGAGAGATAGATAGAAATAATTGAAGAGTTGGTGGCTTGTTGTTGATTTTGCTCAGATAGTTAGGAAGAGAAAGATAAAGGATATAAGAGAGTTTGATAGCAGAATGTGTACAAAGAAGTGATTAATGCTGCAAGTTGAAAATATATAAAGATGGATAAAGATGTTTTATGTGCCTTCACTAAGTTCTGTTGCATGCATCCAGACACTAACTTCAAAAGAGTATATTTTTCAATCCTTATTAACCTCTGGTCTATATATTTGTCTCTTGGTATTCATTGTTCCTGCAAAAATTCAAAAGTGCACCCATATGAGCAAAAGATCCAATTCTTTTTCCAACAGTTCCATGTTTTCTAATACTTGTATGATATTTCATTTCTAAAGAAATACAGTTCAAACAGATGCATTTCAAGAACTTCATATACTAGTATATCTATTTTTCCTGATCAACTTTTTTTCTCTTTTGCCAATAGTACTAATTTTGTATAGGACTTGATTTTTTATTGAAATCTTGCATGCCAAGGGTGGAGATTGCAATTGATTAGAGAGGAGATGGGGCAAGTTAGGTTCATAAAAGGAACATCGCAGTCACTTGTTTGATAAGCAAAGTTTCATGCTGCTTATGTAAATTCTATCATTAGATATGTTATGATTTGTAATGAGACATGTTTGTTAGACATATGATTTGTATTCAGAGTTGTTAGTTTTGCAAATATTCAGTATTTTGTTTTTTTTGTGATAAAAAAAGTTTTACCAAATTTGAATATTCAAATAAACATTTTTGTAGATGAAGAGAATTTAATTACTTTATCTAAACCGGAAATTTTGTAATTGCAGGGAATTTAAATAAAGCAATTAAACTCTTTTGCATTTTAAATTCTTTGGAATTTTAAAATGTTCACACTTATGGTTTGTTAAAGGTTTCTAGTAATATCAATGCTTGTTGGTCTAACCGGAGGGAATTAAGTTTCCCTTAAATAAGGTTTTAGGTTTGAATGTTGTAAATGAAAAAAAATATAATTAATTGAGCCTACAAGCATAAATGGTGAATTCTTGTATGAAGAAATTGTGTCTTTCTCTTCCCATCAAGATCACATCGGGTTCTTCCAAAACCCGAGAGGATCCATTTCCTCTTTCCATCTTCTTTTCTTTCAGTTACAAGTTACAATAGATTTTAGGTGCCTTTTTCGGTACCCTTAATAATTTTGGGATAAAAATTATTTTGTCCAATAAAAATGCGTCACCTAAATTAAATTTGTCATGTTAATGAGTCAAGTCAAATGGTTCTCACCATTTGATCGAGCTACCTAGACAGGGTAAAGTTATCATTTGGGTACCAAAGAATTCACTTAAATTTTAATCATCTTTATTTTTTGATGAAATTCTATCAATGAATGATTAATTAGTTTATAAGAGACCTTAGTTCCAATATTTTGTCATTATTATAAAATACTAATGAATGTCCTAAGAACATTAATTAAGGAATTAAAAATAGAAACTTTGCATTTAAAATAGTTTATTCAATACATTAAACATTTAAAAGTTATATTTTCTAATAAAGTTTTTTTATCTTTGAATTACTTAAATAATGTTCTTAGGACACTTGTTAGCAAGACCCAAATGAGAAAAAAAATTAAAACCTTCTCCTACACCATAAAGGATCTAAATCTGCAATAGTTGTGTTATTTAAACATCAAATTTTGGACACCGTATATGATACGGTATATATTTATTTCTATCTCTTACTTATTTTTTATCTTCTTTATATATATACAATTCAAAAATACATCAAAAAATAAAGAGACAACATGATGTCCCATTTTATTGTCCAAAAAAACAATTCTCCATCTGCAATAGGACTATTATATTCATTAAACGATTTCTTTGACGAAAATTTTGGAGCAGCGTATATTACAATTTAGGTTACCTATAACTATCAGTGGTTGGAAGGTGGGCATTATTTGGTGTACCTAGTTATTTCCTGTGAGACTGGTCTGCCATCTCCGTGTCCTTAATAGAAAACTGGTATTTTAAATGAAGACTGGAATTATTTTAGCTGGGTTTCTCACATGATCACATCAGCACACAAGCCAACCCCTCCCAAAAAAAAATCTTCTGAACTCGGAAATGACATGATAAGAGCCTTTTGGTTGTTCATAAATCTACTGCTGTTGGAGCATGATGATTAGGTACAAGTTTTTTTAAATTAAAAAATACATTTTGTTGGATGTTCTTGTTTGAGGCATTAAAAAAATTTATAGTAAGAAATATAGTGAAAATAATAAATAATATAGAGTTTAATTTTAGAGTTAAAGGAGTATGCATTGATACTATAAAAATTTTTTGCACAGTTATTCAATCAGATTTCATCATTATGTCACTTTATTATATTATTTTCTAGAATATCTTAATAAATATCTACATGATAAAATATGCTTGGACGATTGTGTAAAAAAGTTTTATACTGTCAGTGTATACTTCTGTAGCTCTTAATTTTAACATTTTATTAGGGTAAATTTTTTTAGATAATCAAATGTCAACAAATCATAAATAATCTCATCTATAACTTTTAAAGTAGTTATGAAAAAAATTAAATATTTTTAATGATGTTTCAATTTTGATTAATTTGTGATGTAAAAAATATTTATAATAATATGGTATACTAATTAAATCCATAGATACAACAGTTTTTTTATTCTCTGTCGTTGTTACTTAGTAAAAGATAATAGGAAAAAAACGTGCAGCTAATTCTGTGAGTGTTTTTGTTTTTTCATACAATTGATTAGCCGTGATACTGACAAATACAATTTGAATAAACAAAAAGCAATGAGATACTGTCCCTGTAACAAAGTATGAGGTATCTAACTGTGGATAATATGTTGTTATTTTACAAACGGTGCACATTCTTGTATCATTGATTTTAATTAATTAACAAATATCATTTCTTGATTGACCAATTAAAATTTATGATAAGAAATTGATGACACTTTTTGGAACAGTAGATACTGTCTCGTTGTAGTGTTCACAGCTCAATCGCTCACGATTCCAGGTGATAATTAACCTCTTTCTCCCATTCCTTTTTGTTTTCGCTACATGAAGTCCCTACCATTTTCGATCATGGAAAGAAAGGACTCAAAGGTTGCTGCTTTTTAAAAAAACATCTTTTTATCTCTTTCTTATTTTATTTAAAGGATAGGAAAAAGTGGGAACGAGAAAGAAAAAAGAGAAATTATAGAGCAGAAAATGGAGTTTGGATTTCTCCTTTTTTTTTTTTTCTTTTTCTTTCATGTTTTCTTTTACATTGTGAAAGAGAAACAAGATAAAGTAAATTTGTTTTTGTTTATAAAGTTCGTTTAAATTTGATTTTGTTTCTTTCTTTCTCATAAGAAGGGAGAATAAGAGGGGAGAAAATATGAGAGAGAAAAAAAGGATCTAAATCTAAGATAAAAAGAAAAGTAAGATAAAATAAGTTTTATTCTCTTTATTTGATTGTAAATACAGTCTTTTCCCTTTATTAATTCTTTAAATAACTTTAATTAGAGTTATTTAACTATAATGAGTTGCATCATTAGCGATATTCTTACTCCCCAATTTGAGATTCTTTTCTTTTCTTTCTTTTAGTAAGTTTTGGTTTTAAGGGGAAGTTCATCCATTTATATCCCTTACTTTTTTTATTTGAGTTTAATTATTATATATTATCAGTGTAAAGTTTTTTTATATTGATAATCAATCAGAAATCATAGTGTGTATGACTTTTAAGGTAGTTAGAATAAGAGTCAAACAGTTTAGCTTATGTGGCAAATTCTGATTGATTATCTATGTAAAAAATCTTTACACTGACAATATATATCAATTAAATACTTTTTATTTTATTAAAAATGTTTTCTTCCTTTCATTTTCATTTGGTGGAGAAACTATATGCACTTTATTTGAAGTTTAGTTTAATTATATATAATACCCTTATTGTTTTAGGAATCATATGGGCATCCTTTAAGATTTATGTTGCAGTTAGACTTACATTTCTAACATTAACTAACTCTTATATTACATACTCCATATTTTTAGGAGCATCAAGTGTAATATCACAAAACCTAGAGAGAAATAAAAGTCCCAAGAAAATAAACTTATGATTTGATTAATCGAAGGATTGAGATGATTCATTTTTGATTTTATGCACTTTTCCCTAATAATAAGGAAGGATGATGATGGATTGGAAAGGAAAGGAAAGGAAAGGAAGGAGAGCAGGTATGGAACAGTTGAATGGGATGGATGGTACAACCCAACCGCTGACTCCCACCCATGGCCATGTATGTAACTGACGCCTACCATCCCATTTTCATTTCTTCCCTTTCGTTTCACTTCAGGTTCACTCTCTCGAGATCACATTCGATCATCAGCATCAATCAGTTACGGTAACTACTTTCTTCTTCTTCTTCTTCTTCCATTCATTTACAACTCTCCCTCACATTTCCCTTTTTTCTTTCCATACTCATTAGATTTTCATTCTCATTTTGTAGAACAACAGCCATGACTACTACAGAGCTTCTTCAAATCCAACCTCCTGAACTCAGATTTGTCTGTAAGTATTATTCACAATAAACAACTCCATGCTTTTACCTCATTCATAATTCGTTTGCTTGTATTCTAATTATCACAATATATTTTGCTTCCCTGTAGTTGAATTGAAGAAACAAAGTTCATGCTTAATTCAACTCGGAAACAAGGCTGATCAGTATGTTGCTTTTAAGGTTCATATCCACTCATTCAATTTTCCTTCTTTTCTTTCCTCCTGTTTTTTAATGCCTGCAATTTCCCTGCATCTCTCTTATCTTCACTCTTTGTATGAATAATAAGCAAAACGTCACTGTGACAATACCATTAAAAAAAGTAAACACCCAATTTGGTCCCTGAAATTATAGGGTCGTATCAACTTAGTCCCTCACATTATCAATATTTCAAAATGATCTCTGGAATTGCATAAAGTTAATCAGATTCGTCCCTTCGTTGATATTTGCATGGACTATAATGACATTAAGTTGGTAATGTCAGGAATGTATTTGAAACTAAGTGAATAATGTTAGGGATGCATTTGATACATTTTGGAATTCCAAGGATTATTTTGAAATATTGATAATGTGAAGGACTAATTTGATATGACTCTACAATTTTAGTGACTAATTTGGATGTTTACTCATAAAAAAAAACATATCGATCTGTAACTTAATAATCTACTGGCAGGTTAAAACAACATCACCCAAGAAATATTGCGTCAGACCCAACATAGGCATAATCAAGCCAAAGGATACATGTGATTTTACTGGTATTTTTCCATTTCCTACTAATTCAAGCCTAAATTTATTTCTATGATTCATCCAATGCATATTATTGGCTTATCTTTCTTTGTTGCATCATGGATGTATGTAGTTACTATGCAAGCTCAGCGCACAGCACCTCCTGATCTGCACTGCAAAGACAAATTTCTGATTCAAACCACAGTTGTCCCCTTTGGAACTACAGAAGATGACATCACATCTGATATGGTGAGGATGTTATGCTATTTATCTATTTTCTCCCTGTTTTTGTGTGTCTGAGGCGTGACCCATGAGAAGGATTAAGATTTGCTTCAATATTCTAACCCTTCTCTTTCTTTTTGTCTTGAATGACTTAAAATTCCTTCTCTTTCCACAGTTTGCAAAAGATAGTGGAAAGTATATTGAGGAAAAGAAACTTAAAGTAATCCTCATCAGTCCATCATCATCTCCAGTTTTGCTTCCAGTAAATGGAGATATGAAGCAGGATATATTCAACGAAGTTCACGTGCAAACAGATAGGGTGCCCAGTGGAGTTGAAAACATACTTCCCCCTCTTAGAGTGAGCTCCTCCCCTTCCAACCCTGCATCTCTATTTCTTTCTCTCAAATGCCTTTGATTATGAAGACACAGCAGCCACTTTCTCTGGAATTATATTGTAGTGTACTATGAATAACAATGTCAACATATTTTTGTGCTTGTCAGTTATCTGGTAGCCACAGCCACCCATACGTGAATCAAAAGTGTTTAGTTTAACATGGTGGTTGCATAGAGTCTTCTGTGCCTTTGCTTAATAGATAATATCTCTGCCATTATGTATTTCCTTGTACTAGGTTTCTGAGGAAGTCAAAGGTTTGGAAATGGCCCATGATATGGAGGAGGAGGATAGAACAGATGAGGATATTGTCACAAGACATGCTGAAAATGCGGGTGACATAAAGCCTGCAAAAGATGCCGTGCAATTAAATTTAACTAAGGATTCAGAGGAATTGAAATCAAGGCTGATAATGATGGATTCAAAGCTAAGAGAGGTCAAAACTCCTGAATCTATATTAAACTTTATGTCACAGTAATTTTTATTGAGTTTTCTAGCCCATCTGCCAGTTATACTTAAATAAAATTCCCCCTCAATGTTTGCTGCCAAAATATCTGAACTTTATTATGCTACTATTTTTAAGGGGAATCGATGGAGAAAGTGAATTACGTTTATTTTCAAGCTATCTACTATTTGATAACTGAGGATGTTAATATTTTTTTTTATATGATAGGGTGTTACTAATTTTATTTAAAAAATGTTGAGATGATATCATAATACCATTTTTTTTAGTTATCAGTAAAAGAGAAAAGAGGAATAATGTCAACCCTAACATCTTCAGTAGCATTGAAGTTAACATTTCTTTGTTTGTGTATTAATCATTCCCTAATACTAAAAAAAGTTGTAATATGCTTATGCCATGTCAGTGTGGTTGACAAAGATGTTATCTACTTATCTCAGCATATGGTCTGATACCTGGAGTCAGTTGCTTAGGTTGCAATTTTGACATTGTTTTCTTTCTTGTTTACTTTGAAATGGAAGCAATCAACATTTTTAGTTATAATCTTTGCAGGCTGAGGTGACTATCATGAAGCTGAATGAGGAGAGGCGTGTGAACACTAAGGAAAAGGATTTGCTTAAGAAAGAGTTGGTATGTTTTTTCTTTGGTATATCCATCTTCATAAATCTAAAAATCTGCATGCATTCTGTTTTTCACATCTAGCAGTGCCTTTTGCAAGCTGAACGGAAATAGTTGAGTTGGGGCAATACGGATGAGCAATAGTTGAAAGTAGGGGCATAGAAAGCCAGTAGATTGGTTGTCTTTTATTGTGGTCATTGGTTCACATCTTACCTCTGCTTACACAGTTTTACTTGCCCAAGTCTGAAGATAGATAAACTAAAAGGTGACTCTTGTTAAAGAATCAATAAAAATTGCTTAAGCTATCAAGTATCAAGTGAAGAAGTTTTAGCATTTAAACTTATATAAAACTTCAATTTAAGTCTCTCCAACACCTTTTGCTTGCAACTGCACTAGAACTTTAAGGCAATTAACTTGCTAGGAACTATTTTATGTCTATCATATTAGCAAATTATTGATCCCTTTTAATGCGATGATGATTCTCATTTTCCCACGTTTGTACTTTAATCGTGGGGTGCTCTTATTCTGATAATCATCTGGTTGATGGTATTGTGATTATCTGATTGGCATTACAAACCAAAAGTGGAGGTTTATGTTTGTAAGAGAAATGAACTGAACATGCTCTGCTTTCATTAATCAGAATGATAGAATAGTTACAGAGATTGATGCACAATGTGCTATTTAATACAACTCAAGAGTAGCTGTAACAAACTTAACAGCTGTCATAACTAACTAATAACAAACTTGACAACTATCATTAACTTACTAATCTATTCTCTAATATCCCCCCCACAAGCTCAAGGAGGTTGACTAATGGGAAACACCTTGAGCTTGTCTCTGAATGCTTGAAAAGGGGAAGGAGACAAAGGTTTTGTAAAGGAATCAGCGATTTAATCAACCCCAGGAACATGCAGAACTTGCAGGTGCTTAGCAATCACTCTTTCTCTAACAAAATGAATGTCCAATTCTATGTGCTTGGTTCTTGCATGTAGAATAGGATTGTGAGTGAGATGTACAGCACTTAGATTATCACATAACAGTGTAGGCACCCGAAAAGGAATCTGTAACTCTTTGAGCAGTGACTGAATCCATAGAAGCTCAGCAGTGGTGTTTGCCATGCTCCTATATTCCGCCTCAGTGCTGGACCGAGCAACAAGTTGTTGCTTCTTAGAGCTCCATGAAATCAGATTGGGATCGAGAAAAATACATGAACCAGAAACAGATCTCCTGTCATCCTGATCTGTGGCCCAATCGGCGTCACTGTATGCACGCAGAGAAAATGGTAAGCCAGGCTGAGAAGCTTGCAGCAGCAAACCGTGAGCAAGAGACCCGTTAAGATATCGGAGAATGCGCTTAACAGCTCTCCAATGTGACTCCAACTGCCTAGCCATAAACTGCGACACTTTATTAACACAGAAAGCAATATCCGGTCTAGTTAAAGTAGCATACTGCAGGCCACCAACAATGGACCTGTACAAGGATGCATCAGGCAGAACATCTGTCCCATACTTACTTAACCTGCAACTGCTCAACATAGGAGAGGAAATCCCTTTTGAATCTTCCATTTTGGCCTTGCAGAGAAGATCTTTGATGTACTTGGACTGATTAAGCAGCAAAGAACCATTGGGTAAATGTCTTACTTCAACACCCAGAAAGTAATCAACTGTGCCAAGCTGTTTTAATGCAAACTGATTATGCAATTTATGAATTAGATCTTGAATAACAGAAGGTGTTGAACCTGTAATGAGGATATCATCTACATAAATCAAAACATAGATGCATACTCCTTTTTGAGTGTAGATAAGAAGTGAAGGATCACATCTACTCTTTGCAAAACCAAACTGTAACAAGGCAGAAGTGAGCCTGTCATACCAGGCCCTAGGGGCCTGTTTTAGGCCATAAAGAGACCGATGGAGTTTACATACAAGAGACTTATCTTGTGCTTCAAATCCAGGAGGTTGCACCATGTAGACCTCTTCTTGCAAAAAGCCATTCAAGAAAGCATTATTCACATCAATTTGTTGGATGTCCCATTTGTTGGTAATAGCAAGAGTTAAAATAACTCTAATTGTGACAGGTTTGATCACCGGAGAGAAAGTTTCTGAAAAATCAAAGCCTTGAGTTTGGTGAAACCCTTTAGCTACCAACCGAGCTTTCAATTTATTCACTGAGCCATCCGGGTTTTCTTTGACTCGAAACACCCACCTACAACCAATAGCCTTCCTATGAGGTGGTAAAGGAACCAAAGACCATGTGTTATTTGATTGTAATGCTTGATATTCAGCTTGCATTGCATTGAGCCACTTGGGATCGGACAAGGCTTGTTTCACATTTTTGGGTTCAGTACATGACAAGTATACTTTAGGCTTAAGGCTCCCTGTTTTGGCTCGGGTAATCATGGGATGTAGGTTGTGATTGCTAATTATTGAAGGAGCAGAACCTGCACTATGATCAGCAGCAGCAGGAGGAATACTGGACTGAACAGAGGGAGAATTATCAGGAAACTCAGATCTGAACTGAGCAGAGGGACTAGACTGAACTGAGTTAGGAACAGTAGGAATATTAGATGGCTGTGTGACAGAAACAAGAGGAATAGAGGTAGGTAGACCTGGACATGAATTTGTGACAGATGAAGTAGTAGGAAACAAATATGGGAAAGGAAACCTTGCTTCATTAAAGTTGACATCCTTAGAGATGTAAATTTTTCCACAAGGATCTAGACATTTATGTCCCTTATGTTGAGGAGACAAACCAAGATATACACACTCAATAGATCGAAATTGCAATTTATTTTTGTTGTAAGGTCTCAATAAAGGGAAACAACTGCAACCAAAAGTCCTAAGCATGCTGTAATCAGGGACAGTTTGATACAAGGCATGAAAAGGAGAAGAAAATTGAGACAATGCAGCAGTAGGTAACCTATTGATCAAAAACACAGCTTGAGTGAAGCTATGATCCCAGTATTTGATTGGAATAGATGCATGAGACAGCATTGTCAAGCCCATTTCAACAATTTGCCTATGCTTGCGTTCAACGGTCCCATTTTGATGAGAAGTATAGGGACATGTTAACCGATGTTGAATTCCCAAGTCAGTAAGATATGTGGTGAAGGGTCTAAATTCCCCTCCCCAATCTGATTGAAAAGCTTTGATTGAGGACTGGAATTGATTTTGAATTAAAGCCAAAAATTGCTTAAAAGCAGCCAAGGTATCAGACTTGTGCTTAAGAAAGTATATCCAAGTAAACTTTGTAAATGTATCAACAAATGTAACATAGTAGTTGTAACCACATAAGGAAGAAAAAGGGGCAGGACCCCAAAGATCACTGTGTACAACTTCAAAAGGTTTAGTGTAAACAGTTTGAGAAGAGGGAGCATGCAGTTTATGTGCTTTACCAATGCAACAAGCACTACAACTATCTAAAGCATGTTTATTTAGAAATGGAATTTTACAAAGGTTGAGGATAGATAGTTTTTACAGCATGTGAATTGGCATGACCTAACCGGGCATGCCATTGAGAAAAGATATTACTGCTAAGAAAACTGGAAACAGTATTAAAATTGGTGCTAACAGAACAAGTATTTGCAACAACAGAATTATTCAAAGCAGAAAAAGGATTAGCTATTACAGCAGAGCATGAAACTTTGGAGGTTTGAGGAAGAATGTGAAATTGCTTGAACTGATATAGGCCATCTTGTCCAAGCACACCCTCAAGGAGCACCTTGTTAGATGCCTGACATTTAACAAAACAATGATAAGGATGGAATTCAAAGTAAACTTTGTTATCTTGAGCAAACTTACTGACTGAAACAAGATTTTTAGTAATATGAGGGACATGAAGCAAATGATTAAGGGACAAAGGCTGATTAGAACTAGAAGCAACTTTAGAAAAACCTACAGATTTAATGTGCAAACCTTGTCCATTTCCCATCATGACTTGGTCTTGGCCATGAAAGGGAGAGCTTTGAGTAAGATTCTGACCATTTGCAGTGAGGTGGTAAGATGCTCCAGAGTCGGGAAACCAGCCTTGTGAATCAGAAGCAGATGGAGCACGCAACTCAGGAGTGTAAGGTGAATATGGAGACAAAGCCATGTGTGCCGCAGGTCTCATAACATGCTGCTGCATAGGTGCCATCATTTGAGTCATAAGTGCTGCCACGTGATTCACAGAAGGAGCCATTTGGTTCACAGAAGGTGCATAGGAACGATCATAACGAGACCAACATCTGAGAGCTTCATGACCAGGTTTTCCACATATTTGACAAGTAGGTCTCTGTCCTCCTCCTTTGCCACGGCCACGTCCGCGACCGCGACCACGAAAACCACCACGAAAATTTCCAGAATTATTGCCAGATACACTAGCACTGCCAGAGTTAGAATTGAGGACACCAGAATTTCCAGGATTACCATTGTTCTCAGAAGGTCCATTACCAGAATGAGCAATGTTAGCAGAGACACTTGGAGATGCAAGTTCTTGGCGAAACTTCTCAAATTGTGCCTCTTGAACCATAAGCAGTGACTCTATATCCTCAACCGATGGAGTATCTAACCGGCTAAAAATCATCATAACGAATGAATTATACTCTTCAGGAAGTCCTTCCAATATGGCATCAATATGATCTTGCTCAGTTATTGTATCACCAACAGCAACTAATGAATCAACAATAGCTTTAATTCTGAGCAGATATTCAGAAATGGATCGTGATGCCTTTTTGGTATTTTTCAACTCAGATCTTAACTGTCTAACCTTTGCTTTTAACATAGAATGGAAGTGTTTATGAATCTTGTCCCAAACCTGATATGCGTGTTTGCAACCGAGGACTCGAGGAAGAATACCATCCGAGAGTGAAGCAAGAAGCCAGGTAAAGAGTGTTTGATCCTGAGTCAACCACTTCTGATACTCCTCTGAGACTTTATCAGCAATACGATCTTCTTCTGTAGCATACCGAAGTGGTATTTGAGGATTCAAGATAAAGCGGTGAAGATTGTGCGCCGTAATTACGCCATTGACCGGTTGGCTCCATAGCAAAAAAAATTTCTCATCAAGCTTTAAAGAAATTGAATGTGTGAGACCAGACTTCAACGACTTCATCGTGATTCCTGGTGTAACATTCACAGGTTCAGACACAGAGGAATGAACACCATTTCCTTGATCTGGTGAAGCTTCAGCCATGATTATAGCTTCAGATCTTGAATAGAAACAAGAATTCCAGAAGAAATCAGAAACGATTTCACTTCGTGGAAGAAGAAATCGCGAAACCTAAAACAAGAATCGAGATGAAAACAAAAGCGATTTCACTTCGTAGAAGAAGAAATCGCGAAGCAGAAACAGAAATTAAGAAGAAACTGAAACGAATTCAACATGCAGATGAAGAAATCGAGAGGAAATCGAGAAGCGGAAGCAAAGGCCCGAAGGCTCGATGATACCATGTAAGAGAAATGAACTGAACATGCTCTGCTTTCATTAATCAGAATGATAGAATAGTTACAGAGATTGATGCACAATGTGCTATTTAATACAACTCAAGAGTAGCTATAACAAACTTAACAGCTGTCATAACTAACTAATAACAAACTTGACAACTATCATTAACTTACTAATCTATTCTCTAATAATGTTGAACATTTCATATCTTTCCGTTTCTTGAAAGCAATGCAATTATGTTTTGAGCTATTATGCATTTGTATGTTGCTGCTTGACAATTTTCAATATTATTTTTTTCATGTTTTGTTAGGAGGTGTTAAAGAGGAAAATCAATGCTAAAAGAGTTCAGGCTGGCTTTCCCTTACTGTTTGTTTGCATGGTTGCTCTTGTTAGTGTGGCAGTCGGATACTATATTCATCCATAATAATGGAGAAAACTACATGTATAGAATAGCAGATGTTCTCAAATCATGGATTTCTCCGTAACGATTAGATAGAGGATAATTCGTTGTTTATTATGATGGTTTTACATGACAAATGTTAATATGTGATATGGGAAGCTTTGTGAATTGCATTTAAAGTGAACAACGCCTTTCAATAGAGGCATAAATGCATAATAAGCAGCCTTCTGATATTTTCTAATTTTTTTGAATTCTTTAATACATTTTTTATTATTTGATAAAATTCATATGGAATCCACAACATAAATAGTAGATTCACGTGATTTAGCGAGTCTTTCATAAAATCTATGCAATAATAAAGATGTGTTGAAAAGAAGGTGGGCTAACATTTTTTTGTTTTCACTTAAAAATATTAAGAGAGTGGTAGAGAGAGACCGGCCGGAGTTCCAAATCCACTTTTGTACAACTTTCCAGTCAACAATATATTGCGCATAGAGGAACAACTACAGTATTATTGGTGTCCAGTTGCATATGAATTCAATTTGGTCTCACCTAGGCAATAATAATGCGCAGTTGTGCATGAGTACAAATACTCTTTTTTCTTAACAGTTAAATCTTAGCAGTGCTATATTTTTTATGTTGGAATTTTCTTGCCATGGTGAGCCATGAAGGTGCAAACAATTTGGATCATCTCTTCTTAGGCGAAGAATTGTACCATTATTGAAGTTAAAACCATATACAAGAAGTACTATGCAATGGGAAGCATCAAAAGTATAACAATTAATAGAATCCTGTGCTTTAGAAGCAAATGGTAACTATCATTCAGAATATCATGGCAAAACAAGTTTAACAAACTCAAAACTCACAGAATTCTCCTTTTAACAATAAATACAAAGCAACGTAAAAACTATATTTGCTGTAAAAAAAAAAAAAAACGTAAAAACTATATTAACTGTCAGATCCTTTCAAAGATCAACTCTGTTCACTGCTGAAATCCAGACAATACCTATGCCCACCTTTCTTCTATATTCCGCCTCATAATACAATCAATATACTCCACTCATTCTGACGTTAATATACAAGTCACAACTTACAAGCACAAACCCCTCTCTCCATGTCAGCAAAAACGGGGGAAAAAGTCTGTATCATACCGACAGAACCGTGTCTACATTCCTCCTATAACTCTTTTCTTGGTGTCTTTTTCCTCTCTTTTTTTCTCTTTTGGTAAAGTTGAAATCTTCTAACTATTGACAGAAGTGCACAACCAAAGCGAATTTCACACAACTCATATATCACAATCACATGTCAGTCGTATCTTCTTGCTTGCGTCTTCAACTGTTAACGCCACTGATGAACACTTTGTTCAAGGGGTGAACCAGGAACGTAAGGTACAAAACCCCGTCCACCAAAGACAGGTCGCATGACAGTATCATCAAATTTGCGCCAATAGTGGTGTACCCCACGAGAGGGAAGGCATAAGAGCATACGCAAGCTGGTAGGCACATTTTGGGTGCCATCGTTGGCCCATGAATCCTGTCCATTGCCGAGAAGTGGCACAGTGAATGGTTTGGGAGAGGATGGTGGGGACGCTATGCTGATTATGTGTTTAGAGGAGGGAAGCAACAACCTCACAAGTGGCTTAGTCATCAACCCAAACACCTGCACATATCAAAAGTTCAAAAGAAAAATTGGTAGCTTTTTTACATTCCAAGATATGATGGGGGTTAACACGTATAAAACACTACTTCCTTTACATAATGAGAAAATGGGGTTATTTCAAATCCACCCATTTTTCATGTTCAACTAGTAGGACTTGTAACATCGTGAGAAAACATTTGAAGCCTGTTTGGTTGAAATTATTCTCACCGCAAAAGTGAGATAAACAGTCCCAAAACACTTTTTTCAGAAGTTACATGAGAGGAGTTTTTGACCAACGTGATTTTGAAACGTGATTCTATTGTGGGCAGTCTAAAACAAACAGACACTTTATCACTAGTAGCTTAGTGCATCTGGTTCAAGATCAAAGTAGCCTCCTCTCATGCAAGCAATTAGTGATAAAATTAAAAATTTGGGCTATGGCGTAATAATTACTACAAACCAGGCCGATCAACAAAAGATTAGTTTCTAACCACTGTGCTGAAGAGTACAACAGTGATAGTACTAGTGATCATGATGGCATTCTCACTCAATTTAGTATGGCCTAGCCTGGTAAACTGCATGTGAAAAAAGAGTTTATTAATATGATGAGTCTAAGACAAAACTCCAGCCATAGAGATGTAGAATTGAAAGCGATGAAGCATGATTCCTTCACCTGGTTGTAGGCAAGTGCAATAGAAACAGCTCCACGCATCAGACCAGCCCACCAAATTGTTACCTGCAAAACAAGATCATTGGAGGAATGTAAAAAATCAATTGACTCAGTTATCAAGCTTGACTCTGCAGGAATGGAAACTGGAAAACACATACTTGTTGCTTTAACTCAACTTTCTCAAATTGAGACTTCTTGGACAAGTTGGATAAGAATGACAGGGGGAAAACAAATGCTGCTCTTCCCACTAGGATAAGTGCCAACAGTAACGAACTAACTCCAATTGATTTTCTTGGGCTAACGAAAAGACCAAAATGTTAATTTCACATTTAACAAAGTTATTTCAAGGCAATTTAGCTCCATCCAGAAAGTTTTTTACCTTTGACTTACAAATCGCCACTTCTCTATGTCTAGTGCATCCATCCCAACATAAAGGAAAATAAAGATCTCAGCAATAAATGACAAAGTGGCAAAAGCATGCCTGCAGCAAGGTGATTAAATTCAGCAAAGTAATAACTTTTAGTAGCTAGCAACTAGCAATTAATCATCATGTAAAATATAAGAGAATGAATTTGAGTTTGTTCATCTATCTATTAATGGCAAATATGTTCATCGAGAATTTAACGTACTTGGTTGTCACTCTTGAACTTTCCGTCACATTATGCCATGTGTAGTGAGACATGACAATGCCACAGAAGAACACAGTCAGAATGGCACTTAAAGAAAATAGCTGCCAAAGAAATAAAATGATTATTATTTGATGAATATTTGCATTAAGGAGGTAACACAAATCCGGAGAAAAATCTTACTTCAGCTAGCATATATGAAAGGTAAGCCATGAGTATCATGAGAGCAACCTCACGGTCGGTAGAATGCCTGGCAGCATTTTGAGAGAATGAATTACAGAATTACTAACAACATATCATCTTACTATATGCTAAGATAATTTCTGCTATTATAATTATTGGTATTTCATTGCAGTAGTTAAGCATATTGAAATTAGTGGTATTCTAATTTTTCATCAAATGAATCAAGAGCAATGAAGGGGGAAAAAAAGAAGAAAAGTATAATATGCCTGAATTAACCTTATCAACTTGCCAAAATAGAGCTGTTTAATAATGTATGCGCTAAGCAATCCAGCCTGAAAAATGTTAATTTAACCAAAGAAAAAAAGTATGAAGCAACAATAGCAGAGACAATGGGACAAAATTAAAAAGTTACAGAGACTTACTAAGATTCCTAGTACAGTACTTGCGACGAATAAATATAAAAAATTTCCTATTAACTGTAAAGCAGTGGTCAAGTCGATGTGGGAGAGATCAAAATTCTGAATTGCTTTGAAGAGCACTACGGATGTAGCATCATTTACTACCCCCTCCCCAAACACCAGGCTGTATAGTAAAGGTGTCTCATCCTGATTAAGCACCTAATGCATTGGAGATAGACATGATCATTTAAAGAACTATTCGGTATAAAGGGGAAAAAAAACAGGTTTGGGGTAAAATTGGGTACTCTTCATCCGGATGGATTCCCCTCTATCTTCTCTCTTGCCATTCTATTAATCTAACGGATAACATGAGATCTCTCTCAGCCGTTAGATCAATCCAATGGCTGAAGAGAGGATAGAGTAGAATACGGATAGAGAGGATCCATTCACAGTCTTTCTATGACATCTATACCTGCAACGTGCAAACAGAATCTGTTGCTGAAAATATTGCTCCAATTGCTGCATTCGGTAGACTCGGGTAAGTAGAGATAGGTGCTAAGAAGGAAATATTTCAAATTTGCATGTAAGTCTGACATAAAACTAGAACAGAAGGAAGTAATTTTAGTGATACCTAGATAATCTCCGATCTTGAGGGAACCAATATCCAATTTCTGGAAAAAGTGTATAGCACCTAGTCAAAATAAATAGCATTTAAGTTCTAGGCAATTAATAACTATTTTCTTCATGCAGATTTTCAGCTGAAATTAGAGGCTTGAAGTTACTTGAATTACCTAGTGATATGACGCAGAATGAAATCAAAGTACCAACTACACCAAAGAGCATGATGGTCATAAAATTGCGGAAAAATTGTTTCTTCTTGACCTGAAACCTGGAGCAGATAAAGAGTAACAGAACAATTGAAGTCAGAAAACATGCAATTGTAAGTATCAACTTAGTGAATATAGCTATTGGTTTTCCTAACTTGTTGAATAAAAATGCAATTTAATTGTGAAATCATATATATGAAACCAATAATTATAGCCTACAACCAGAGGATTAGATTGGTGAATCACTAGCTTGATTCTATTATTGACATTAACTCTGACTCATTGTTTTAATAATTGATAAATAACCCTTTGAGATTATATTTATTTCCCAAGAGTTGGAGAGAAACTACCCACTATGTTTCTGCTCAAATTTCTGCATGGCTTTAAAAGAAGACGATAGCAGATATTCTGATAACCGGTAAAGATGAACGTCAATTTTGAAAAAGAGCACTCTTAGTACAGTTTGTTGATTATGTGTATGTAATTATTTGGCATAATATAAGAATGCAGAGTCAACAATATTTCGAGAGAGTAAATAGTAAGTAAAGTGGGGTGGCTAAGTTACTAAGAAGTAAGAAATGAAGGTGAAGTGAGTGAGAGGACTGAACTCATGAAACTGACTCACCCGGCATTGAAAATGATGGGTGGGAGAAGGTAAATAAAGAAAAGATCTTGGCTGAAAAGTAATAAATGGGAGCTTTTTCCTCCAGTTGTAACCAATATGAAAAACCCTGTACAAAGACCCTGCCACCATAACCATAACCATAACCATTCATTGTACTTTCAAGTTCATCTTCATGTAAACTCATATCGTGTCTGTTTGGTTTAGATTCCTAGTGGAAGCACACCGGATAGAAAAACATTTCTTAATGCATTTTTTATCGAAGTAACATGTTGTAACATTATTGCTTAAGTTAAAAGCCGGTTGCATTAGGAAGCTTTTTTAGCGTTTGCTTCCACCATAATCTAAACCAAACAGGAAGAATCATAATTAGGAAGAATCAAACTGAACTCACTCACAATGAGAAGGGCAGTGATGGATTCGTTAATCCATCGGTTCTCCTCAAGCAAATGCCCGACAATGATGCAAGTGCAAAGAAGAGCAACAAATAGGTTCATGGAGACCACTGAAGCGTGATCAGAGGTCATAACTTTTGTTAGTTCCTCAAATAAAGCCATCACCTCAATCCAATGGCTGCTGCTTAATGCTTCACTCTCCAAGCTTTGAGATGGGAATAGGGGAAATATATACGGAACCATTTCATTTGAAAGGTGAGTTTGAAATGATGAAAGAGGTATGTGATGATGGGTGAGATGGAGAAAGTGAAAGGATGGTACTACTATTGTGGTTTGCAACGTAGGGAACACATACACTTGCTACTTTTTCTTTATGGCATGCCAATGGAGGAATGAGGGAGACATCAGTTCGCACTCCACCCTCTACCCTCCATCATTCTGTCCTTCCCACTTTTATTTCTAGTTTATTCCTTCTTTCCATCTTTTCAAATCTATTCTCTACTATTCATTATATTCTTATCATGTATACAACAGTTCAAATACTCAATAAAGTGCTACTTGAAGCTTTATTTTACATATTGCCATTTTCATCACTTTAATTTGGGCTTATTGTGAAATTAATTATGACACTTGCTGTGAGAAGTGGAACCACCATGAATTCTTAAGTCAGACACTCACACAGAGTATTATATGTGGGCTGCACTTGTCCATAACTTTAAACACAACTCCGTCCTTTCTTAATATCACTTTATATTTGATTTACGTACTTTTTTTTCTTATACAGGGCCGTGTTTAGACATTTCGGCACTTCATGCTCGAGATCCAGTTTATTATTTCATCAATTTTCAGTTTATTTTTCTAACTTTTTGAATTGCAAAATCATATATTAAAGTTTTTTACATAGATATTATTGTAATCCACTTCAAGTCTTCAACACGCTCAGCAAACTACTTCGTCACTTCAAAAATTCATCTCAAGGGGAAGGTTAACAACACACTCTTTAATATTCTTTTTCTAACACACACTTTCTTATTGATTAAAATTCATGTGGATCATACTAATTTATGTAGGTCCCACTTGAATTTTATAGAACCCACATGAATTATAACCAATAGAATATAATATGTTAGAAAGAGAATATTAAAGAATGTATTATTAACATTTCTTTTCACCTCAATTCTTTGAATGAATAGAGATATAAAAAGATAAGAGAGAAAATAGTAACAGAAAATAACCAAATAAGGATAAGAAATACTCTTAGGTTTGTGCATTTTTTGGGGTGAAAAAGCTTTGTGGCTAGCAACAAGCAAATAATAGTGATATGTGGAGTTTAAGTTTTGATTGAAGTCTAAGAGCATTTTTAGTGGGGTTTCATATGGGTTCTTTAAAAATAAAATATTATTATAATATGTCATATATGATTTTGGATTCCTTAAATTTAAAATGGGTTCCTTATCTAAGGAACCTAAAAAGAGGGTTCCATAACATTTAAATATTATTTTTTTTGCAATTGATAGTGTAAAGGTGAGAGAGAGAATATAAGATGTTGAAGGGAGAGAAAAGTTAAGAAACTTGACAATAGAAACCCTCATTGGAGTGAAAATTGAGTGGATGTTATAAATTTGAGTTGATATATATGGACCCACTTAAAAACTTAAAATGGATTTCTTAAAATTTTGTCATTAATGATACTCTAAAATAGACTAAAATAGACTAATAGCATTAAATTTGGGAAATAGGAAATCAGAAGAAAGAAAAAGGTTTACAGGACTATAGATAGACAAAAGAGTGAGAGAAAAATTATTAAAATATTAATTAAAAGTAATACAATCATAGGTCTATTTTTAACAATTTATTAACACTTGATATACCGAAAAAACAATTTATTAAGATTTGCGTTTTCTTCATTGCTAAATTCGTTTTTTTTTTAAAAAAAAAACAAAGACAGACATGAACAATGGAAGGAGATGAGCACTTCCAAAACGCACAGAACATCTTGTCACATTCACATAATGAGCATTTATGACAACAATGTATTTTTACATGACTTGAACACGTGTGCATGGCACGTCAGCACTAAAATAATGAGAAATTTTTTCGATGTTGTAACTTAGAAAAGCCGTTTAATTTTTCTTTTTATTGATTTCATTATACTTTATCATCATTTTTTAGTTTATAGGATTTTAAGCAACTTATAATTTTAATGGTGCAACTTAAAAAGTATAGTACTTCTACAAGAATCAGTAAGTAATGATAATCGTTTACAGTTGAATGATATGTCATTGATGTTTTAATAGTATTATTATATAAGAATCCGTTTTTATTTTTAAGCTAAAATCCATTTTTATTTTCTCTAATTTTTCACTTTGACGAAATTTATCCCTCTATTTTGGATTGACTTGATAGATAAACATAATCCATAAATTTAAATACTATTCATAAAATTATAAAAACAATGTGTATTTCAAAATAAAAAATATTAATATAAATATATTATTATTTTAAGCCAATAGGGGTTGACACATCTGGTCGAGTTTTCCGTCCACACTCGTTATGACTTGGGTTCGATTCTCAGATCTCCCCCTGTTAGTAGGTAATATGTAAATTCTACTATAAATCCTCATAGAGGTTGGTGGTCTTCCCTGACCTTACATGGGACATGCTTTCCCCTAATCTAAACTTTTATATGTACCAAAAAAAGGTACCCATTTAAGTTAAGTTTTATTATTTGGTACCAAGATTCCCTACATTCAAAATTTGACATATTCACGCATTAATGTATCGTTGGATTAATTTTAAGTTTCCTAAAACATTTTCAATGATTGATCCAACGGTACATTCATGCGTGAATGCGTCAAAATTTGAATGTAAGGAATCTGTTCTCGGAGTTTAATTTTGATGTATTATCGATATAAAAATTTTTGTACCATCAATCAATAATCAATAATATATTACTATATGTATGACTTTTGAATGATTTATTATGAGAGTTAAATTTTTTTAATATTGTGAGAATACATATTGAATGTTTGTTTGATTTTTTTTTACAATAACAATGTATTCAAATTAAATTCTATTATTTATGATTAATTATTAAAAGATGAGTTTTAAAATAATGTTTGATAGCCCATCGAACATAAATCTAACCTCATTAACTTTATATTAGGAAGGGGTCATGGATTGGCTGACTCGTCCCCCAATCTTGGGAGTATCATCGATTTGATTCTATTGCCCACCTCTACTCTAGAGTCTAGAGTGAGTGAGTGGTGGAATAGTCATCATAGTATGGATTCCACCATAATCTCCTTAGTCACAACTCACAAGGGCAATTTCATTATGCAAACAGTCTCATGATTGCTGTCGTGCTTGGAAACAACATTCTACTTGTCCCGTTTAATTAATTAACTAACCGCAGGGGAATCGTCCACTGCTCATAATATTTGGTTTAATTTTTAGAAATTAATTTTGATATAATATTATTGTAAATCTTCATATTTAACTAATTATATATCATCTCAGGTGATTTGTAAAGTAATTACTAACAAGCTCCAACAAAATTGATAGATAGCTAAATTCTTTAAACATGATATCGGGGGTTTAATTCCTGTCACATGTATGAAAAAAAACTTTGTTAGGAAAAACAAAACTCATTTCGATGATCTCTACGTCTCAAAAAGGATTAGTTTTAGATTATCAATTAGGGGATACCCTTGATGCACCAAAAATAAGTAATTATTATAAAAATAAAATATTTTTAATAATAAGACAATATGTGATTTATTGTCCGTGCAAAAAAACCATTACATTCAAAACATATTAAAATTAAATCCTATTTTTAAAACATAAATGCTAAAGTATCTTAAAATATTAACTTGGCATTTTTTTTTATTATTCACAGAGAAACAAACAATTAAAAAACATTACATTAATATTTTTGAGAATTCTAAAACCTCCCTTTAAATTCATTTTCCTCTTTAAATAAACAAAAAAAATATTAAAGTGATATTTTAAAACATGTCCTTTTTAAAAACTCCAAACCATATATTTACTATTTGAACTCCTGGAAAGCTCCAATCATGCACTACCGCAGCCAGACGGACCCACCCTTCATTCGTGCAAACCAGGGACATTAGGACATCCCCATTCCTCCACCAGAATACTAGCTTTATTGTTGTTGGTTTGAAATCCTCCACTAGGTGCTCTATTTTGTCATTAGGCTTTGGTTACCATGGATGATGAAGACATGCTCAAGAATAAAGATAATAACATGAACTGAAAGGCATCTTTTAATCCTGCCTGAAATTAATGCAGGGTCTTCTTTTTGCAATAATTGTAGTGTTTGCAAAGATTTTGTACCAGTGGTAGTGTCAATGGTTCAGTTTGGACTTTGGAGATCAAATTCTTTACCGGTCACGGTCTTTACTCTACCCTTTAACAAGCACAATAATTATATTACTTGCACGCACGCTCACAAGTACTAAGACATGCTATTAAAGCTGGTATAGAGAAAATTATGCCAATAAGCAAAATCAGAAAAAACTCCTCTAAAATAAATTTATCTTTGAAGTATGCAAGTGAAAATTTATCTATCCTTAAACATTTAATATTTTGATACACTTTATCAAATCAATGATAAATATACCCTTATTTGCTCACTTTAAAGATAAAATCACTTTATCCAACAAAACCATGTTCAGCTGGACATCATGGGCTGCGACAATCAATAATTTGAACTCAAAATGATTAAAGAGCTATAAGTCTTGAATTAGCACATGAAACCCTTGTGAGTCGATAAAGAGAACTACAAAAACAAGTCTCCATATAAATGTTGTAAAGCCAATTATGATATGTTATGATACTGGTAATGTCATTGTGGTAAAGAGCTATACACAGAACAAAGGGCCTCTATGACTACTCTATAAAGACCTCAGTTTGATCTCTTATGATAATAACTCTGACCATATACTTATCCCCTCCAAGGCGATTCAAGCAATAGGGAGAAGTAAAGAATGATTTCCAACTGACAACCCAATACCAATATGGACATGAACTATTAGTCCTAACCAACCCCCAAGCTAAACATATAAACACTAAAATCCATATGACAAGAAGGACAAGAAGAAAAATAATGCAACTCTTTCAGCCATGTCTACAACTATTTCAGCCACAACCATTAGTCAAAACAGCTCTTCCCTTTACCTATCTACAAAATGAACACAACACGCAGAAAACAAAAGATAAAAAGCCACAACCAATGAGCGACAGCCGACAAGGGCAGAATGCACAGTAATCACACAAAACTACACATGAAGCAATCCACAACCAATGAGCAAAAAGTGCAGACCATAAAGTAATCACACTGTTCACACTGAAAATGTCACAAAAATATAATTCGAGCCAGATTCATTCACATTGTAATCAGAAACACAGCCAATTCAACAACAACAACCAAGAACTACTACAACTACAATAACAACAACAACAACAACAACAACAACAATCAAAGTTTGGATCAAACAACTGTCACTCTGTTCTATCTCAAAGACCAATAAACCATTTAGGTCTAAATTCTTTATAATGGTTTGACCTAGAGCAAATCAAAGCATAACGAATGCCTTGGCCAAAATAAAAATTGCTGCTTATACTGTAGAAAAAGTAAAACAAGATGTAGTAGACGATTACTGAAAGGGAAAATCAAAGATAACACATGATAGCATCAAAGTTTCCATATATCGAAGTGAAAGGAATAGAACCAGTGTGAAATTGATTGTGGTATTCATACTAGACACAGGCTGAAATTCTGCAAGGTATGCTTAGAAACAGAGACTTGGATTTCCAAGGTGGGTGTAACATATAGGAATATTTAGTGAAGAAGCAACAATTGACCACAGCAGCAAGTTCACAACCAGCTCAGGAAAGAATTACAATAAACATTATGAATGAAATAACTGCAAGCTAGACCTGGGGAAAAAACAAACCAGATCTCAATAATTTCCGTGTACATCAGCCGATGATGATAGGATATAAACCAACAGCCTGTGCTAGCTATCGCACAACAAAATGCTTGTGAATCTAGTGATAATCAGAAATAGTCACACTGCTGAATTGCCAAAATATGCCATATGCTTAATAATAGTAAATAAAAATTGTTAAATTCAAGAAATCTACTAAACCAGAGAGAAATTGTCACGATCTGATTCTTTGAAGGGAAGATAGTAATGACATGAAAAGACAAAAATCAATAAACTTGGAAGGCATGTTAGCCGGAACCATCATTAATAAAACCTTCCTTGCGACCTTCAAAGCCAGGCCGCAAAAGCTTTTTCTCTCTCTTTGCAATTTTACGCATTTTCTTCTGATGACTCCTCTCAGCTAAATTTTCAGACCTTCTTTGCTGCTTCTCTGCCTTCAATTGGTCCCGTGTTTGAATTCTGTCCTTCCATTTCTCAGCATTTTTCTGTTGCCTCTTCTTCTCCTTATGTATGCTTTTCTGTAACAGTTTGGGATCATCATGGACCTTAATCCCTGAAGCTCTATTCATTGCTGCTTTCCATGATTGCTTTTTAGCAAAATCTTCACACTTTTCAGGATATTTCTTCTTTGCTTCCTCCAATATCTTTGCCCTTTCAAGTTCCTTAACCTTTGAAAGTTTCCTCTTCTTCTTTCCTTGCATTTCCTCATTCGAAAGTTTAACATGGCCAAACACAAGCTCTTTGGAAGCCTCAGCAGCATCTTTCTTCACTTTCTCTGCCAACTCATCAGGTGCAGATTTATTTTCTTCCTTTCCACTATCCCTCTTGCGTTTCTTGTCCTGAAACCCTCTCTTTCCATTTCTATCATCCCTTTTCTTAGCTTTTTCCGGATCTCCACAGTTACGACCTGCACGGAACTCTTCAAGTTTGCGATGAAGCCTTTGCCTCAGTTCTTCATAAGTCACAGAGCGATCATCTCCTTCCAAGCCCGACATGAAAGGTTTGACCACACCCTGCTCTTCATCACTGTCATTCCCGTTTTCTTTTCCCATGCTTTGTTTCAGCAGGTCAAGTGTAGTAGCAGGGGGTTTGTCAGGGTCCAAACGGTCTCTTCGAGACTTCTTAATGTTTTCCTTAGTTTCTTTCTTTGCCTTGGCCTTTGCAGCCTTGCTGAGACCTTGAAACCATGGCTTCTCCTTATCATCACTTGGCAGATAAAACTTGGCAGGGATGAGCTCAATCAACTTGTCAAAGAAGAGGGTATGCTCATGGATCACACACCCTATCTCACCCCCCTCTGCAACAGACTTTTGCTTCTTCTTATTCTTCATCACTGAGTAAATCAAAAATAGATTTCACTTAAGGAATTAAAACTCAAGAATAAAAAAAAAATCATTTTAAAAAATAAAAATAAAATTATACTTGAGTACAAAGCTTGTGCATCAATGATTTTGAATTCGAAGCCCTAAATGTATAGTTTCTTACAAATATTAGATATCTGGTTTTAAAGGTCGTG
The DNA here is from genome assembly GCA_039655645.1 of Ammopiptanthus mongolicus. Classification (NCBI taxonomy): domain Eukaryota; kingdom Viridiplantae; phylum Streptophyta; class Magnoliopsida; order Fabales; family Fabaceae; genus Ammopiptanthus; species Ammopiptanthus mongolicus. The sequence goes on along the minus strand of CM077350.1, from coordinate 77,553,809 downwards.
TTAGGGTCAGAAACAAAAAATGGAAATGACAAAAACGAAATTCAAATGCAAAAATGCAATCATCCATAATATCTCACCTCACTCTTGGTCGAAAGTTATGCTATCGCATTTATCCCAAACTCTAGAGTAGAGCTGGGTATACGGGCCATCCGGTCAGTTTAGGCCCGGCCCACATAAGCCCGCAATTAAATGGACCGATGCAGGTTGTCCTGTGAAACTAACAGGCCTGATTTATATTGGCCCAAGTCCAGCCCTCCTAATTCGCGGATAAACGGGCTGGCCTGCGGACTTAAATATTTTGTGAATTTTTTTGTCATTTCTTAATATACAGTAATAAATAGAGGCAATAGGCATGTGAATGTCCTTTCTCTATATAGTTTTTGCTAGCGGGATTAAAATAAATTGGGAAGTAGATCCATTCTTTTGTGGAAGTGCATATGCACCTTGAAATTAAAGGCATTGCCCAGCAACGAAAAAAAAAATGAGCAAGCTAAATGACTAGGATAGAGGCGTTGTCCAGCAAGCTAAAAAAATGTGATGTGCATACAATTACAAACTACAACAAAGAAATTACACCAAGTGAGCTTTTAGTGACTTGGATAAACACAAACAAAAGCCTTTCAAAATAAATGTCTCAGAGACCACAACTCTTGCAAACTAAATGACTCACATACAAATGTCTAAATGTCTCACAATACCAAGTAAATCAAATATTTAAAATCCATCAAACAAGGCTTGCAAATTAAATGTCTCAAATACAAATGTCTAAATGTCCCATAATACCAAGTACATCAAATATTTAAAATCCATCAAACAAGTCATCCATCAAATATTTAGTAATTCTCTAATCCTCCCATATTCAACAAAAGAGAATGGAAGGTCGTGCTCTATTATAGCCATGGATATCATATTATCATGTCACTTACCACTTTAAAATCAATTTTTCTAACTCTTAATTTTCCAATATGATCAAGCAAAAGTTTACGAACCCCAGTATTAGCAAACCCTTTTGGCACTTTCTCACATTTGTTCATGTGACGTATTAAAGTCGATGTTCCATATTTACTACCACCACTTACATATTCTGACCCACAAGCCTTGCATCGAGCCCTTTCTTTCCCATCACTACCCACAGAAATTTTATCAAAATAATTCCAGACAGAAGATGTGCAATTTCTAGACCTCTTGTTTGGGATTTTAGGTTCATCTTCTTTATGGTGAGAACTAATTTGGGGTGAATTTTCAAGTTCAGAACAATCCACATCGACATTAACATTTTCATTCACAGCAGAGGCACAGAAATACATAATTAATTAATCAAAGCTGGAAAAAAAAAATAACCCAAAGTAAAGCATGTAAGATTCACATAAAAGGCTTACCTGTATTGGGACTATTTCAGTAAAATTTATTCAAACCAGTGAAACAATAACAAAAAATGTAATCTGATAAAAAATAGTAGCATACACAGTAAGATAAAAAAAAAAGTGAAAAAACACAGATTTTTCGCACAGAAAATACACCAGCAGAGTTCTTCACAGAAAGCAAAGAACCACAATAAGAAATCTGATGTGATTTTTAAGAGTTGTTACCCAGAAAGCACAGAACAAGAAGAGGGAAAGCACAAATAAAGGGAGGTTAAGTAGAGAGAAAGGACAGACGAACCTGTTGAAGAGCTAAGCGGTGGTCACAAACAACTCAACTCAGTGAACTCACACGAACCTGTTGCGGTCTTCACTCACTGGTCAGATTTATTTGATTAGTTATAACTATAATAAGGAGGGAAGAAATGAAATAATAACCAGATAAGAGGGGAAAGATTAAAGAGAAGAAACAAACCTGTTCTTCAATCCGACGAGGGAGCTTCACGCGGTTACAGTCACGACTTTGCAGAAAACAATCAGCCGTGACAGGGACGGATGAGTGTGACGGCGGACTACGAGGAGCTATACGCCTGGAGCTGCGGTGGTCACGGATTGATCTGTCATTTGAGGGATGAGAGAGAGGAATATAATTAGGATTAGAGGAATGGTTTAATCGATTCTTCTCTTTTCTCTTCAATGCGGCACGCCTCCAATAACACTCACTATTTACCCTATACCTATGCCATGCGCTCCAAATTAGGGTTCGTGATTCTATTTTATTTATTTATTCTATTCTATTTATTATTTGCACAGCTGGAGGGAGGGGGGACCACTGTAGGCCACGGTCCCCCCAAGTTTTCATGTTTTTTCAAATACCTATCATTTTTTTTTGTTAAAGTAATAATTTGATCCCTATCCGTGACACGTATTTTTCATTTAATCCCTATATATAAAAAATTTGGAAATGAGTCCCTACATGTGTAAACGTTAGCAAATTGGTCCCTACCGTCAGTAAATTAGTCCTTATACGTGACACAAACTTTTTATTTAGTTCCTAAGCCTGAAAAAATATTAAATTTGTCTTTGTATGTGTAATCGATAATAATTTTGTCCCTATTGTCTATCAAGGAGTTCATAGCCAACTAAAAATTATTTTCGTATTGATTATTTTTCATATATTATATCAATCTATTTCTTCTATTCAGACTTAACTTGGATAATTTCAGAATATAAAATCATTTACGGACCAAATTATATAATTTTTACTCGATCGATGAAATAGATTAATATAATATATAAAAAATATTCAATACGAAAAGAATATTTAGTTTGGTCCGAGCTCCTGAGTCGACGGTAGGGACAAAATTATTATCAATTGCACATATAAAAACCAATTTAATTTTTTTTCCAGGTTTAAGGATCAAATCAAAAATTTGTGTCATGTATAAGGATCAATTTGCTGACGGCAGTGACGAATTTGCTAATATTTGCACATATAAAGATCAAATTTGCTAACGTTTACATATATAGGGACTCATTTCCAAATTTTTTAAATATAGGGATTAAATGAAGAATCCATGTCAGGGATCAAATTATTACTTTAACCAATTTTTTTTTTTTTTTTTTTTTTGTAAAAAACACAGATCTGACTTCAAGCCCAAGAGGCCCAAACATACTTTCTATTTTCAGAGACAAATCATCATCACATCATATCATATATCATAATTCATATTCATAAATATATATTAAATCTGTGTTTTTCCACCGGCTTTTTTCCCCCTCATATATTCTCCATCACTTAGTCCATTCTATTTTTTTTTTTATTTTTTCACTTTTAAATTTTTACTCTCTTAAAATGTTAGTTTCTTTTCTTCCTCCACTTAATTTGCTACGTGTCCTGCTAAAAGCAAAAAAGTAACCCACACTTCTTCATTTGGTTTCACAAGTTCAGCACTTTGCAAGGCAAATCTTCTGACATTGAAAGGTAAGGTTTTTCTGATTCATCCATTATCCTTGCATGCATGCTCTTCAACTTCAAATTTCTTCTTTCAAATTTGGGAGAGTGGTTTTTCCTTTCAAGTGGGTTGTCTATTTCTCTCACCCAAATATTAAGTTTTTCTTTATTTTCTCTATCAGATTTCGTTCATCCTTTTTTTCCTTTTTTTTTCTCTCAAATTTATGTTACCCAAGAAAGCCACTAATTATCAAAACTTTGCATTATTCTCTCAGATTTCTGAATCCTCCATAATGGTGTAAACTCGCAGAAGCTCGCGCTATGAGGTTTGGCTGCATTTGTTATTTGATTTTTGCATCTCCAACATTTCCCACAGATTATTAGTTAGTCTCTCGTAACATTTTGTCTACAAACTATAGCTTTCCACATTCTAGGAAATATAAGCAAGTCTTGAATTCATGCCCACCAGACTCCAAATGATCGAGATAAATTAGCAAATGTCCATGTGTCCATAAAAAACCAAAGTTTCAAGCTTTAAACAGAGGCTTTTGTTTTCTCTCTCGCTTCAAAAGCTTTTTTCTCTGTCATATTTCTTGAGTCATACAAAGGTAGAAAACTTGCACAATAACGAAGGCAGTAAGCTCACACACCCATATTTGGTTTTTATTTTGTCTATCAAATCTATTGATTTCTGCTTTTATTTTCATTTATTTTAATATTTAATATTTTATTGATTTTCTCATTTATTTGTGTGTTGTGTTCTTTGGTTGGTTTATATATTCTATGTTCAACTTTGAGATTATATGTTAGTGTCTATGTTCTCTGTTTTTTGAATGATTTTGTGGTTGTTTTCATTTCTTCATTTTTCGACCATTTTAAGTTTGATGTATATATTATTCATGTTGATTTCAAAAGAATTTGTTTGTTGTAAACAAATAATATTTTAGTTTAAAATTGCAAGACAAGGAGAATACCCTAGGGGATGGTGAGGATGTTCCAAATGAAACACCACAAGGTTTCATATTCTAATGTTAGAGGAGGCTTAAGTGGTCTTCCAAAGATTTCAACTATAGTAAATCATGACAAAGGTAGGATGTTTACTCTGTAAATTAAAACTATTTCTTAATACTATTTACATCTTTCAATTTATATTTTAATCTTTTTCTTTCTTCTCTTTTAATAGGAACATGTTCTATACATACTCCAAGTTCTGTTGTTATTCAAGCAAGCTACTCTAAATTTTCTCAAACCACTGCGTCAACTAATTTTTTGTTGTCAAGTAATGTTTCTTCTCATTTTCATAATGTGCACCCAAATATTTCATCAACACCTATATTGGGAGGAAGAGACGACTCTATTGTTGGAAGCAGTAAAAGTTTGATTCCAAGGTCAAGAAAGATGGTGTCTGCACTTTGTGACATAACAAATTCAACAAGAAATCGTAGTGCATAATTTAACTCAATAGGTATACAAGTATAGCCTTTGTGAAATGAGAGAGTATTTATATTATCATATTTTGTTCATACTTAATTTTTTTTAATATTTAAGATTTTGCAGATTGTAGAGCTTGAAAAGATGTGCTTGATTATGAGGAATCAAATGGCAGTAAGAAACATAAAAAACCATGTTTTAATCTCCCTTTTCGTAACATATCAAATAGGCTTCATTTTCAACACTGCGAAGCTTCTATAATAGATTCATCAACTAATAATCGCAATAGTATTGGATCATCTTTGAAGCTCGAAAAATATGTCATAAGCTCTACATCCAGTTGTACTCGTAGTAATTTTAATTGCATTATAGATGAAACAATTCACGCTTAAGTGTTTGCTCCTTATAGTTTCACACCTTTTGAAAATCCAATAGAATTTGAAAGTGAAGTTTACGCAACCCTTGAATTTAATTTTTGTGGGAAACATGCTTCCATGAAATCATTCTGAATTCAGTTAAGGCATCCCCTCCTGAGCTTTCCAATTCATAAAAGAAACGTAAATATCTTATGTCAGATATTCATCTTGTAGAATCAAAACAAGACTAGAAGTACACGAAAAAATATGATAAATATGAAACCTGTATTGGTGGGGAATGAGTTAATGTTTGTGTGTTTACGCTTCACATCTTAATCTTCTTCTGAGGTTTGGAAAGTTTACTAGTTGTGTTGTTCTTCAGAACTACTGGACGTTCGCATCATTTGGTCTTGCTTTTTATAACATGTCTCCCCCTAGTTTTTTTCAATGAATCATCGTAATTAGGGTTTTTGGCTCCCCAGTGGCATCTTGGGTATCCACACAAGCTTCGGCTTTTTGGATCGGTTTTGGAATTGATCCTCGATTGATTGCTTAGAGTAAGGAATTGACCCTTGGTTTTCGTAATCTCTCAACTAGAGTATCTGCCACTAGGATAGATTCGAACTTGTGTTCTCCTCTTTATGGGGTGGAGATGCTTAACACTTGACTAACCCTTGGTTGGTGTCTCCCCTTACTTCTTAACTTCACCCAAGTAATACTACTTTCACTTCACACACACCACTGCACTTTATTCACTGACACACCGCTGCACTTTCTTGAGACTTCAACTCGTCAGTCGTATGCTATTATCTATGCTATTTAGATATCCTGCTACTTGTAAGTTACAATACTCGTAATTTAATAATTCCAAATCAAGCCTCCCTCGCCTTCTTCCCCTGCTGGAATTTCCAGAGGCGCACGTAGATTAGGCCTTGAAAACCTTGTGGAACAAGTGGCTCTGGCTGCCGCGGTGGCCGTATAAATCAACTCAACCAATCTTTTGCCACAATGTACAAATACGCATTCCATTGGTTCAATTCCAATCTTTATCAAGCCAAAGGGCATAGGAGTCAAATTTGTAAGGAAGCAAAAAACTGGGGTGAAAGAAAACGAAAGAAAGATTGAAATTTAGAAGAAAAAAAAAAGAAGGAAAAACCGAGCGGCGAAAATCTCATGTGATGCGATAAATTAATTAATATTTTATGCCATGTGGCAAGGGTAATGTACGGCGCAACGGTGGATTCCTGATGTTAGAGACTTTATATTTCTCGGGAATTAAAACCTAAAAAAACAAAATCTAACAACTAAAATTAATATGACCTTGTTGGTAAAGATCGAAAACTTATTTAAGCTTTTTTTTATTATTTTACTTTGAAACTGATCAAAGGAAGCCATATTTCTTTTTTTCCATTGTATGATAATAAAGGGTGTTAGGAAACATGAAATTCATGAAGGATGGAAGAAGATGAGAGAAATGTAAATATAGAATTAATAGAATAGGAAAGTGATTACAAAGTAATTATATCAAACCTTTATATAAGCTAACAAACTAACAACTAACTATCAACAAAATAACTACTAATAATCAACTAACAATATCTCTAATAAAGGGGAGAGATAACTCCTCCACTTTTTACTTCCATTCCTTTCTATTATCCTTTCAATTTGTGATCGATACCAAATATATGTTTTGTGAGGTCCAGCCATCAAATGTGAAAAATAGAAAAGCAAGCATTTGAAAAGTCAAAGGAATGGAAGAATTAATGCTGTGCTGATTTTGCAATATGTTCACATTGAAGATGACCTCTATAAATAGAGGCAATTTGCATTCGATGAAATGCAAGAAAGAGCTGTAGCAAGAAGCAGTGAGAACAAGAAGCAAGTAGAGCCTCTGAGAGTGAGAGAAAAATAGAGAGAAGATCTCTTGTAGAGTGTGTTATTATTTATTCTAACTCTTGAGTGAGGGGTACTCGGGTTTGTAGAGTGATACACAATTTGGGGTAGATTACAAGTATTGTAATCTTATTTGTGATAGTAAATATTTTACTGAGTGTTTCCGTGGATATAGGCAAGAGGTGCCGAACCACGTTAAATTCTTGTGTTCTCTATTATTTCTTTTGTGGTGTACTTTATGTGTGTTCTCACGATCCTTTGTGTGTGCGATAGATACCCAACAGTGGTATCAGAGCTATGGCGGGGAACACACCAAAGTTTGAGATTCCAATGTTTGATGGAAAAATAAATTTTATGATTTGGCAGTGTAATTCAAGACCTTTTGGTGCAAAATGGTCTTGATCAGGCTTTAGAGAAGGAAAAACCGGCTACCATGGATGAAGGGGAATGGACTAAGATCCAAAAGAAAGTTGTGAGCACAATTCGGTTAGCTCTTGCTCCCGAAATAAAGCACAATGTGTTGAAAGAGACAACACCGAAGGCTTTGTGGGAGAAGCTCGAGAATATCTATGCGTCAAAGTCGCTAACCAATCGTCTCTGTTTAAAGATGGAGTTGTATCAACTCAAAATGGAGATGGGAGGAAATCTCCATGACCACATCAACAAATTCAACCAGCTAGTAAGCCAATTGTTGAATGCAAATGATAAAGTATCTGATGAGGGGCAGGCGCTGTTGTTATTGGCCTCACTACCTAGGTCCTACAAACCTGCGGTTCAAACGTTGCTTGTTGGGAGAACAACTTTGAAAATGGATGAGGTGACAGTCACTTTAAGAGAAAATGAGAGAATGATGAAAAACGAGAATATTGATGATGAAAGTGCAATAGCTATGGCAGAGGAATCTGAACGAGGGAGGAGTCATTCAAGGAGGCATGATGGACAGAGAGGAAGATCAAAATCGCAAATGCGCTCTCAATGAGATGTGAGTAACGTGCAGTGCTACTATTGCGGGGAGAAGGGTCATTTGCAGTTGAGGTGCACACAAATGAGGGAGGACCTGAAGAAATTGAGAATGATGAGGAAGGATGATGACAACTCCCAGACTAACGTGGTCAAAACCGTTGAAGATGAAAATGAAGATTTGTTTTTAGCAACAACCGAGGAGGTTGCTAAATCAAATTGGGTGATGGATTTTGCTGCCTCAAAGCACATTTCTAGAGATCGAGCGGTGTTTGACACCTTGAAAACTGATGAAGAGTTTGGCCATTTCAATTTAGGAAATGGTGAAAAAATGAAGGTTGAAGGCATTGGGAATGTGAGAATGAAGCTCCACAATGGTGCCATCCGAACTTTCCAAAATGTGAGGTTTGTACCTTCCGCTGTTGCCAATATCATTTCTTTGGGGGAGATGACATCACAAGGGTACAATTATGTTGGTTCAAAGTGGGGATGCAAGGTGTACAAGGGCAGAAAAATGAGAAGAACCTTTGCTACTTGGAAGGGCAAACTTTGAGAAAGGAAAGCAGTCGTGATAGCAAAGTTGAGAAGAAGGTAAAATTTTCTGATGTTATAGAATTGTTGGGAGAGAAATTCAAATTTCCCAAGTGATTGTTCCAAGATTATTTCCCCCAATGGCTGGAGGTGGAGAATTGTGAGGCCCAGCCATCAAATGTGAAAATTAGAAAAGCAAGCATTTGAAAAGTCAAAGGAATGGAAGAATTAATGCTGTGCTGATTTGCAGAGGTAGCGTGACGAAAAATTGGAGCAATGGTATGGGCATATGTAGTAGGCCTATACATAGGCCGGTGCAGTAAATCATTGTGGCCGAAGTTTTTGCAATATGTTCACATTGAAGATGGCCTCTATAAATAGAGGCAATTTGCATTCGATGAAATGCAAGAAAGAGCTGAAGCAAGAAGCAGTGACAACAAGAAGCAAGTAGAGCCTCTGAGAGTGAGAAAAATAGAGAGAAGATCTCTTGTGAGAGTGTGTTATTATTTCTTCTAACTCTTGAGTGAGGGGTACTCAGATTTGTAGAGTGATACACAATTTGGAGTAGGTTACAATTATTGTAATCTTATTTGTGATAGTAAATATTTTACTGAGTGTTTCCGTGGACGTAGGCAAGAGGTGCCGAACCACGTTAAATTCTTGTGTTCTCTATTATTTCTTTTGTGGTGTACTTTGTGTGTGTTCTCATGATCCTTTGTGTGTGCGATAGATACCCATCATGTTTTGATAACATTTTACTCTCTGTCATTGCTTATCCACAGCCTTTTAAATCATTTTATTCCTTGTGGCAAATGCATTGGGTAACTGCTCATATTGTGGTTAATATTTAATCCCCAGCATAGCAGCGCTGGCTTCTAATTCCATTAAACATATATATCATTCTAGCTTCATGTACTGTCTTTATTCGGCATGTCTGCTATACATTCTACATTGCGCACTTTCAGAGGCTTTGAACGGTGCCATGATGGGAAAGGCTGTTTTAACTACTACTATAACATTTCCTATGTGAATGATCTCAGTCTCGAAGAAGGGATCCTAAAGTAGTGACTGCACAATTTATAGTACAAATTCATTAATCATAAATATAAACGTTTTTGGGAGCAGAATAATTACAAATCATCTATGGCACTAATAGAAAGTAAAACACATGCAACTGGGGTCTAGGGGGACAGGTACGTATATATAACTGCCAAGTACGAGAAATCAACACCTGAAGAAACATTGACAACACAAAAGTCATGCACACACTAATAATTACTTAACACACTGACAGACTTCGTTAACAATGTAACTATGAAGTTGATTGCATATATATATATATAATATTATATATATGCAGAATGTTCCATGTTCCTTCCATATATGATCTACTTGGGGATTCTAGTGTGAATGCTGTAAGCTGATAGCCAGATGAGCAAGACAGCCACAACGCTTCCAAACAAAGCCACTGCTATGGAGCCACCAGTATGCCTACAGAACTTGTCATAGACGTTGCAAATTTTAGTCCAACCCACGTGCTTGTTTCCCTTTAAACCCAAATATGCCACACCCCCAGCTGTGCCTGTTGCTGACGCTATTATCCCCAATATCAACTGCGCAGAGTCATGATAATTAAATTATTTGCTTGTTATATATATATATATATATATATATGTGTGTGTGTGTGTGTGTGTGTGAGAAAAGCCATTGAGTTGAGAATTAGATCATGAATAGCATGGTGAAAAGAAAGGTTAATTAATTGATCAAGTACCGCATCCCAGAAGACAAAATGGAGAAGGATCTTCGTTTTGAGGTGTGGCTTATGGATGACAGAGAGTGATGCAAGAGTGGTAATGATGCTATAAAGGCCAGAAACAGAGAATGCAGCCACAAAATATCTGTATATATATCATTCCATATGTTAAATTGCAGATCGACAATATATAACAAGTAATATTGAGAAGACTTGTCTAAGGCATTATAATAAGTGTTCGTTAATGGAAGACTATGGACCTTTAAATAAAAAGAATACTTGGGGAGCATGACATCAGGAAAATAGAACACTGAAAAAAAAAAAAAAAAGGGTATAAATCGTCTTAATTAGGCACAGCCACCAGGGACGACTTTGCCTCCTTATATATAGCCTTCAAAAGGGTTTTTTAGTTTACATGACATGCTAAACATAGGATGCTAGAGTAACAAGCAAGTCCAAAAAGATAAGACAAAATAAATATTTAAAGCTTAAGAAGCACAAAAGGCGGTTTGAAAACTTCATGCATGTATGTTCATAGGAAAAAAAAAACATCAGTTTTCCTTCCTTGGAAGCTCTTTATATCCATATATTAAATACTATAAAGCTAAATCCTACAGATTGGAAACAATTCATACATTGCGTTGGCTTCTTCCTATGAAACCCATCTAATTGCTGAAACATTGGAAATTATGTCTTTTTGTCCTTTAAAAAAAAAAAAGTCAGTAACCTTTATTTGTCTAGCAATTTCACTAGCTGGAAGAAGAATCACAAAATTTGATACTCCTAATCATTAATTACATCTTAGCAAGCAACATAAATTCAAGAATTTGCTTTGAAGTATTTAAGGAAAGGTTGGTGATCGAGCTTAATTCTTGTAAGTCCAAATCAATTTTTAATCACTGATTATTCATGACAAGATATTTGAAATCATATATAGCAAATAACTTGTATAAACATGTATGTAGCGAACACTAAAAAGACCTTTTTTTTCCTGAAAAAATAAAGACAAGTATAATAAACGTATTAAATTAATCTGCTAAGAATTCGAATAAGTCTCAACTTACATAAAGGCTGGTGAGTATCTGAACTTGGCTGGCCGTGGCACAGGCCTACCTTGGAAAAACACAAGTTCTGTTTGCTTACTAGTGACCATCACCACAACTGCTACCAGTGATGCTGCAAACAACAGAAACCTGAGAATCAAATCAAATTTAAAGTAATCAACGCCATCCGGAGCTGGAGTTGAAGATGATTTGTACACAGGGTCGCCGGGCTTATCTGAAGAAGACATGTGTTGCTATGCAAGGTAGCTTGTGAGCTTGGTATATAGTATGACTTTGTAGCTAGCTTGAAACAGATGGTGGAGGATAAGGATATGTGAACAATGATTTTTATGCAAATATATATATCGATTGATTTGGACTTCAGGGGATCGAAGCCAAATCAACCAGAAAGGTGAAAAAAACAAATGAGTTGGAGTTTCCTGCACGCTAGAGTTGGTGTGAACAGTTGCTTGTTAGTTGGTGTGTATTTGAGGAGCCACAGCTAATAGTCTATATTTTGTTAGAATATTTTATATGCTTAATCTACTAAGGTTTACACGAAATGTATAAGAGTGCTTGATCAATAATGTTCCGTCAATTCAATTTTTGGATAACTTTGATTTTTATAGATACTTTGTATATATATATATATATAATTATTCAAATCTACTATATATATAACATTGCTCATGTTGGATAGTTGATACTTGTTTAAGAACCCGTGCTATGCACGGGAAAGAAACTGTAAATTAATTGTTCTAAAATTTAGATGTATCAACCATTTAAAATCACTGCTTACTCTTGTCTAATACAGGTATAAATATAAAAGTCCTAAGTTTGATAAAAACGTCCATTCCCTTGAGTATCAGTTCATTAAATAAGCCATACACTATAAAAACTGCATCAAAAAGACACATCAAGTACTTTACCCTACCAACTTGCATTCTTTTTTGTGAATTATATGTTCTTACACATTTTTGAGGTAATAAGTACTTTACCCTTATAAGTACTTCACCTTACCAATCTGTATCAAGTGGTTATTAATTTACTTCATTCAACTTGTCATCGAGCGTTCATCAATGATTAAAATACATTGGCGCTTCTCTGACAATGTCAGATGTTTGCCCCTATTAAAATAATTCAAGCGATTTCAACTTCCAAAGTTAAATACAACTTCCACAGGTTCGAATTGTTGTATGAATTTATTTGAAATTGAAACCATGACTAATTAAGTTGGACATCTAGCCATCCATTAAACTTGAGCACATGTGGTGAAAGGTGCCTGCCATTTCTCTAAATCTCTCGGTCTGTTCCCTCTTCTCATAGGCCATTTCGAATTTCGTTAACAACAAAGGGAACTTCAAAGACGAATAATTGATGTCAAAGAATAAATAAGATCAATATAACAATTTGAAGAATTTGCAGGTCAGTGCAGAATAATAAATGAAAAAATGAAATGATTGTTTCCATTGTACACATAAAAATTGACGGAGACATGCCCTCCGGTCTATACATGTTTGAGATTAAAAGCAAAATTTCCAATATTTTTAATGGAAAAATGGAGGCCTCTAAGATTCAAAGAGGAAGGAAATACAATTAAAAAATTCCAATATCTTATTGATAGGACTTATTGAAAAAACATTGAACACAATCAAAGTGAGTTGCCTCAACCCCATGTCACGCAAATTCAAATTCTCCTTACATGTATAATATCTTTATATGCACAATCTCTAATAATCATCTAGCTCAAAAGCAGCCCTTCAAATTCATCTAGTTTGTGGTGGAAGAAGGGAGTTGCGAGTCTGTTGGTGGGTAAGGCGGCATGGTCCCATGGTCGTGTTCTCCTTGGGTGAGGGAAAGAAGGAAAAAAACTTAGATATCATTCTTTAGGTATTTGTGGTGTTGTTTTTTCTAATGAAAATTTGACGTGTAAAAGCTCTTAACATGTTATATTCTTGTTGATAGACGGTTACATATGGATTTTTTTAATTAAAAAACAACTCTACAAATAACTATAGAATTCCTATCGATCCGGATTCCCTGCATTAATAAAAATACATATTTACACGCATTAAACAATCTCAATTTTTGATTTAAGATCAATCGACTTATATTATATCTTTATAAAATCTACTTTAAATATTATTTATTATTCTATTGTAATTATGTGATACAGTTACGGCAGCAAATCCTTTTCCGAATGTCTACACTGATTTTGTCTGAATGGCAATTTCCGCAAGCCGCTTCACGTGAGAATGGCTGTAGGTGATCAACAAATACAAAACTTTTCTACGTAATGACAACCATTATTGTAATGTTCTATAATGCTTAATTTCAAGGTTGACACAAAAATATCAGGTGTTGCCAGCTCAATAACTTAATTGTTGTAATCTTGGATTCTAATTATAGATGTCTATTATGGGGGCAGAGTTAGAGGAGATAGACATGGATAAGAGTTACATTGACTAGCCTGTCATGTCTCTTAAAGTCGTTTCTTGTAGTGCTTTTCTTGCTCAGATGGAAACTTCTGGTTGAAGAAAGGTTATTTTTCCTATGTGGTATTGATGTAGAACATATAAAACAAAACAAGGGTCTTCTATGGTATTTCATAATTTTTTTGAGCAAAAGTTATCATATTTAATTAAAATATATCATCTTAATTAAAAGGATGAGATTGATATCATATAAGATTAAATTATTATCATTTGATTAGATTATCTCGATGGGTAAAAATTATTGTAAGGTATGAGAGAATTCACTCTAGAACAATCATTGGTGAATTTTGAATTGATAAAATGGAAGATAAGGGACATTGAGAAGGGAAGCAATATATATATATATATATATATATATATATATATATATATATACGCAATATATTTTTCTGTTTTTTTTTTAAGTGAATGAGAGACCAATCTTTCGCGAAATAATCAAGTACCTAAGCAAAAGAAGAGAATAGGAATTTTAGTTTTTATATTACGTTTTGGATTTTTAAAGGTAAGATAGAGAGGACACAAAAAGGAATTCAGATAATTACTTTATTTCCAACGTTCAATCAATCTTGGAAGCTTTTCAATTGAAAATAATCAAGATCACAGAACAATTAGAGAACTACGACCGCTTGTGTGCATGTTCTCTTCACCTTCAACTTGAGTTTAGAGATGGGAATGGGTAGGGTATAGATAAGGTATTATAATATCAGTTTTCATACCCGTATTTTAAAAAAATATATGTATCCGGATCCATACCCACATGGATAGTAATTGAAGTACTCGTACCTTTATCCGTTGGGTATCTAAATATCTATATCCGTGCTCATTATCCGCATTTTAATTAACTAAAAAATCAGTAAATAAATAAAAACATTATTAAAGTCTAAAATATCATGACAGTATATAACAAGATATAGTATTCTAGCATGTTATCAAACAAATATCCTGATAGTATATAACAAAAAAGAATATTATTAAAGTCCTACGCTAGGATCTATAGGACTAGGAAGAATAGGAACTCAAGTGAAAAACAACCGAACGACGTTAGGAATTCAGGAATGAAAGGAACTCAAGTGATGAACAACTGAACAATGCTAGGAAAGTAATAAGCTAACTTTCATTTAACATATGGAAGGTTTGAATAAAAACATCATTCATACTGAGGAATTAATTTCAGGATCACCAAAGAGGTAACCTAAGTTTAATATATATATATATAATAATTAAAAAATATTAATATGTAGATATGCCGGTATGGGACGGGGTGGGTACTAAGGTACCCGTACCCGCACCCATACCCATTAAATATTGTGGGTAATTACCCGTCCTCGCCCCATACCCATTGTGCGGGTAATTATCCTACCTATCAAGGATATTTTTTGCTGGTACCCACTGGATAAGATACCCATTGCCATCCCTACTTCAGTTTGAAATTGAACACAAAATTAGGAAAATGGTTTGACCGTATTGTATTAACATAAAAGTTTAATTGGTATGCAATGTCAATATAAAAATATTTTATACTATTAATCAATTTTAAGTTGTCACGTTATTAAAAATGTTCAACTTTTAACATAATTATTTAAAAATTTATACATATGATAATTTGCGATTTGTTGATAGTATAAAAATATTTACACTTACATTTTATCAAAATTAAAATCTTAACATATTCGCATTATAGAACGCTATTAAGTGAGTAAATTCATAATTTGGTCCTTGAAATTGTAAGGTCATATCAATTTAGTCTCTATTTGAGTAAATCCCTAATTTTGTCCTTAAAATTGTAAGATCGTATCAACTTGGTCCCTGACAGAGGGACTTGATTGATTAACGTTTAACAACTTCAATAATGTTTTTGGAATTTGAAAATATCAGGGATCAAGTTGATACGATCTTACAATTTTAGGGACCAAATTGAGAATTTACTCCTATTAAGTTGGTCATTTCAAAATTCAATTGGCTAATTTAGGGCATGTTTGGTTTGATCATAAATGAAAACAGAAAATGAAATTGAAAATGCGTTTGGTTGAGTTTAGTGAAAATGTTTTTACTGGAAAACATTTCCTGAATTAGACCCAAATCTGAAAATAAAAAAAAGTTGTTTTCAGTGTTTTCATTCCCAAATTTTTGAAAATAGGAAATGAAAACAGAAAATCAGAAAGTCAAAACAAACATGTTTTCAAATTTTTCAAAATTTGAAAATGAAAATAATTTTCAGAAAATAAAAATGCAAACCAAATGGATCCTAGTGTGAGTTTATTTTTAAAGTGAAAAGGTAAAATTATATTTATCCTTGAATTAATTAGTGTGTTAAGATATTTATGCGTTTTATAAAATTAAGGGTGATTATAACTTTATTTATTATATCATTTTAGAGATATTAAATTTTTATAACTTGTTTACTGAGGAGCCCAGCACCTAATTACGATGTTTTGGAACCAAAAATTCTTATAAATTGTGTGTGGCTGTTCCACATTCTAGAAGGTTTATTTTTCCCCCGCCTATGTGCCATTTTGGTGGGTCATGGAAGAGGGCTAGCTGAAGCAAATATGGGATTAGGGGTAGGCATGGGTACGGGTCGATCCGTGAATTCGATGTACTCAATCCAATTTATAAATATTGGGTTGATTCGGATTATTGGGTTGGGTTGATTTCTAAATAAGTAGACCCATAGCTTATGGGTTGGGTGCTGGGTCTAAAGATTGTAAACCCACTCAACCCAACCCAACCCACATATTGAGAGGAATATTATAAGCCCAGCTACTGGAGCGTGGAGTAACTCCTCTATCTTGAATTTGATGAATCTTCTTTAATACTCAGCCGCCTAAATTGGAGTGACCATTTTTTGGTTACATGAGCAGAAATAGTTTGAAGACATGCAGAAATAGCTTGAAGACATAGTCAGTGAAATTGTTTAGGAATTGTTTGAAGACATTATTTTTTTTTTATTTCGTTTATTTGTTTAATTTTGATGGATATTGTGCTCCAAATTGAAGTTGTATGCTTCATTTTGTATTTGGAAGTTCAAATTAACGTATTGGTAGTATTTTTCTTTCCTATTTTTTTCTCATTATTTGCTTTTAATAAAAATAAAATAATTTACTATCAAACCCGATCACCTGATCCAAACCAATCCGTATGAGATTGGGTAGGGTTGGTTTGGGTTATATGAAAATTTTCGAAGAATCCGATCCAACCCAATCCATATTTATTTGATTGAGTTGGATCTTTAAATGCATCAAAACTCATCCAATCCTATCTATGTCCAGCCCTATATGGGATACCGTATTCTTGTTTTGTTTTTTGTGGGTCATGGAAGAAGAGTTAGCTGAAGCAAATCTGGGATTCTGTATTATTTTGCATAATTTTATAATTGTTTTAATTTTTTATTATAACTTATCTTTAATCCAATCCCACTTATTTAAGATGATGTGACCCCCAGAGAAAGAATCCGATATTATCTTCAATCAATCACGCTTAACTTTCCACGAAATATTGAAACCTAGAACACTTAAAGCAATTGGCTTTGCGTTGTTTATGGGTTGATTGGTTATATTTGAAAGGATGGATTGAAATGGTTAATAATGTAATAAAATAATTGAAAATATTTAATTTATTGTTTGAGAGTTTTTTCATTAATGAAGTCAGATGATTGAGGGTGGGAATCCAAACCACTTTATATCTCTCATTACTTCATTTTTTTCAAACCCTCCAAATTGAGAGATTTGGAATGTCCCTTCAAACTTCAAAATAATATAGTGGTATAAGTTTATTTTTCTACTTCATTTCACTCTATATCACTCCATTACTAACCATTACACTCTATCTCCTTCAAAACTCCCGAACATAACCTTATGGAGTGAAATGATTATTAATGGAGTGGTTAGTGAACGGAGTAGAGTAGAGAGTTAGAAGTATATCATTGTATTGTTTGAAAGTTTAATGATTGAAATGGAGAGATATCTCAAACCTCCCAATTTGGAGGGTATAAAAATTGGAGAGTTTGGATGGGATGAAGTGATTTGGGTTACCATGCATCCTAAATCATCTCACTCCACTACGTAATAAATTAACTTTCAAACAATGAGTTAATATTTTTTAACCACTACACTCCATTATTAACCACTCTACTCTATCATCTCAAACATAGCCTAAGAGAGTCTTACTATATCATATAACATTTAAACAACTCACTCACATTTTGTTTCAATGGTCAACACTTGAGCAACTACTTTGGATTGCTTGTCTTTTATTAAGAGGGTCTCACTTTGTCACATAACATTTAAGCAACTCACCTACATTTTGAGCAAAAAAATGTTTTTTATTTATAAGCAACCCATCATTGAGGTTCCTTATATAAGCATTGGTACATTATTTTAAGCAACCCACATTGCCAGTGAAATCAACTCCAATTGGGAAAAAATTAAGTAATAATTCCTTATTTGTCACACAGATTTAAGAACTTAAGAAGCAAATCCTATTGAAGTTGCTCTAACTAAAGCTAATTGTGCTCCATAGTCTGTGATTTACCATCCTTATATGATTCTTTAGATGTGTTTGTTTTGAGGAAAAGAGAATGAAAGAAAAAGAGAAAAAGAAAAGGAAAATAAAAAATGAGTTTTTATCGTATAGTTGACAAAGAGAAATGGAAGAAAATAAAAAAATTATGAGCTCAACACCAAAAAGGCAATCCAATTAATTTGGGAAGAAAATGGGGGATAGAGGATAGAAAATGATGAAAAAAATATAAACACTCATAATTTTATTACATTCTACTTTTGTTTGAAGGTATTTATTTTATTTTATAAATATGTTTTTTCCTTTCCTCTCACCTTCTACACAATCAAATAAGAGAAGATAAAAGTTTAATGTTCTTTCATTTCATTTTTTTTCTACCAAAAAATTAAAAAATTATCTCATTTTTTATTTTTTTTTATCTTCTTCCCCTTTCTTTTCTAAACCCAACAAAATGTAAATGTATACAAAGAAAAAAAAAGGGGAAAACGGAAAACAGATAATTAGTCAAAAAAGTGAAGAAGAAGAATAAATTAATGAATCTCTTTTATCTTCTATCAAATTTTCTTTTCTCTTCTTTCATTTTCTTTCATTATAAATATAAGGCTTAATTACACTTTTCGTCTCTCAATTTTTTTTATTGTGCGATTTTGGACCCTCAAATATTTTAATTACACTTTTTATCCCTCAACTTTTTAAAATTGTACAATAAAAACCTTTATTTTAATCCCCAAGAGGATTAATTTTACATAATTTAACAATTAAAATTTCACAATTTTGTTTATTTTATGCGTCTTCACATTAGTTAAAGCTAAACTAACTAGTGAGTTAAGGCGCGACCTAACTGTTAACTATGAGCCGAAGGGATGTCAGGCTTGGGCTTGAGTTTAAAGTCACATGGACCTTTTAGCCCAACCCGTCTCAAACAATGAACAGCTGCAGATATTAGACCTTTTAGAGGGAATGGTAGTTGGTAGGCCCATAACGTAAACAACTACGGCTGACGGTCATAAATGGTTGTGGTTTCGGTTGAACAATAAATTAACGGAATGCAATATTGTCTCCATTAAAGACCCAACCTTCCAAAGATATGTTACCGGTATCATATTATATAACGCCACCAATATTGTAGGGCTCAATCAATGCAGGTGTTGACGTGCAAGTCTGAGGCACCGGAAATATGATTTTGTTCTGTGGTGGTTTTTGCCGTCCCTGACATTAAGGATGGTAAAGTGGGTTGTGATCCACAGATGAATCTGTCGGAATTTGATGAGATGGATTGGGCTTTTAATCCACTAATCCAATTTGATCCGTCCTTCTTAATCCATCCGAAAATAGGTCAAAATTGGTTAACCGGCCAACCTGTCATATTAAAAAATATTTTTTTATTAATTTATTTATTATTTAATATTATTTAATTTAATTTAATTGTTATTTAGAATTATTTTATATTATAACAATAATTTCTTTACTTTTGTAACACAAATTATATGTTATCAGATAAGATTATTTTAATTTTTTAATAATAATTTAAAAAAAGATACGAAAATTATCAAAAAAAAAGAAATATTATATGATTTTTTTAACTTTTTTATTTTTATAAATGATCAACCTGCCAACCTGCTAACTTAATTTATGTTTTTATGTGTTTGGCTAGCCAACTAGCCAACCCACCATTAGGATTAGGAGGTTTAACCCATATATTTAAAATGGATTGATCTGTCTCTTTTTATTTTGAATGGATTAATAATGAGACAAGATGAATTGAACTACCTTACCATCCCTCCCCAGCTGGCATGCAATGAAATTTGCCTTCCAGCTACAGTGAAAATATGCACAGAAAAAAGAAAAAGACAGATCATTGTTGTGTGTGTGGGAGAGAGTGAGAGAGAAAGAAACACATACATCACATATATAATAATTAAGTGAAGTAGTTGAAAAGTATATATTTTTTCCGAAAGCATACGTAATGCAATTAATTAGATGGTCGTTGTTTGCATTCATTTGACACAAGCTGGAATAATCGCTTTTATAAGGCTCTTTCAAAATAAATTTATGATTTAATTGGTATTTCTTTCCTAATAAAATATAAATAAAAATTGATTCATTTAAGTTGCATTTAATTGAAATAAATTTACATATAATATAATTAATGTGAATAAACAAAGAATGATAATTTAGGTAATGAAGTTGAACTTTTAAATAAGATTATCAATATTAAATATAAATAACTAATTATCTTAATAAGTGTGAATGTGATTAAATTTATTTATATTTTATTACGGAGGAAGTATCCATCGTCGGTGTAAAGGTGTCAAGGTGAAGTGTAGCATATATGGATGATGCATGATGCATGGTTAGTGTAAAGAAAGAGAATGAATTTACGATTTTTAATTCATTTTTAAAATTTTTCAAGTCTTTTTAAAAGTTAGGTTTTAATTGTGATATACTGTTAGTGTACAGATTTTTTACACAATCAATCAATTATCTAATGCTACATCATCAAAATGTTGACTATTGAAATAACTGTATTAATAAACACACTTATAATGATCTATGATTAATTGATAATATAAAAAACTTTACAGTAGTGATATACCAAAATTATTCTCTTAAATTATGTGCATGTCACATATATGCCTACAATTTTGTGAACTATTTAAATAGAATATCACGGTGTGTCAAAGGCGGAATGTTTCGTTGTAGATGATGGATGACAACAATACAAGTACGAAGAATAGCATATCTAGCCCAATTTGGAGATGTTCCTCTCAATAACACCGTCAAATACTTGAAAGACTTCTTCTCCAATGGAGCATACTATTATGTGGGAGGGGGGCACTTGAGGGAGAGATTGTAATGATTCAAAGTGTGAGAGAAATAAATCCTACATCAAGAAGAGAAAGGAAAAAGTGAGGATCATATAGGTAGACTGACCCACGAGCCTAATGCCTCAAGGATTTGGGTCAAGATGTGGTATTAAGCTAACTTATATAATTCTTTGCTCAGCTCATTGAATGTAGACTTCCTTAGCGTTTTGGGGCCCCTTTCTTAACAAATGGCACCAAAGCTAATGCTTCAGCTTAGACAAGTATTAGATAGACGATGGTAGTTGATGGATCCATCTTTGGGTGATCCCTTATATCAAAAGTCTTTCTAGCAACGTGGAGACTAGGTGTCATGATTCTTTATAGAATATGGATGATGACAGTACAAGGACAAAGAAGAGCGTATGTGACTTGATTCAGAGTAAATTTGGCTCTTAAATGTGAGTTGGACTCTTGGTGATACTCAAAAGGCTTCCGCTTGAGGGGAGCATACTCTCGCATGGAAGACTCACACTTGAGGGAAATATTATTAGGATTCCAAATGTTAGTGAAATAAATCTCACATTGATAAGAAATGGATGAAAGTGAGGACCATTTAAGTAGGTGGATCCATGAACCTAATGCTTTAAGGTTTTGAGTCATGATGTATTGTCAAGCTTACGTATTGTGATTTCATACTTAACCCATGAAAAAACATCATGATTTGTGAAAGAATATCTCCCTATGTTTTAGAGTCTCCCTTGAATTAACGGATAAACCAAACTTTGAATATAGGTATAATATGTATTTTACATTATTTTTAGACATAATAATCATGTTTTTTTTTTTTGGTAAAAAAAAAAAACAATCATGCATTTTAGACATAATAATATTCCCCGGAAAATACAACTCGTGTATTTTACATTAAGTTTTAGACATAATAATCATAAAGAGATTTTATTTAGGATTTATTTACACAACCTTACAGCTTATAAGTTTTGAAAATTGATTGTTTTTAAATAGAATTTGAATATTCGGACCTTCATGCGTGTTATTAAAATATCTAACTTGTACAAAAAAGACTAATAACTAATCTTTACTTAATTTTTTTTGACTTAAACACACTTAATTCATATCATTAGAAATAAGGTCAACAATACACATAGGAATAGCAGTAAAAATATTAGGAGAAGCAAAAGATGTAACCGTCCAAGCTAAGGAGTGAGCAACTATATTGGCTTGTCTCCTAAAAAATTCAACTAACGAGTTAGCAAAGGTAGATAAAGGTTGTTTACAATTTGAAATAATAGATCCAAACTCAGAATGATCTTCCTTGTCTAAGGCGAAACTGTCAACCACTATCTTGCAATCGAGCTCAAAAATAATATTGTCCAGGTTCATTGATTTTACCCATTGAAGAGCATAAAGAAGATCTAAAGCCTCTTATTCATGAACCTGAAAAATAGGTGCTGTCCAAGAAGATAAAACACCCATGAAATGCCCAAACTCATCCCTTAAGCAACAACTCATGCTAGAAATGCCAATAGAATGATGAAACGCTGCATCCACATTGCACTTAATAAAGCCCAAAGGAGGCTTTCTCAAAGAGGCGGCGTGTTGGCCCTCCTACAAAGGGTTGCTAGACTCCACGTTTCTTGAAGCCACATTCCAATCAATCTCCATTTGAGTGGCTCTAGCAAGAACTTGTGAAGAATCTTCAATTAAACCATCCCACACACAAATGTTGCGCTTCCTTCAAAGACTCAAGCAAATAATAGCAAATTTTGCTTGTTGGGGAACCTCATAGTCACGACACACCAGATGGAAAAGTTCCATGAAAAATCTTGCATTATCCATATTTTGATCCAACCACAAACCAAAAATTGATTGGCCCCAACAATGTTGAGCCGCTGGACAAGACACCATAGCATGCCAAACATTCTCAAACCCATCGCTGCATAAACTGCAATCAGATTGACAAGGAATACCACGCCTGTGTAAAGTGGCTCTCACAGGAATAATATCTCTACAAACTTGCTACAAGAAGACCGAATTTTATTTGTAATGGAAAGATCCCAGATTTTACATCAATTACCATGGAAAATAAGATGTCTATTATCAATAATATAGTTGACACAAATATAATACCCATTTCTAGCAGTATACGTACATGGTGAATTATGGCACCAAATAAGTTCATCCACCAACACAAATAAAAAAAGAGGAACCTGAAGTATAATATTCACAGCTTCCGGGCAAATCTTTAGTTAATTGGTATCTTCTTTTCATTGAATTCAAATTCAGGCCTTTATGTCAAATATCCAATGTTTTTTAAAAATGGGATTAGATTATTAGTTAAATCAATTGAACAGTCAACTAGTTATATTTTAAGTTCAAATTTTAGTGGTGAATTCTTTAGTAACTCTAGTTTAACTTTTATCTTGTCTAGATGGTTTAATCGGCGTTGTCTAGCATGAAGCACTCTAGAAAATGCCTCATCCATGTACCACTAAAATGACTTGTAATTACAGGTTTTCCAATTTTTTTTATTTATTTTTTCAATTTCTTTTATTTTGCAGGTTACATTTTTACCCCATCCCACCCTCTTCCCCTTCCCCTCCTCTATCATCCCACCATCCCTCACCACCATGCCGCCATAAAAAAAAAAAAAAAACAAATGCAGAAAAGGACCTTGTGACAGTGGCTCGTGGCGGAGGTTCATCGTGGTTTGTTTTACAGATGCAGGAAACGTTTGGGGACGGTGGTCCATGTGTTGCCATTGATACAAGTCAGAAATGATTTGTTTCAATCTTTGACCGTGGAAGGAGATTTGTACTAGACTGAAATTGGTCCTCTATTTTTAGCTTGAAGGGATAAGATTTACGATAATGGGTTCACTTCAGGGATAAATCTACATATCTATCTATTTGTTTAAAAACTTTTGGTTTTACATATTCGAAACATCTGGGTTAACAAACATAATGAAATGCCCAATTTTTATGGTACAAGATCTTGCACATCTGGGTTTGTGTATTTTTTTTGTTAAGAGAAACTCAACACCTGAGTTCCTTGTGTCTTGGTGTTCTTCTAGATCTAGGATGGGTTGTCGATTTCAAGGTGAGAGAATAAGGATGATATTGTAATTTGATCTTTTTTTCCTACCTGTATCATAAGTAGCAGGTAATAATTTTTTTTTTTAAGAATGAAATCTGAACCATAAAATATTTTAATAATATATCTAACGGCTCAAAATGGTGCCTCACCGGTGTACCACCTATCTTACTACTTCACCGTAGAATCCACCGGTTTAATCATATTGTGAAAACTTAATCTTATGTTAGATTTGTTAACCCATTTAATTGAGGTGATACATTCTAGTTAGATAAGATAATTTTTACCCCCAAAATTATTAGAGGTATCGAAGAAGACATCAAATTTATTTAATTCAATCATAATTTAACTATAAATTTAACAAATTAAACCACAACTTAAATTGAAAAGTCTGGGTAGTTAAATCCTTAATTCAAATTTCAAAATATTTGCAAAAGATTGATTGTGACTTGTGAGAGACTGCAAGACTTTTATTTTGTTGTGAGAGATTAGCGACTAGGAGGCTTTCCTTTTGGGCCAGAGATTGATTGGGATGAATGGGACATTGATGCTCTAACCAAAGTCCCAAATTTATTTTTCTTGATTGTTTTAAAGGATGGTTGTCAATCAATGTACTGATTAAAGAATTAAGATAAGATATGTTTTATGAGAAAATTAAAAACTCCACTTCTTTAAGCATTCATCACATCATTTCTCTATAAAACTTTGTCCTTTTTAATTACTTAGCTGATTAATATATATATATATATATATATATATATATATATATATATATTTTTGGTGCTGAATTCGATTTTTTTGAGACAGAAGACAATAGAGATCACAGCACAATCAAATCTAATAAATAGATATGTCTTGTGTTCTAATTTTAAGGTCTAAATCTGACTTATTAGCCTCATATAAATCAATTTTTAAGATCTGAAGTGATCTATTTAAGAGAAAGCCTATTTAAAAACCTATTTTAGGTTAAGACCTTTGAATAGTACAATAGACCTATCTCTAAATAGATAACAAAGTATAACATGCTAGAAATAAAAATAATATTATAAAAATATATGTTATATTATAAGTAGTATAATTATAAGTATTAATTAAGTATTACGTAAATTAAGTAAAAATAAACTAGTAGATAAGTTCTTTTACAAAGATGCATCATGTAGAGCATCCCATGGACCTTCTTAAACACTCATCCAAGTAAGTATGTTGATTACATGTTTGCTCTATATTTATAGAATGTTAGCCTGCTTCACCTCTATACTTTGAGTGATATGAGGCTAACTCTCATGGGGTGCAACCTATTAAGCTCTTCCACCTTCTTAAATCTCATCTTCCAACCCATATTCCGACCAACATCCTAGCCTACTTTCATCCCTAATTGCAATATTTAATATCTAATTATGCATAAATCACGTGAAAGTATGAGAGTGGTACAAGCTTTTTATCTTAAAAACTAAAAAGTTGCTTCTAAGTTAACGAAATCCACCTAATTGACTAACCGTAATAGTACAAAAGTTTTGTTTGTATTAACATGCCTTGATGGACTTCTATGGGATCTTAAAGTTTGTATGGACTTCCATAATCATATATTTAAGTGTACCAATATTATATATTCAAATCATATAACTTACCCACTTGAAAACTTTTAAAAAAAAATGTTTATCTACAACAATGCTTCATTGAGAGTTAGTCCTACATCTCTCAAAGTTTACATGTGAAATAGACCAACATTCTATAAATAAATATCAAATTGAATCTTTTCTAAAATAATCTTAGTTTGGTTAAAAAGCCTATCATTATTTTGTTAAAAAAGTATTTTGTTTTTTTTTTTTTTTACTAAAAAAATATTATTTTGTTAAATAATTAATATTATAAACTATATATATTTTATATATTCTGTTAAAAAATAATATTATATATTATATTATTATTATTATTATATATATATTATTGTATATAATTATTTTTATTTATAAATGAGTTGGCCTATCAAGCTTAAAAGACTTTTTTATAAGCCTAAACTCGGCCTATTTAATTAAAAAGACTTTTTGAAAAGCTTAAGTATGACTTTTTTATTAAACAGATAAGGTCAGGTCAGGCCTTAAACAGGTCAGGTCATAGGCCTCTGACGAGCGATCTGACCTATTCCCATCCCTAGTATGCACCCATAATATCAAGCCGTATATCCAAGTTTCCAGCCACAAGGAGTTCTTCACAAATTAAGTGTCTTTTTTGGATTTCCTTTGCACAATCATACCGAAATTTGTAATGGTACAAATATAATAAAAACATCATCAAATATTAAAGGATTTTTTTTGCTTCTGGCAAACATACATTTCAAATGGAAATACAAACATAGCCTACGAGTATGTTGGATTATTTAGTTATTTGATTTTTTTTTTTTTAAATTTAATGGAAGGTTATACAAAAAAGTTTCTCTAAATATTTGTCGGAAAGAGTTTAATTTTAGTACAATGTAGTATAAATTTTTTACACTTAGTAATTATTCATACTTCATCTGCAATAAAATATAAGCAAAAATTGGTCCGTCTAAGTTATAATAAAATATAAACAAAAGTTGATTTTTTGCATCTTATTTAATGATAGTATACAAAAAATGTCTTTCATTTTATTACATTTAATTGAAACAAGTTTTCATGCAATACAATTAATGTGAATAAACAAAGAGAGGTAATTTAGGCAATGAAGTTGAACATTTAAATAAGATTAGCAACATTAAATATAAATAACTAATTATCGTAATAAGTGTGAAGGTGATTAAATTTGCTTATATTTTATCATGGATGAAATATATAATCTCATATGTCTTTTAAAATAATTATTATAAAAATCAAACCTTTTAAATAATATGATAATATATAAGAGAGCTTGTAATGTATCGTGAGAAATCCAAAGGTTTTGATAATTGAAAAATATTACGTTATTTAAAAATGTTTGAAAAACATTAACAGACCCATCAAATCACTTTGAACCTAAGTCTCTTGTTCTTCTCCCAGGAACATAGCCACATCATCTCTGCTCATCTTGGTGTAGTGTAAGTTCCATTTGCTTGGGAGTTAAACTTAGCCATAATTTTCTGTGTCAGCACTTCATGATATTGGGGAGTCCAATGGACTTGGTGGATTGCTGTTAATAAGCGGAAGTCCTGAAGGAGACAATGTGAACCTAAGATTGGGGTTGCTGCCAATGATCATACTTGCTATATTGGTAAACGCATCCTTCAGGTCTTCAATCCCATTTTTTGTGTCATGTTTGCAGTCTGCTTCCTCTTTTTTGTTAATGTAAACATGATTATTTTTCACATCTACAGTTGATGCTTGAGAGTAAATGCCTCCTCCATCCTTGTCACTGAGGTTGAAAAGAGAGGGGCAGAGGAAGAAAATGGAACTTACACTACACAAAGATGAGTAGAGATGATGCGGCTATGTTCCAGGAAGAAGAACAGGAGACTTATGATTAGATGGGTCTGTTAATATTTGTTGATGCAGCTGAGATTTTTTATGTACACCAGTATTTTGTGATGTGTAATGTTATATTACATTAGTTAGTTATTGAATGATGTTTTTTTGACTAAATATATGGTGACCCATACCTATTAGTTAGGAACAGTTGGCAGAACACCATACTTAGCTTATTCTTTAGATGTTTTATATACTATGTATCAGAAAACTTATTGGTAGTATTGATATGAATCATTTTTATGTTTTCTGAGAAAAACCTGTTGAAAGCTAACAATTGGTATCAAAGCTCTCTGTTATTGAGGGACCTGTGAGAGAAAGCTTGAGAAAAAAATTTGAGAGAAAGCCAGAGTATACTTTGTGAGAGAAAACCAGAGACTTCACCAGAAAACCCAACCTTTTCTTGATGGCTTCAACCAATATTTCACTACCTGCACCTCCTGTGTTTACAGGAAAGAATTATGAAATCTGGGTTGTGAAGATGAAGGCTCAGTTAAGAGCCTATGATCTTTGGGATGTGGTGGAGACAGGTGCTGAACCACCACCTTTGCAAGCAAATCTCACTGTTGCTCAGATGAGATATCACAGTGAGCAGGTTACCAAACGAGCTAAGGCTCTTACAATCCTGCACTCAGCTGTAAATGATGATATCTTTATAAGAATCTCAAATTTGGAGACGCCAAAGCAAGTTTGGGATAAGCTTGAGGAGGAGTTCTTTGGAAATGAGAGAACTAAGCAGATGCAAGTTCTTAATCTTAAAAGAGATTTTGGAGCCTTGAAGATGAATGAGTCTGAAACCATAAAGGATTTCATGTCCAAGCTTATGAGAGTTGTGAATCAGATCAGATTGATGGGAGAAGAACTTCCTGACAGCAGAATTGTAGAAAAAGTCTTGGTGGTCTTACCTGAAAGGTTTGAATCCAAGATTTCTTCACTTGAAGAGTCAAAAGATCTTTCTAAGATAAGCTTGACAGAGCTAGTAAATGCTCTTCAAGCTCAAGAACAAAGAAGACTTCTCCGACAAGAGGAAGCATCTGAAACAGCCTTGCAAGTTAGACACAAAGGGAAAGTTGTAGCAGTCAAAGGTCAAAGGAGATTTGTTGGAGAGCACTCTGGAAAAGATTCAAAAAGGAAAGAAAGATTTCCAAAGTGTGGAATCTGCAAAAGAACAAGTCACAAAGAGAGTGATTGTTGGTACAAAGGGAAAACACCACCACCAATTCAATGTAGATACTACAACAGAAATGGCCATATTGAGAGGTTTTGTAGATTGAAGCAGCAACAACAAAATCAACAAAACCAACCATCTCAAAAGGCTAATGTCACTGAAACTGAAGCTGATGAAGAACTATTATTCATGGCCAAGACTACAAGGAATATAGAGGATGGTGACACTTAGTTCATTGATAGTGGCTGTACTCAACACATGACAAGCAAACCGGAATTTTTCTCAAAGCTAGAATCAGCTGTAGGATAAGTAAAAATTGGAAATGGAGACAAAGTTGTTATCATTGGCAAAGGAACTGTGGGGATTCATACTGCAACAGGTATCAAATATATTTTTGATGTTCTTTTAGTACCGGAACTTGATCAAAACCTGTTGAGTGTGGGTCAAATGATGCAAAATGGTTACTCTTTGTTGTTTAAAGAAGGTAGTTGTGCGGTTAATGATGTTGATGGTCATGAATCATTTGAAGTGAAGATGAGAAAAAGAAGTTTTCCTATAAATTGGAATTTAATTACTGAACAAGAGTGCAAATTCAGCAAGACTGAACTTGATTCTAAGCTTTGGCATAAGAGATTTGGCCATTATAATTTGAAATCCATTCAGTTTGCTCAAAAGCAAGAATTAGTCAAAGATTTGCCTAATATTGAAGTAGTTTTAGAAGTGTGTGAAGGCTGCCAACTTGGTAAGCAACATAGGTTGCCTTTTCCTAGTTCAGCTACATGGAGAGCAAGTGAAAAGCTTCAATTGGTTCACTCATTGTTTGTGGACCTATGAAAACTACCTGACTCAATGGCAGCAAATATTTCATTCTATTCATAGATGATTTTACAAGAATGACATGGGTTTACTTTCTTAAGCAGAAATCTGAAGTTTTTTCTGTTTTTAAGAAATTTAAAGTCTTTTGTTGAAGCTCAAAATGGTTGTTTCTTGAAGAAAATCAGAATCGACAACGGCAAAGAATATACTTCAACTGAATTTAATATGTTTTGTGATGATTTGGGAGTTGAGCACCCACTTACAGTGAGTTATTCGCCGCAGCAGAATGGAGTTGCCGAGAGAAAAAATAGATCAGTTCTTGAAATGGCTAGATGTATGATTTTTGAAAAGAAATTGCCAAAGTCCTTTTGGGCAGAGACAGTAAACACAGCTGTATACCTCCAAAATAGGCTTCCTACAAGGGCAGTACAAGGGATGACACCTATTGAGGCTTGGGGAGGCATCAAGCCATCCATTAAGCATCTAAGAGTGTTTGGTTCATTTTGCTACACTTTTGTACCAAATGTGAAAAGAAGCAAATTGGATGAAAAGGCTGAAAAGGGAATTATAATAGGCTACAGCTCGCAATCAAAGGGCTATAAAGTCTATAACATTGACTCCAGAAAAGTTCTCATTAGTAGAGATGTTAAAGTGGATGAAGATGCTTGTTGGAATTGGGAGACTTCTCAAGTTGATAGGTATCCAGTTTTGCCTTCTCTTGAGAATGCAAATGAAGATCAAGATGAAGATGTAGATGATGAGGTTGCTGTAAGAGGTACCAGACCTCTATCTGAAATTTATCAGAGATGCAATAGTGTTGTACTTGAACCTACAAGCTATGCAGATGCTAGCAAGGTGGAGGAATGGAACCAAGCCATGAAGGAGGAGATAACTACCATTGAGAACAGCAAGACTTGGCAGCTGGTTGACAGACCTGAAGACAAGACTATCATTGGAGTAAAATGGGTTTATAGGGTAAAGCTAAATCCCAATGGATCCATCAACAAATACAAGGCCAGACTTGTTGTTAAAGGCTATGTTCAGCAATTTGGAATTGATTATACAGATACTTTTGCACCGGTAGCAAGAATGGACACAATTCATGTTCTTGTAGCTTTGGCTGCACAAATGAAGTGGAAAATTTGGCATTTAGATGTCAAATCAGCATTCCTAAATGGAAGCCTAGCTGAAGAGATTTATGTAGCTCAACCTGAAGGATTTGTTGTGGAAGGAAGTGAAGATAAGGTGTATAAGCTTCATAAAGCCTTGTATGGGCTAAAACAAGCTCCTAGAGCTTGGTATAGCAAAATTGACAACTACTTATGCAGTCAAGGCTTTAGAAGGAGTGAAAATGATGCAACTCTTTATGTAAAAAGGTTGCTGGATGGTGGCTCTTTAATTGTCTCTTTGTATGTTGATAACTTGCTAGTGACAAGCGATAATAAAAAAGAAGTGCAATTGTTTATGGAGGAAATGAAAAATCAGTTTGACATGTCAGGCCTAGGAGAAATGAAGTACTTTATAGGGTTAGAAGTGCATCAATCCAAGGATGGGATTTTTCTGAATCAAGAAAAGTATGCTCATGAAGTGTTGAAGAAATTTAGAATGGAAAGTTGCAAATTTGCTCCTACTCCTCTGATGCAGAATGTAAAACTCTCAAAGGAAGATGGAGCTGAAAAAATAGATGCTTCTCTTTACGGAAGCTTGATTGGAAGCCTACTTTACCTTACTGCATCAAGACCTGATCTTATGTATGTTGCTAGTTTGCTGTCAAGATTTATGCAAAGTCCTAGTAAGACACACTTTACAGCTGCAAAGAGAGTGCTTAGATACTTGAGAGGCACTGTTCAGCTTGGAATTTGGTACAAACCAAGTGAAAATGGAAACTTATTGGGATATGTTGACAGTGATTGGGCTGGAAACCTTGATGAAATGAAGAGTACTACTGGTTATACATTTTCTTTAGGCTCTGGCATGTTCTCTTGGAATTCAAAGAAACAGGAAATTGTGGCTCAATCCACTGCAGAAGCTGAATATGTAGCAGCAGCTGCAGCAGCAAATCAAGCTATTTGGTTAAGGAAAATTCTAAAGGATTTGAGAGTACAGCAGCAGGAAGCTACAGAGATTAATTGTGATAGCAAATCAGCTATTGCTATTACAGAAAATCTTGTTCAACATGGAAAGACCAAGCATATTCAAGTGAAGTTTCATGCTATACGTGAAGCTGTTAAAAATCATGAGATTAAGTTAGTTCATTGTTGTTCTGATCTTCAAGTTGCTGATATATTTACTAAAGCTCTTCCTAGAGCTAGATTTGAAAGACTTAGAGAATTGTTTGGAGTGTCCATGACAAATCTCAAGGAGGAGTGTTGATGCAGCTGAGATTTTTTATGTACACCAGTATTTTGTGATGTGTAATATTATATTATATTAGTTAGTTGTTGAATGATGTTTTTTGACTAAATGTATGGTGACCCATACCTATTAGTTAGGAGCAGTTGGCAGAACACCATACTTAGCTTATTTTTTAGATGTTTTGTATATTATGTATCAGAAAACTTATTGGTAGTATTGATATGAATCATTTTTACATTTTCTGAGAAAAACCTGTTGAAAGCTAACAATATTTTTCAATGATTTTTAAATAATATAATATTTTTTAATTATCAACTTCAGTTGATTTAAATCTATCATGGGTAAAAAAATATGAGAAAGTTAATTATAATATCGTAAACTTTTATTATTAACTAATAAATAAGATGATATGACATCATTAAATCAAGCCAATTAACCATGTATATCAAAACCTTTGGATTTGTCAAGATACACTAGAAGCTCTTAATATATAATTGAGTGACTGAATAAAAAAATGAAAAATGCTAATCAGTATCCTTAGGGCTCGTTTGGTGGTCAGGATAGGATAAGAACGGATAGGATATGAGAGCTGGATAAGAATATGATAGGATATGAGCATGATAAGCTCTTATCCTGTCCGATGTTTGATGCGCATCAGATAATGATAAGATATGATATAAAAAATCCATAAATAATAAAATCACCCTTATATCAAAATTATATTTTTTTTTCAAAAATAAATTTTAATATTATGTGATTTTTTTATACATTTAAGTTAAAAAATATTTGATAATATATATTTTCGACTTTTTAATTATACATTAGTTCATTTTTAAAATTATAAAAAATTAACTTTTTTCACTTTTTATAAAAATTGCTAATTAAATCATATATTTTAATTAGTAATAAGGTTGACTAATTAGGTTTGAAACCATAATTAAATAATAACAATATTAAGGGTAAGAGATAAAAGAGAAAACATTTTCTTATCCTATCTTGTTGGTTCTAACCCAGCTCCACCTTCAGGATAGAATTATAACTAAGTAACAGGATATGACAAGCTAATAGGATAAGTTTATCTTATCCTGCTGGTTCACCAAACTGCAGATTAAAGCAGTACATAATAGTTTATCATATCCTGCATCCCTTATCCTGACCATCAAACGAGCCCTTAAGGTATTGATTAAGGAATCAAAAGAAGAAAAATTTTATTGAAAATGAATGTATTTAATATTTTAATAAGTTAGATAATTAATGTTTCAAGAAAAACTAATTTTTTATGGTTTTGATAATTGACCATAAAAAAAATTAAAATCAACATTACATTACCATAAATTCGAGAAACACGTGGCTCTATCTAACAGGTTTCTCAACTCAATCATTCATATCAGATGCTTGACTCGCCGGCTCATCACTTGCTAGAATTGCATGCTCCTCCACACAGACCTCTTTTTGACTTAAATGCAGTATGGCCTAAGTCTTCCTCCATAAAATGTCCCGACTGTCAACATTTTTTAAACCTAATATGGCCAAAGTTCCCTTTCACACTTCCTTCTAAATTCAAACTCCAAGTTTAATGTTTCCTCACTATTTAAGATACCCTCTCCTGCCTCTTTTGTGAACACCCCATTTCAGCATCAGAGATTTGTGCACTTGTTACAATGGAGGGTGAGAGTAAGTCTAGTAGTATTAATGGGATGGAATTAGGGGTGGAGAGCAAAGGAAGAGAATTGGTGGTGAGAAAACCTGCTCCACCGGGTGCTTGTGATTTGCTTCTGAGGCTTTTGGCCTTGGTACTGACTCTTGTGGCTACTATAGTTGTTGGGGTGGATAAGCAGACCAAGGTTGTTCCAATCCAGTTTGTGGATACTTTACCACCTTTGAATATTGCTGCTACTGCTAAGTGGCATTACCTCTCTGCCTTTGTGTAAGTTCTCTTCCTTAACAGCTTTTTTATTTGGGGGTGACTCTTCCTAGACACAGTTAACCCTCCCTGTTTGTGTGCTGTCGCTAGATGTAATTCTTTGATTAGACGATAAAATAAAAATATAAAGCATAAAGTATAAAATGGAATGGAAGGATTTTGTTTTTCACGGGTTATTTTTGCGTAAATAAAACATTTTTACACTTTTGAATAACCAAATTTTGTAAAAATTATTAATAAATTATAAAATAATTTGTATTCCACTATCAATTTTTTTTTATATTAAATGAGTAAAATAATTTTAGTTACAATTTGTTCACCTCCCATTAGCAATTAATCGCAGCTGTTAATATTGCTATGTTTGGTTACAGAGAACTTTAAGAAGAGAGAAGTTAATTGAGAGTAGAGAGGCTGAGTGACTGAAGTAAACTGAAACAACCATGATATTGGAGTAGAGATTTTTTGACACAAACAAAGGGGCATCATACGGAGTCCTTTTTTTTTTGGATATATTTTTGAGATGTGTGTATATATACGAAAATAAAAAATAAGTGAGAGATAAAGATAAAAATATATAATATCATATAGGATGTCCAGATGATTTTGATATTCAAATAAGACGGCTCATGATATTGAGATATCAGTATATTTAGCTTTCTTTCTACTTGTCTGTGTGGTTATTAAGATTTTTTTGTTTTCCGAGCAGTTAAAAAAACTTTGGACCCGTTTATTTTTATCAAAAAAATCATTGTAAAAATATCATTTAGTTAAAATAAAAACTTAATAGTGATTGATCGCAATGGAAGTAGAATATAATCTTAGATGATTTTCACCTGTAATGTCACGGGTTTGAATTATGGAGTTGCCACTTTGAGGAGTGCTTTATCTAACCCTAGGATTTGTCTCACAGCTTGCTATAGGGATATTCGGTCGAAGATAAAAAAAAAACCCTTTTAAGATTATGTTTGGAGAGAGATTTTAATGGAGGGAGAGAGGATAAATATTTTAATTAGATTTTGTGGTTGATTTAGAGGAGCGAAGGAAAATAACATTATTCATGTTTGATTCATTAGAGAAGAGAATAAATTTTAAAACTAATTTACTTTTATAAGCTTATAATTATGGATTTCAAAATAAATGAGTACGAATATTTAGTCAATGCATTCAAAATACATTAAGGGAAAAGTGAGTGACCAAAGATTGGATGAGATTAAGGGAAAAGTGAGTGACCAGAGATTTTGTTTCCCTTCATTATTCTTCCCTTTAAAAAATTAAAACAAACATGAAAAATTTATTTATAAAAATCTCCCCTCCCTCCATTTCCCTGAACCAAATACTCAGTAACACTTTGTTTGGTATTGAGAAAAAAAGGTGAAAGGAAAAAGGGAGAAAAATATTATTTTTCATTGTTTGGTTGCAAGGAAAAAAGGAAAGGAAAGGAAAGGGAGGTAAGACTCACATCAAAAAGTGGTTCCTCCCAAATTCAGAGGAAAACATAGGGGGAGAGCGAAAAATTGGTAAAATACATTTATATTCCTGACTTATTTATTACATGTTATTTTTATTTAAGGATATTTATGTTATTTTATGAATATATTTTTTTCCTTACTTTTTATACAACCAATCAACAGTTTCTTTACTTTTATTTTCTTTTCTACCAAACAACTAAATATCATTTTTTTATCATTTTTTTTTCTCCTTTCGTTTTTTTCCATCCACTTTCTTCTCAAGACCAAACATAGTATTTTCCGTTTGAAACCTTTTCCTGCGGTTCAATGCTGTGCTGCCATTTATAATCACCGTCGCCGATATGATTGACTTTTCTTAGAGGTCATATAATTAGCATGTACATGGGATCGAACTTATCATTATTTAAAGATTTATTTGTTTGATGTAAAAAAAAAGTTTTATTTCTTTAACATTAAATTAGCTAAAGAAAAGAAATAATATAATATGAGTTTAATTGTTATATACGGTTAGTGTAAAGTTTTTTTTACACTGACAACCAATCAGAAATTATGGTATGTGTGACTTTTAAGTTAGTTAGGATAAGAATCAAACACTTTAGCTTATATGGCAAATTCTAATTGGTTGTCTGTGTAAAAAATTTTTACATTGACAGTATATACAAATTAAATCCATATAATATTATATGGATTTAATTTGTATGGATGTAAAAAAAATTTATATTGTTAATCAATTATAAATGATAAATTTTCTGATACTCAGAAAATAGAGTGACACATACTTAAAAATGTTTGATTCTTCTCATAACTGTATTAAAAGTCATACATAGAATGATTTGTGATTGATTGATAATGCAAAAAACTTTACTTACACTGAGAGTGTATTAAAATTAATCTTTATATATATATATATATATATATATATATATATATATATATATGACCAAAATTATTTCTAAAATAATGAATAATAAATTTGATTTATTTTTATAACTAGTTTTTATAAAAATAAAACTTTAATATAGTGCATACTAAAAAAATTAAAGTTTGAAAGTATCTGAAGTTTAATAAATTTGGAAAAGAAAAAAACTAAAAGAAATTATCGTGAACAACAGAAACCATTAATAAAATAGTTCCATGTAGACAATTATCAAAATAAAATTTCCAATGATAAAATCAACTTCTACATGGCAGCTTCAAGCAGAAAATCCTTTTATATATAATATTAATATTAATTATAATATGACTTTCATTTAGGAAAAATCACCAAATTTGTATACGGAATAAGCATCAAATGAAAATCCAAAATTAACCTCTTTATTTAATTAGTTTGTATTTTATTAAAAGATTATAAGAGTGACTAACATGCATATATCTTCAACAAATTTCATGTAATAGCTACTTTATGGTGGCAAATGCAATAGCATGTGCATACGCAGCCTTCTCTCTAGTGCTTGGTAAAAGTAAAGGGCTGGGGACATTGATCAGCGTAGTTGATGCATTGATGGTAGCTTTGCTCTTTTCATGCAACGGAGCTGCCACTGCGGTCGGTGTCATTGGCTTCCAGGGAAACTCGCATTTGCAATGGAACAAGGTCTGCAATGTCTTCAGCAAATTTTGTCACCAGGTGGCTGCTTCCATCGTTCTGTCACTCCTTGGATCAGTAGCATTCCTCTTGCTGGTGCTGTTCAGGCTTCATCCCAGAACTAATTAGTTAATAAACCTATATATTGTTAATAATATTATCCACAACTTTGTTATGACATTGATTTAGTACCATATATATAGTATGTGTGGCAAAATTAATGTCATGGGGCCTCAACTCGTTGATTCCACTCTATGAGAAACTTATTTAGAAATTTGTTTTTCTACACCGAACTATTTACTGTGCGACCCTTTGCAACATCGTATGTGGCAAAATTTGGATCTCAAAATGGGCTTGATACAAAAGATTTTGCCTAAGTAGTTATATAAGTACATTATAAACTATCAAATGGAATTCGAGTCTCATTCAAAAAAAAAAATTGTATTTAAATGTAATTGCAATACCTGTGGCCTGTGGGTCTGTTTGGGTTATATGTAAAATATATTATTTTTTTAAAATCGATTATGATTTTTCTTTTATGTTTTCATATATTACATGAAAAGTAATTTTAAAATAGTATATTTTATTTGAATTGCATTAAAAATTACTTTTACATCTAAATTACTAAAACAAGGTTATTAAGTGATGTTTAGATAAAATGTTTGACATTTCACATTAATAATATATAATATATAGATTGGTAAAAATGGTCCATTTAAAAAATATTCACAGAAGATAAAAGAAGAAAATATCAGTTGAGATTTAAATCATGTGAAGCAAAAGTTTCCCTAGCTGTTTCGTGTTCGGTTTCTGTGGTTGTGGATCTAAAATAGGTTTCTCAGCTCGCCCAAATTACCTGGATGGATAGTATCATAAATTACAAAGGAGACATGCATCGCATTTAGACTTGATTCCAAAAGTTTTTTTTTTTAAAAAAAAGATGAGCATTTTGTATAAACCAAATCCAAGACCTTTGATTTGACCTAACCCTTATTCACACATCTAATATTAATATAAAGAATATACCGATAACATTTAATATAATCATTATTTAATAAAAATAGAGTTTAATTGCTATACACTGTCAGTGTAAAATTTTTTTACACTGACAACCAATCAGAAATCATGGTGTGTGTGACTTTTAAGGTAGTTAGGATAAGAGTCCAACGCTTTAGCTTATGTGATAAATTCTGATTGGTTGTCTGTATAAAAAATCTTTACACTGACAGTATATACCAATTAAATCCATAAAAATATCCGGTTTCCTCTCTTTACTTTCCTCATTTTCCTAGACAATTTTGAAATAATAGGTGATGGTAGATGTGTGCAATTCTCCCTAGTTTTTTTTTTATTTGGCTTTCTAACCCCCATTATTCAAAGCTAAAATGGTTTAAGGCTAAAAAATGGAACTCAGGCTCCACATAAACCTGTCCTTGCCTTGGAGCTATAGAATTATTGAGAAAAGGAGGGAGAAAAAGGAAATGGCTAAATATCACTTTTGGTCCCTTATCTTTATTTTATTTTTCGTTTTGGTCCCTTATTTATTATTTTTTTTTTCGATTCGGTCCCTTATTTTGCAAAGTCATACCAATGTGATCCCTCTTTTAGTTTTTGTTTCGAAATAGTTTCCTATTTTGCAAAAATTAAACTTATATGGTACCTTTTTTTGTTCCGATATGATCCCTCTTTTCATTTTTTGTTTCGAAATGGTCCCTTATTTTACAGAAGTTATATCAATATGGTCCTCTCCATATCACAATTGAAAGGAAAAAAAATCATGTTGAACCCAAAAATAAAGATAAGGGATCAAATCGAAAATAATAATAAAAGGAACCAAAACGAAAAATTAAAAAAAAAATGATAAGGGACCACACGTGATATTTAGCCAAAGGAAATTTATATAGAGCAAAAGTAGCATGTGGTTGTCCTGCAAGATTGAAACCACCTTACATATTCCAATAGCTTGAGTGGACAGATAACACTAGGTAGCAAGTAACTAAGCCTAATATGGTATCATATATATATTTATATACATGAGTATGAGTATGTATGACCATCATCGCTTAATTTGTACCAAACTTCCTTAGATGATATTTGTGATCACAACAGCGATACGTACTTTGATTCCTTGACTTCCAATTCCAAAACACACTCTTCTTCTTTTCACTTTTATTGTTCATCCCTTTGTGGGGTCGATAACAAATCGGTTATTTGAGTCGATGCTCCTTTTTTCCTTATTACAGATACGGTTATTGTGCGCGCATCAAGTTGTCACAATCACATGGCCATGCGAATCTTCTTCAATTACCGGCCCACAACCAATTTTCATACAAAATGCGACCACTTTCAAGTGCTTATATTATACAAGCCCCATCCAATCCAATATTATTTATTTATTCTTGTGCTAACAATTTGCTTGAAAGTTGAAACCAATTTTCTCTTTCTTCCTCATATATACAAGTAAAACCGTTTGGTTATTTTATAAATATAATTTATAAACACAACACAACCAAGTGGTATTCAGTAGTGTGTGATTATGGAAGGTTACAGTGTGAGCGAGTCTGGTAAGCCAATGCCACCACCCTCTCAAATCCCATTATTCTCACCTCCTCCTCCTCCTTCTTCTTCTTCAATGGGAAACAACAACACCTCCAGAAAGCGTGAACGTGAACGAAGCTTGAAGATGACTCAGATGTACACTCAGCTTCAGGCCACCGTCCCTGGTCTCTTCCCCAAGGTTAATCATCAATCATCAATGCCTCCTTCACATTCATACTTTTAACTCTTTCTTTTTTGGTTTTATTTTGGATGTCAATATTATGATTCATCCTTTTTGCCATATTATCAAAGCTAGCTGTTAAATTTAGCCAAAAATAATAATTGGGTAATGGTTTATTTTGCCAATCAAAATCTGCATTGACATTGAATGCTGCCACTTGGTAATGGTTTATTTTATTTTTATGACATAGGCTACAAGGGAAGTGATTATAAATGAAACAATTGGGTACATCAAGGAGCTTGAGAATAAGAAGCAAAAGTTGGAAGAGGTGAAGGAGTCAATGAAAGCAGTAGTAGAAGGGAAGTGGATGGTTCCTTGTACTACTACTACTAACAGGAATTGCTGCTCTATCACGGTTTCTGTGTCCACCAATGTTGCCTTCTTTGGTATTCAATCGCTGCCTCAACCTGGTTTGATCACACTCATTTTCAAGGTCTTCTGCAAAAACCAAACTGAAATCTTGGCTGCAAATATCTCGGTTAATCAAGGGAAGTTGATATTGGCAATCACGGCGTTAGTGCAAAATGGTGATGGAAACAGTACCATTATTGAAAATATCAAGAGAGAAATTTCGAGTTTGTAGATTGAACTCTGGCTTTGGCATTTTCTTCAGTCAGTAATACCATATGTGTGTTTATACACAGGGACACAGAATTAACCCAATGTAGAGAGTGACTGTGAGATCATGGACAACAAATGGCAAGTTGCCATTGATGAATATTATGGGCAAAACAGTTAAGATATATTTTTTTTGATCAGAAAACAATTAAGATATATGACTCTTGCTGTGTTCATGTGGTTTTTATGGTTTTTTCTTCTTGTTTGGTCAATAAATTGGAGCCCCAATTTGACTTGCTTTTCTGCTAAATAGACCAAGGAAGGAATGCATGGTGGTTTGTTAGTTAAAGAAGAAAGGCGCTTCATTGTCCCTAATCATTGCAATTCGTGGGATGGACCACACAGACATGATATTCTGTTACATTTTATTTTCTAATATGCCAAGCTGCTTCTTCACTTTTCCTCCTAATATCTGACATTGCAAACCTGTCGCTCAACATGAAGCAATTAAGTTTCAATTTTGTTTCGAAATTTGAAAGAGAAGCATAACTGAAGAGCATAGCCAATTCCAGGACACTGAATTTGTTTGAGTTTTTACGGGGGGAAAAATAAATGAAATAGTTAAAAATAAATCTAGAAGCAACTTTCTACCTCTTTTTTTGTAATTCACTATATGCAACACTTTTTCATTTGCTAATTGCAAAATGACAATTATAATTCAACCAATTATTTCAGCATAGGTGTTGCACGGATTGTGTTTATTCATATACATACTCTGAATTAAATCTGCCTTTCTAATTTAATAGACAAATATGTAATACATGATTGAATTATCTTATTCTAATTTTAAAAAGATTTACTCAATATTTCAAAAAGAGCTCTATTAACAAAAAAAAAAAAGAGTGCAAAATAAATTGATCTGATGCTAGTTCCCCCATCCGCTAAACCTTTGCCGTCTGGTGTCTAAAACTGTCACAAGAATTATGAAAGCACTCCAGATATTCATGAACCATTTGAGTGCATTGTTTCATACATGCACGGTTTGGTGCAGTTTGTTCTATTTGGGCGTAAAAATACGCAATTGCCTAAATCACAATATAAACTTGTATATGAAGAGGATTTTGAGGGAACAAAATGGGTAGTCTTTTACTCCAAATTTGTTCACTGCGTAGACTTTACTGCTGGTGCTAGAGTACGTATGTAATAGGCCGCTGCGTACTCAGAATTATTTACAATTTCAACGAGTTCGGATCTTCACCATTTAGAGGATAAATGGACATCTCTATTTCATTGCTTATAGTGCTGACAAGTGTCTCCAAAATAAATCAATGACCCAGATTTTATTTTATTCTAAATCAATTTAAAAAAAAAAAAATCATTTCTTGCTAAAATGGCGGAACAATAAGAACATCAATAAAGGTTAAACAAACAATAAGTCCATCATTCATTTCTGTGTTTCTTCAAACAATTGATTTTATCTAATCTCTTCGTCGGCTATGGGAAGCATGAGAGCACCATTCAAGGGAATAATTCAAGATGTCAAAGGAAGGTCTGCATGCTATACACAAGATTGGGCTTGTGCAGTTTCTGGCTTAGGTAATTGTTGTGTGCGTATCATGAAAACTCCGCCAATTTAGGGGCACTTCCATTATCGATTTTTGTTTTTTTAAAATTTAAATTGATTTATTTAAATCTATAAAATCTGGGCCATTGATTTATTTTGGGGACACTTGTCAACACCATAAGCAATGAAATGAAGATGTCCATTTATCTCCTAAATGGAGAGAATCTGGACTCATTTTCAACAAACAAGTTAACCCATATAACCTAATTATAACCATTTCAATAAACAGATTCACCCATAAAACCTAGTCTACAAATTAAAAGACACTTATCCGTTTCAATAAACAATTTCAAGTTGACACAAATTCCAACCCTTATTCTTCCGCGATTCACTTCAACTTCAACAAAAAGCGAAGAATGTATCTTCACTTGTATTGGAAGAAAGCATTTGCGTGCACCTTAGACTGAACATAATCTACTGACATCCAGATCTTTAAACACTAACTAAATGCCACTGATATTCTAACAAAACCTTAAGCACTTGTGGAACACACAAAAAGAAATAGTAAGAATGGGCGAAAAATTAATTAATTTCAAATTAGTAATCAACATTTGCCATGATCGGAGGCTCAGTATCAAACTAGGGCTAGGAAGCATCTGGTAAGAAGCTACTCCTCAAACAAGCATCTTCTGAAACACGATGCCATCAAATGCTAAACTCATGCTATTGTGGAACACCTTCTTTTCGGTTTAGATCTTCCAAATTTATATTAGCCTCAAGTCCCACGTTCAGTAAATCAGTAACCAACGCAAGGATATCAGATTTCAAAGAGGCTGCAAATGCCTGTCAATAAAGCAGAAAAAAGTATAAAACGTATATTAGTGCCTTATAGTGCCGCAGCTCAACAAAAAGATCAAAAGTAAATTTTCTTCAAAACTGAGATAGTATACCTTTCTGTCCTCTTCTTTTTGGTGCTTAATAACTTCCAAAGGCCACTCAGATACAAGCTTCTGAAGTTCATCCTTCATGCCTGCCTTTTGTGCATCAGACAAAGTCTAGCAACAATGGAGTCAAAAGAGGGAAGAGTTATGTAAGACTATGCAAAGACACATATGGCCTTCCACTCAGATTGCTAACAGTCATTCTAATAAATACAACCATCACCAAAACAAACACAACATATATGAAGAAATAATGTCAAGATAAAATCAATCCAAAACCACACCTCCTGGTCATACCTACTCAATTCAATCATGAGCTAATAACCAACAATCCTTTCATATCAAATTCACAAAAAAAATAAGTTCCAAATATAATTAAGGATATGATTTCTTCACCGCCATTGTAATGGAATTAATTTCATTTTGAAGTTCCTTTTCGGAAAAGCTATTGAAGAGTGTGTTGCTAACATTGCTCTTGCTATAATTTAAGATTTGCTCTTATCTAAGCAAATTTTATTTAATCAATATTCCACGGTAATAACCTTACAGTTTCATCGTCCCCGTTTCATTTCTTATAGCTGAAGCATTTTTTCGTTTCACTTTCTTTGGCGAAGAAATTTATGACATAGGAACACATGCAAGATCATACAGTCCATACCTGATTTAGAACTTGAATGATGGCTACTGCATCACTAGGTTTATGTTCCAACAGAAGACCCTGCAAAGTCATTGACACAAGCTTAGGCTTACTTTGAGAGGAACTCTGCTATGACCCAACCATCAGCGTTGAGATGAAGTTCAGGGCAGCTCATGTGAGGCGGATGTAAGATTAGATAAGGCTTGTCAAATTGGGAAAATTACGAAGTTTTTATTTTAAAAAATGTGCAACTAAACTCTTTTTAAGGACAACAGATTAATAAATAGACACATGCCAGAAAAGCAAAAGAATTTGGTGCAACAAAATATGTTTTCAGAGAGCATGATATCCTAATAATTGAAACTCATTGAGATCTCATGTGATGATAAGCTACATAGAACACATATAGCATATAAATTTGGTAACTGCATTACAATCAAAATTAATTATCAAATCAGACAATGGTGCAGAAGGATTTGCTACCTTGGCACAAGAAAACCCAGTTGCCAAAGTATGCTGCTTCATTGACTCAGATCTCAACTTCTCAATTTTCCACAATGACTCAGTGTCTCCTATAAATAAGAAAATGAAATACATACACGAATAATTCAGAGTACGAAGAAAAGATGTTAGAAAGGTCAAACAAAATAGCATGACCTTGAAATCATATAGTACTACTATACATGCACTTTTTTTGGTGAAAATGTTAGAAAGCTCAATCAAAATAGCATGACCTTGAAATCATATAGTACTACTATACATGCACTTTTGATGGTGAAAACTATACAGGCACTTATACTATAAGCTCGATGAAGGAATTCACTTTGACAAAACTGCTATTGAAGCTCAACTAAGCAAACAAGATTAGGCAATAGGCAGATGGAAAAAAAATATTAATCCAAAAAGAATACCCAAAATATATGCACCTCTTTTGGCAGCAAATTTCATCCATGTGTCAAATGAGGTTTGTCGTAGTTTTACACCAGCCTTGACAAACCTTTTTGCATACTTATCAATCAACTCCCACTCATCTGTATTGTAACAAATGCTGCAAATGATCAACATGGGTAAATGGGTCAGAGGCATATATAGAAGCGAACGGAAGCAGCATAACTGCATAACAAGAAGTCTTAACCAAAATGAGGATAATAGAAACTGATGCACTTAGATTCTTTAATGTTAGACAATACTAAACATCAACATTTTATCCTTATATCCTTTTGCAAGCGCTGAAAATTATGCAAACCAACATATACTTCTAGCCTTACACAAAAACAGGCACCGAGATACCTTCATAAATCAATATATAGTTTGGGGGAGTAGCAATGTTACTAATAAGTGCA
This sequence comes from Ammopiptanthus mongolicus, assembly GCA_039655645.1. Classification (NCBI taxonomy): domain Eukaryota; kingdom Viridiplantae; phylum Streptophyta; class Magnoliopsida; order Fabales; family Fabaceae; genus Ammopiptanthus; species Ammopiptanthus mongolicus. The sequence continues at coordinate 77,508,987 of CM077350.1, read as the reverse complement.
TGTATAGTAATAGTGTATGATTTCAAGGTCAAAAGTGCATGCATAGTAGTACTGTATTATTCTCAAATGATAAAATTCGAAACAAAAATAAGTGCAAGCCAGCCAGCAACTAAGAGAATAATTATATATATTAAATGTCCGGTTACAGCTGTTAGAAGTAAAATCCAAATTCAACATTTAAAGACTACTCTTTTATAAAGGACCCTTTGCTCTGCAAATCAAAAGCAAGAAAATGTCACAATTTCAATATACCTAAAAACTATATCTGCTGTGCCTGGTTGCAATGGTAAATCATTCCTCTTGAGAAGTTTCATTACTTCCACCAACAGTTTAGTATCATTGTGATTCTCAGCATAACGCTGCAGTAAATGAACAGTACTTTACCAATTGGAAATTGGAGACAAAACGAAAGAATTTAGAACATTAACATGTAAACAATACCAGTAAATGGTGTGCAGATGCAACACTTGGGGTCAGTCCATAGACATTATGTTTCCGCAAAGCCTTCTTTCCTGCATACACATTTTAGCCAAATTACCTCAATATTTAATATTATTTATAAATTTCACAAAAAAAGAGCCATTTATAAGAGACAAAGGGGAGGCAGAGATAAAGTATGCAGACCAAAATCAAGTGCTCCTGCATGAACACATGCTTTAGTAACTTCTCGACAGAGATTGCAATTAAAATTGTCATGAATGCGTAGATTTGACAACCTCTGCTCAGCAAAAAAGATAAAAAATAATGAGCATAAGAAATAAAATAAAATAAATAAATAAATAAATAATAGAAATTGCAAAAGATAGAGGATGAAGGTGGACAAGAGAAGAAACTAACAAATCTGCGGAGGTTGTTCAAAATGTCGAATAGAAGTGTAATATCAGGATGGTGTTTACAATTTGCAATCATGGACCACAACCAAGCATTTGGGGGCATTGATCGTTTAACATTGACAGAGTGAAGCATTTTATCATAGAGTTCCTTCACAGACTCTGCTGCAATCAATAATGAATGAATACAAAATGAAATCTAACAAAAGGAATTAAATGAGATGAAGGAAGAAGACCTGTTGGAGTATCGAGTCCAGAAGTATAGAAAGCCTTTGAAATCATGAAATGGATTGGTTGTGTTGTGAGTTGGCCATAATTACGCCCTGTCTAGTTCAACAACTTCCATATCATTCATTCATTCATTAAAATCATTCCATCAATCGCAACCAAACAGCTCTTAGCTCACTTACCCGAGAGAAAGGGATTGGTGGACTCAGGAATTTGGGTGCTTCGAACAACAGACGAAAGCAATATCGGAGATTGCAATAATAGCCGAGAGGCTCGCCGAGCATTGGAGGCGACTTGCATCGCTGAATGCAATGATTCTGACCCAACTCAGGTTCAGGGTTTACGACAGAGGAACGCTTTGGTACAACAGCCTACACCTTTGTTCACCTGCACTTGCATTTCACACCAGTCACTTTCTGTGGCTCAATTTGGGCCTGGCCCGCCTCATTTGCTCCTCTCCTCCACGGAGACCTCCCACGTATTAGAGAAAGAAGGGTTAAATTAAATTTCTACTCTCAATAATTTACAGTTTTACACTCATTTCATATTCAATTTTTTTAAAATGTTTTTATCACCTTTTTTTTTTTTTTTGTACAAGAAGCAACCTAAGCCCATAGAGAAAAAAGACAACAGAAAACTAAGTAGAAATCATTCCAAGTAATCAGCCCGGAAAACTATATAGAAATAAAAAATGAGCATGAAAATGTGTTTGGTTGATTTTAATGAAAATATTTTTATCGAAAACATTTCTTGAATTGAACTCAAATCTGAAAACAAAAAAAGTTGGGTAAAAATGTTTTACACTGTCAGTGTATATCAATTAAACTCAATTTAAAGTAAGGAAATGAAAATAGAAAACAAGATGTCAAAACAAATATTTTTTTCAAATTTGAAAATGAAAACAATTTTCAGAAAATAAAAACAAAAAATAAAAATGCAAACTTTTTATTTTTTAAATCAGTACTTACATTTAGAAAAGTTTTGAAATAGTATCACCATTAACTTTTGTTATAATACTATTAGTTTACTAACAAATATGCATTTCTTTGTTCAAGGGCTCCTTTGAATGCTCATTTTATCTGTAAAACATCAAATAAGGTGAGCTTATTTCTTCTAGATAATTACTCGTTTGTCCAATAAATATATAATGGTTTGGTAGATACTTTTTTTTTTTCTTTATAAAATATCTAATTAATTTAAAACACACATTTCAGTGCTCTGGAGATGTATTGATGCCATGGAATTGTGTTTTAAAACATGACTAGGGAAAGGCCACCGGAAAAGAAGGTGGAGGGGGAGGAGGAGGATAGATTTGACAGTCTTTAAGAAATTTTATGATATCTGCAAACGGCTGATTATGCAAGGAAGGAATCACTGAGTTTTGTTGATTAATAATTCAATGGTAATCATCCAATATCAATACATAAATCACAATTACCAGCAGCTCATGATGGGAAAACATTTTTTCCCTATATTACAGTATACAGATATGTATTTATCTGCCTAATGACGCAGACACCAATCCCACTCTATACGTTAGAGGAAGAATAACCACCTAAGAAAACTATCTAGGACACAATACACCACTACTCTTTCTTGATGCTGAATATATAATTCAATAACCCCCTACAATAACCCGGGTGCTAACTTTAATTTCTCCCTCGCAACAACTGTTTCTGGAACCATAAGAATCTGGTCATTGAGGGAAAACTGGAGGAGCAATTGCACGAGTATTATATGATCTGCAGTGACCACATTTGTGCCCAAGAATATGGAAGTAAACTTCGGTTGTGTCATTGCAGTCATTACATAGTATCCAAACCTGCAATGGATGCTTCTTAGTACTTTGGTTATATTAATAGAAGTTCTGAAATAATCTGAAAGAACCAGGATATATACATGTGCAATTGGTATGCAGAGGACGACTGTATATCATTTCAACCCATCCTATAATTACATATTAAAATGGCATTATCCAAATATCAGAAAAGTATGCTTTCTAGTGCAAGTCAAAGTCATCCATATTTTTTCTTATATAATAAATGTGCCTGGTGCTTCTTGCTCCATAGGCAGAAAGGACAGAAAGTGCATTTTACTCCAAAGCATCTTTCATGGCTAATATGTAGGACAGGAGAAATCATCTAGTAGTTTTTTTTTTTTAATAAAACATCTAGTAGGTTTTCTACTCACTGCTGGGGCCAGGGGAACTTCAAATTAAATGACAAAGGTGAAGAAATGGAGATAAACAGAGGTTTAGACAAGCATTTCAAAGAATGAAACTTTACCTTCCTGTACCGATAATCTTCAGGCATGACAGTTGCTTCAATCTAATATAAAATGAAAAAAACAGATCAGCAAGAAATCAAAATTGAAGTAGAACATTTCTGTAAGTTTTTTGACCAGATAACTGAATGATATAAAAACCTATAAATCAAGTAAAGCAAAGCATCTATGTGCTTTAATTTAATCAGCTACCTCTTCATCAATTCTCTTCCACATCCTCGACATGTCAATCACCGACTTCGAGCATATTGGACAACAGTACCTAAGACATATACCAAATCAAGTTACTGGTTAAGCAAGATCATGTTTGTAGACCAAAGAATTCTCAAATACTTAGTATACTCACTTGTCACGTTTTATCATCTCTTGGTAACATTCAAAGTGCATTGTGTGACCACATTTCATAACAATAGTGTCTTTCAATGAGTCAAAAAGGTACTACAAAATCATAATAAAGTCACATCAGATTATTCTCTAGTTTCCAATGACATAAAAAGAAATTCCTTGTTTGATTGAAAACACAAGCCAGGGAAAGGGAGGGAATAAAGCAGGCACCTCATAACAAATGGGACAGTGATGCCTCATGGAGTTCTCCACACATAAATGATTATCACGCAGACCAACTGAATAGCAAGACCCTGCAGCTTATAAAATGTTTATCACTACAGAAATCCTTCTCACTACAAAAGTATTGAGCAATTTATTTGTTAAAAAATATTAGTTCCATCTAGTAACTAATGTGACAATATTAAATATGACTCCAGATTCCAAAGTTGACAAAATAATCCATCATCGAAGAATGCAAGGCAAATTATTCTTAGAGAGGGTGCTTTGTTTATACTTTGCTATAACAAGAATGAATGAGTGGCAAGATCAACTGATTCACCAAATGAAAAGGAAATTTAATTTTATATAAAAATCAAAACAAAGTAATCCAAAATTTTTAAATGCCATAACAGATCAAGGGCAGAATTTGAAATATAATCTTAGATAAAGCCTGAATCTTGATTTAGCTTCTGAGGAGTAAAGCCTACTGATTAATAACATGCAAACTTCAATTATTATTACTTAATATCTTAAATCTATCAAATATCATCAGCTTATGTACCTCAAAGAAATAAACAAAGTAGTGACAAGCTCAGGAAAAGCAAAGAAAGGAAAGAAATGAGTCTGCTATTAATATATAAACAAAGAATTCGAATCATAACCTAAATTGGAAAAAAAAATCATGCCAAAGAAACAATAAAGCTGCAATGGTGGACTAATGATGAATGCATACCGCACTTGTTGCAGTGGAAAAAATTATCTTGCCCACCAACCCTGTTTTCAAATGACATCACCAAAATTAGTTAGTTTAGTTTGCATGTCATGAATTTAGGTAATTGAGGACATGACAGAAGGATCTAATCAAACACAGTCAACACACCTGCAGATCCCACAATCATCACAATGAAACTGTTGTTTCTCTGTCTGCAAATTGATTAAAACAACAGTCAGCAATAGCATCATTGAAGAAACAATAAAATTAACAATCACAACAAGCGAGGATCATATAACAAATTCAGTCTAGTTCATATCAAAGAAGTAAGGACAAATTAGAAGCAGATCAATCATATTTAAGAAGTAAAATCAGATACTTCAGAATTATTTGGTGAACCATACATCATCATCGAAGAATTTGCAGATGTTGCAGAAATATTCTCCCATTCTGACACCACAGTTTGTGCAAACTTGAGCAACCTTGCAAATAAAGAAAGAAAGAATAAGTGGCAAATAGAAATAAAACCAAACCATAAATCAAAGTTCTAAATGGAATTGGGATTAAATACATACTGGCTGCTCAGTGTCACAAACTGAACAAACAACCTGATACAAGAAAAAAATGTAAAATTTGCATGAGTCTAATGATATGCTATTGATCACTTGCATAAATATATTAGCAAAAGCAGGATTGTCCACTTATCTTACTTGTTTAACATCTTGGCGAACAAGTTCGTGGCGATCAAAGGGGTTCCTCAACATGCTCTAATGAAGCACGCATGGCATGGGGGTAAAATATAACAGAAACCCATATAAGTTAAAGGGCAAAAGATAAAAACTTTGAGGTGAAAATAGAAGAAGAGGAAGAAAAAAAAACCGTTGCCTCGTTATGACAATGACGACAGGAGTAGATCTCATTGCAGCAGGGAGCACGAATCCTGCATCTTCTCCTGTAATGCTTGCATCTATCCAACCAAATCAAAATTCAAATTCATCAATTAATAATTATAGAAAGAAATTGGAAGCCACTCAATCAAAATCAAATAATAATAATAATAATAATACCCATATCCCATCTTCCCAAAATCAAGACGTTCATTGGCAGAGCCTTCCATTTCCAATTGGAGTTTGTTTTTCTCTCTCTGAGAAGGGAGAAGGGAAATGGAATGGAAGGAGGTTAGGTGAGTTTCCTGATTTGGGAAGATTTGTTGTTTTGCCTTCATCCACAAACTGAAAGCCTAAGCCAACCATCATGTTGCTTTTAAGAGTAAAACACCACTCTTCTCTCTCACACCCACCCTTTATTTATTTATTTTTGAGTAAATACCGATTTGATTCTCAAATTAGTAGATTATATTAATTTAGCCTCCACATTATCAATATTTTCTAAAATTATAGAAAATTAATCAAATTCGTCCCTCTATTGATATTTATATGGACTATAATGATGTTAAATTGATAATATCAGGGATGTATTTGAAACTAAGGGAATAATATCAGGGATGAATTTGTTACATTTTACAATTCTAAGGATCATTTTGAAATATTAATAATATGAGGGATTAAATTGATACGACCCTATAATTTCAAGGACCAAATTAAGTATTTACTCTTTATTTTTTATTTTTTATTTTAAAAATGCAAATATAAAAACTAAAAAGATGCACCTTCTTCCTCTAAAATGAACAAAAGTATAAAATAAAAAAATAAAAATAATTATTTTAAATGAATTAAAATCTCAATATATTTTAATTAATTAACAAAAAATACATATTTATTTTCTCATTATATACGTTTGCTCATTTTACCGGAGCATAATCCTAGTATATTATATAGGATGGGTATCCCAGTCCCCACTTGGGATGAGAGAGAGGAGGGATAAGGTGGTGAGAAATGTGACTTGAGCTGGAGAGGAGAGAAAGGGATCTCGCCGTATGATCGGCCAATGAGATTTCAGGGATTTGGAAAAGCCATCACAAATAATAAACCGTTGTGGGGCTGAATGGGACAACTTCACAAGCAACCTGCAACTCCAATATATTATGCTGAAAGGCCCTCTATCAGTCCATTATACCAAAACATAAAAAGTTCAATGCTGGAAGATAATTCCGTATATCAAATCTAACAGGAATAATTGTTTGTGTTTGTGAAAAACTGATGTAAAATAATACCTACAGGGAATGAATAATGTTAGCATCACACCATTTAAAATACTCCCAATGGATTTTATGTGAGATTCGATAAATAGAAAGTGGATCTCTGTAATTTAGTGGAGTCCCACATAAAATTCATTTAATAATAAAAAATGTATTGTTAATACTTCTTGTAAAGGAATATAGCAAAATGTTCTTTTTTTTTTCTTGAGAAAAGTTTAAGATTTCTTTGATATGATACATGAAAAGAAAAAGAAAAAGAAAGGAAGTAATAATATAAAAAGAAGAATAAGTGTTTGGAACCAAGTTGGAATGAGCTAGAATTACATTTTGGACATGGAAGCTACTCATAACAGCTTATGGAAAACGCACCTCCAGCCTCTTAAGTTACGGTTTCCAAATATGTGAAGTTGTTGCTCTTCTTATTTGGCATCACTCTATAAAAAATAAAGGAAGTTTTTCCTTTCTTTTTTGAAAAATGCTAACAACACACTTTTTTCAACACTTTCTCCTGTTAGAACAAATCACCTGTCTATCGGCTCACACACACATAGGATAGACGGGTCGCATGGTACAGACGGGTTGCGCGAAGCACACGCGGGGCACAGACGGGTTGCGCGAAGCACACACAAGTCGCGAAGCGTAGACGAGTTAAACACACACAATAGACATATGAACAGTATATAGACGGGTTACACAGAATTACTGAATAATTGCACACACTCATTTATTGATCCATTCACAAGTATTTACACACACATAGATGTTAATCCCACACGGATTAACTGATTTACAGTTACACTTCTAACTGTCACTAACTAACTCACATTACTAACTGAATTAACTAACTCAATACACTCCCTTAAATTCAGTCAACACTAAATGTGATATGCAAAGAAGCATCACTATAAAGTCTAACATCCCAACTAGGTTGGCACCCTAGACTTCAACATTCATTTGCAGCATATCACACTCTACTGAATTTTTGGCAATGACACAATTCCCAGCTTATCTCTTAACAGCTTGAATTTATCTCCCTTTAAAGCTTTAGTCAGTATATCTACTCTTTGATCTTCAGTGCGGCAGTAAACTAAGCTCAACTTCTCCTTATTTACTTGATCTCGCAAGAAATGAAATCTAGTCTCAATGTGTTTACTTCATCCATGTGCCACTGGATTTTTAGCAAGATTGATAGCTGATTTGTTGTCTACTAGAAGCTGCATCTGAACATCACTCTTCAAATGTATCTCTTCTAGGAATGATTCAAGCCACAAAGCCTGACATGCACCATAAGAGGCTGCAATGTACTCTGCCTCACAGGATGAGAGTGCAACAACAGGTTGCTTCTTTGAACTCCAGGAAATAGAGGCATTTCCCAACATGAACACATATTCTGTTGTACTTCTTCTGTCACTTTTATCTCCACACCAATCAGAGTCAGAATACCCTTTGAGTGCAATCTCTGAAATAGCTAAACTGTTAGAATACAGTAGATCATAATCAAATGTACCTTTTATATACCTCAAAATTCTCTTTGCAGCCAAAAGATGTGAGGTTTTAGGACTTTCCATAAATCTGCTAACAAGACCAACACCATAGGTAATATCTGTCCTACTATTGCACAAGTATCTAAGTGAACCAACAATCTGCTTGAAAAGAGTGGAATCAACAGCTTTCTCACTTTCACCTTTCTCAAGCATTAGGTTGTTTTCAACAGGAGTGTCAGCCTGATTACAGTCATACATATGAAATCTTCTCAACATATCTGATGCATACTTTCTTTGGTGCAGCAATATACCTTTTCTGGTAGTCACAAACTCCATTCCCAGAAAATATGAGAGTATGCCTAAATCAGACATTTCAAATTCAACCATCATTTTTCTCTTGAACTCTTCAATTTCTTCACTCCTATTCCCAGTCACAAGCAAATCATCTACATACAGACATACTAATAGTAGGTCAGATGCATTAGAGGCTTTCACATACACTCCATATTCCACACTGCATTTGCTGAAACCTAACAGTAAGAGAAAATTGTCTATCCTCTTGTTCCAAGCTCGAGGAGCTTGCTTCAACCCATATAGGGTTTTATACAGCTTATACACCTTTTCTTCACTGCCAGCTATCTCAAACCCGGGAGGTTGACACACATAGACCTCCTCATCCAGTGATCCATTTAGAAATGCTGACTTGACATCCAACTGATGTAAAGTCCACCTTTTTGCACTTGCAAAAGGCTACAACAAGCCTTATTGTCTCAATTCTAGCCACAGGGGCAAACACATCTCCATAATCCAGCCCTTCTTTTTGTAGAAACCCTTTGGCCACCAACCTAGCCTTGTATTTGGCTACTGAACCATCAGGATTCATTTTGGTTTTGAAGACCCATTTCATTGCAATTGGCTTCTTTTGCTTGGGGATAGCAACCAACTCCCATGTGTCATTTTTATTAATGGATTGTATTTCCTCCTGCATTGCTGCAACCCACTTAGGTTCCTGAACTGCCTGCTCGAAAGTCACAGGTTCCACATCTGCATACAATGCTAACTGAACCAGATCACCTTCTCCTGCTATTGCACTGTCAGGAAACATCACATAATTAGTCGATCTGGTTGGTGGTTGCCTATTCCTCTGTGGTCTTGTTGTATGAGCATCATCAGGAGCAGCATCTTGCAGTTGTGCTGCATTCTGAACGGGATCTGCCAAGGTGACAGAGACCGGTCTATCAGTCGTGCCTCTCTGTGGGGTTTGGTTCCAATCCCAAGCATTAGACTCATCAAATATAACATCCCTACTAAAGATCACCTTCATGCTGACAGGATCATATAGTTTATAAGCCCCTGTAGGGTGATAACCAAGCATTACCATCTTCTCACTCTTGTTCTCCAGCTTACTTCTCTTTTCATCTGGGACATGTCTGTAACAAAGAGAACCAAAAATTCTCAAGTGGCCCACAGCTGGCTTCTTCCCTGTCCAAGCTTCCTCAGGAGTAGTGCAATTCAATCTTTTGGTTGGACACAGATTTAAGATGTATACTGCAGTTGCTACTGCTTCACCCCAGAAGCAGCGTGGCATTTTCTTACTTCTCATCATGCTCCTAGCCATGTTCAAAATAGTCTTGTTCCTCCTCTCAGCAGTGCCATTATGCTGTGGAGTATAGGGAGCTGTAAATTCATGAATTATGCCCTCTTTATCACAAAAATTCTCAAGCTCTCTTGATGTGAACTCACCTCCACCATCTGTTCTTAGAATCTTTAAGAACCTACCACTTTGTTTTTCAACCAGAACTTTAAATTTCTTAAAGACATCAAATACCTCTGATTTTCTTTTAATGAGAAACAACCACATTTTTCTTGTATAATCATCAATAAAAGAAACAAAATACTTGTTACCTCCAAGAGAAACTTCTTCAAACGGTCCACAGACATATGAGAAGATGACTCCAAGAGGTTCAGTAGCTCGTGTAGCAACATGTGACTTGAAAGGGTTTCTCGGTTGTTTCCCTATCATGCACCCTTCACACACTTGTTCTGGTAATTGAATGGAGGGAAGATCATACACCATCTGGCTGTGTTTCAGCTGACACAAACTTCTGAAATTGAGATGGCCAAATCTCAAGTGCCACAGCCAGTTTTCATCTTGGACAGCTGCTGACAGACTGAGTAACTCAGCTACCTGAATATCAATCTTAAAGGTCCTATTATTGGACAAAGGAGCCTTCAAGATCATCTTTCCCTTGCTGTCATAGACACCCATCTGATTATCTTTGAGATTCATAGAAAATCCCTTCTCTAGTAACTGCCCCATGCTTAGCAGATTATTTTGCATGGTTGGTACATAGAGAACATCAGATATGTAGGTTGGTTTCCCATTTCTCCTTTTAATCAGCACTTTCCCTTTTCCTTCTGATTTTATGGTACTGTTGTCAGCAAACCTCACATTGCTCTTGACTGCCTCATCAAGTTCTACAAACCAACCTTTATTCCCAGTCATGTGATTGGAGCACCCTGTGTCAAGATACCAAGAACCAGAATTTGTGCTTTCTGTCCTGGTCGTGACCATTAGAAGAACTTGATCGGAGTCTGAGCTTTCACCATGGGCAGCATTCGCTTCTTGTTCATCTCTGCTGTTAGAAGCCTTATTGGATCTACACTCATCAGCAAAATGGCCATATCTTTGACAAGCATAACACTTTACCTTGCTTTTGTCAAATTTACTCTGACCTTTCCATCCTTTGCCACCTTCTTGTTTGCTGAAACTTTCCCCTTGCTTCTGATCAACGAAGTGACTATCTTGACCAGAATTGGGGTTTCCATCGGCTCTCCACTTGCCGCTTTTAAATTTTCCTTTGCCCTTCCACTTCTTGCCAGTGTCCTTCCCACCTTTCTTGCTGATCTGAGCTTGGAGTGCTTGCTCAGAATTTCGCTCATCACTTCTTTCATTCAGCCTTTGTTCATGAGCCTCCAGGGACCCTTGTAATTCCTCCACCTTCAACTCCTCAAGATTCTTAGATTCTTCAATAGCAACCACAATATGGTCGAATTTGGAAACCAAGGTCCTAAGAATCTTTTCTACTATCATCACATCAGTAAAAGTTTCACCACAAGCTTTCATCTGATTTGTGAGGGTCAGTACCTTTGTGAAGTAATCGGCAACATTTTCTTGCCCCTCCATCTGCAACAGTTCATACTGTCTTCTTAAAGTCTGGAGCCTCACTTTCTTGAGTTTATCACCACCCACATGACTCCTCTCAAGCATATCCCAGGCTGCCTTTGAGGTATTCGTAGCAGAAATCCTTTCATAATTGGCCGAGTCCACACATTGATGGAGCAAGAACAGAGCTGTGTAGTCCTTCTTCTTTGACTCCTTGAAGGCCGCTCGTTGCGCCTCTGTGGGGTGTACCCCCAATTCTTGGAAGCCAATTTTCACCACGTTAGTCACATCTTTGAAGCCAAAGATTACCTCCATCTGGTTCTTCCATCGGTCCCAGTTCTTGGAATCAAGAACTGGTAGGTTTCCGCCCATAATTCCATTTGATTTCTCCATTGCAAAAAACAAATCGATTTGCACACTAATTACCAGAATCACACTCCTGATCCCAGGGCCGTAAAGCTCTTGATACCAAATGTACTCTGCCTCACAGGATGAGAGTGCAACAACAGGTTGCTTCTTTGAACTCCAGGAAATAGAGGCATTTCCCAACATGAACACATATCCTGTTGTACTTCTTCTGTCACTCTCATCCTGTAGAAACCCTTTGGCTACCAACCTAGCCTTGTATTTGGCTACTGAACCATCAGGATTCATTTTGGTTTTGAAGACCCATTTCATTGCAATTGGCTTCTTTTGCTTGGGGAGAGCAACCAACTCCCATGTGTCATTTTTATTAATGGATTGTATTTCCTCCTGCATTGCTGCAACCCACTTAGGTTCCTGAACTGCCTGCTCGAAAGTCACAGGTTCCACATCTGCATACAATGCTAACTGAACCAGATCACCTTCTCCTGCTATTGCACTGTCAGGAAACATCACATAATCAGTCAATCTGGTTGGTGGTTGCCTATTCCTCTGTGGTCTTGTTGTATGAGCATCATCAGGAGCAGCATCTTGCAGTTGTGTTGCATTCTGAACGGGATCTGCCAAGGTGACAGAGACCCGTCTATCAGTCGTGCCTCTCTGTGGGGTTTGGTTCCAATCCCAAGCATTAGACTCATCAAAGATAACATCCCTACTAAAGATCACCTTCATGCTGACAGGATCATATAGTTTATAAGCCCTTGTAGGGTGATAACCAAGCATTACCATCTTCTCACTCTTGTTCTCCAGCTTACTTCTCTTTTCATCTGGGACATGTCTATAACAAAGAGAGCCAAAAATTCTCAAGTGGCCCACAGCTGGCTTCTTCCCTGTCTAAGCTTCCTCAGGAGTAGTGCAATTCAATCTTAGAACAAATCACCTGTCTATCGGCTCACACACACACAGGATAGACGGGTCGCAGGGCACAGACGGGTTGCGCGAAGCACACGCGGGGCACAGACGGGTTGCGCGAAGCACACACAAGTCGCGAAGCGTAGACGAGTTAACCACACACAATAGGCATATGAACAGTGTATAGACGGGTTACACAGAATTACTGAATAATTGCACACACTCATTTATTGATCCATTCACAAGTATTTATACACACATAGATGTTAATCTCACACGGATTAACTGATTTACAGTTACACTTCTAACTGTCACTAACTAACTCACATTACTAACTGAATTAACTAACTCAATATCTCCAACACATTTTTTCTTATTGGATAAATTAACTGTGAGATCCACTAAATCACATGGGTTCACATGAAATTTAACCATTAAGAAAGAGTGTGTTGAAGAAAGTGTTAAAAAGAGTACGTTGTCTCATTAAGAAAAAGAATAATGTAACCTAAAAAAGGAAAAGAATAAAAATATATTAATAAATATTAAATTATATTAATGTTTAGATGTACTGCTTTTAAGTATTTTTTTGTTACATGGAAAAACTAAGCATCTTTTGAAATTCACAACATTTTAAATTCATAATAGAGATTTGGTAGAGATATCGTGGTATCTTCTATTTTATAGATTTAACGCTTTTCCATATGTGTATCTAATTTTCTATTATTTTTTTTTGGGATTCATGTCTAATTTTTTATTTTATTATTGTAAGAAGTGCGATTAGAAAGCTGAATAGCCGATAAAAATGGTTGTAGCTTCACTAAACTACTAATTAGTAACAGTAAGAACTTTCTAAATAGAGTTAATATCATATTTATTAAGTGATCATCATTTTGTTGTTGATGATTGGTTCATTATGTTTGTATTCAGGAACTACCAGACGATGCAATCCATCCTTCATGTTTTCAGGTGGCAACTGGCAAGTCTTTGCCATGATATATCAAACTTTACCTACCAGCATAAGTGACCATCTATTTACAACATATTTTTTTAGTTGTCAATAACATTCTATCCAGAATATAATGATCCCTAGCCTTTTGATAATGGGAGACTGAACAATACTTGATATTTAAGTTTATGTCAACAGAAATCTTATATTCTCATTGCAAATATTATTTAGTATTACAATTGTTTTGATGGTAATACAAAAGTAAATCTCTAACTAAAAATAACAAAAATTACAAAGAATCTCATTTATCCTGTCAGTAACAACTAAGTGACATGCTTTCTATTCCAAATTACAATAATTTTCTGCTTAAGTTTCCTTTCTACTTTTCAATATAGTGTTTGCTTTTAATTCCTCATAATTGGGACCTCCTATTTCGTATTTTTTTTGTTACAACTCGTAAATCATCAATCTCAGGATCTTCTGCCACGTCAAGACTGAATCCACTGCTCTTCTGAAAGAGATCACCAGCCTGTGGTGAACATGTTTTAATGGGGTTTAAGATCCAGTTCCCCACCAATTGCCCTGCCTCTGTGTCAAGATCTCTCTCCTGTAAAACGATTGTCCAAAAGTGATCAATAGACTGCTAGTGTATAATACCCATTGATCAAACACGTACAAGCAATTGGAAATGTTAAATTTTATAAATACCAAGTACAACAACAGATGGTGAGTTTTATAAATAAAACAGATGGTGAAGAATTAGTAGAACAAGTGTCATTGTGTTATATTTTCATTATCCCAAGAATGTGTTCATTTCTATCCCTTTGATAATTATATTTTACATCTAAGCATAAACTTTGATAATTATATTTTCTCAACCAACAAACCTTTGTAATCTGGCTTCATATTTTAGCAGAGAATAACACATTTATCCCTTTGATTTTAAGATGCAATTCAGAATTTAATTAATTGATGATGTAGCTCTTGGTCCATTTTGAGTATTCTTTCAGCATCTGAATTGTAGCTCTTGTTTGCCCTCCTTTCCTAACTAGTTCAACATGAAAGTCTAAAGCTTTAATGACCTCACCACTAACACACAATCCTTTCATAAATGTATTCAAAGATACAATATCCAAACTCATAATGAGGCCACGACAGCGGCATGTTCAACATAACAAAACTCAGAATGAGGCCAATAGCAAAAATGTGTTACATATATGATATTGAACTCTTTAAAAGGTTAATTGCACGTTTTCATATAAAAAGAAAAATTGAGAATTAGAAATGCCATATTTTTCCAGCATTCTCTCAGAACTTTCATCAAACACGTAATGTGCTACATAATGGTAATATAGTGCCTCTTACACTTGATATGATCCATTATCTTTTCATTCATAAAAGGTTCTCTAGTCTGCATATGATAAAAAATTGGAATGGGAACACCCCATGTCCTTTGTTGTGATATACATTAATCGGAGCGGCTAGAAGTCATTGCTAAGATTCTGTCTTTTGCCTAAGCAAGTCATATATATCGACAAAACACCACACCAAATATGATAAATGGCACAACACTGATCACTAAGAGAATACAATTTATAATTAAATAGAACTATGTAGAAAAATAGAAACTTAAAAGTAATATACCTGAGTTGGAACCCATTTTACATGGTCAATAAGAATTTTTTTTTGCCTAAAGGGAAGACTCATAAGAGTATGAGGAGGGAGAGATGAGAGAAGGGAAAGGGAAATGGGCGAAGCACATTGCGGAGAATTGGACCTGCGCACTCACAATTTATGTTCCGCAACTTAACCAAGTGAAGTGACTCAATGAGACAACATACATCCCAACTCTATATTTATGGTAGGCTCAGGTAACTTTAGTTGATTCAATTTATTGTACTCAATTAACATTCTTTTGTGGTAGGCTCACCCAACATTAGACCGGTCTCAAACTTGGACTGCGTTGTTGACTTTTCATTAAATATAATCTGAAACAGTTGTGTTATTTGAACACCGTATATGACACTGTATCTATTTATTTCTATCTCTCACTTACTTTTTATCTTCTTTGTATGCACGTATTTCAAAAATACATCAAAAAAGCAAAGGAACATCATGTCCCTATTTGGATGTTCAAAAATCATTTCTGATCTGAAAAGTCCCTGAAAAAGCATAAGAGTCTTGTTAAATGTTGTGGACGGCTACATGGCATTGCTACACAATTTATGGTACTAACAGAAGTTACAAAAATGAATGACCATGCTTTTACTGTTGTTCTCCTGAATATCGTTACCGAAAGCCAAGGTTAATGAACTTGTAATTTAAAAGCTTGATAACACAATTTTGCCTTTGCTTTGATTCACGATTTATTGGCTAAACATGAGTTTGCATATTTATCTTACTACTTAGAGCCCAAGATTAATTCACCGTGGATCAGCACCAATTTAAGCCTTGCTAAGAATATTTTCTTTTGGGGTAAGTAAATTCATAAACGGCTCTAACCATCACTCTAACAAACATTTTATTTTCACTAATCACCCCCTATACTTGACCTACAATTTTGATAACTATTTAATGTCTTGATTTGAATGAACCTAGTACTTCAAAATGCTAATATTGTCGACCTTAGCCTGAAAAGGGGAAGTGGGGTAGGAACCGTATAAAAAGAAAAGAAACTTTATTATTGTTGCCAGGGTTGTTTGTTTCCTAGTTATTACTTATAACCAACATTTGTATGTATTTATTTGCCCAAAACAACCTTAGTTTTCGATGATAACAACTATTGTCCTTTGCCAATACGTGAAGCTCCAAGCAGGGCATAGCGGAAAAGACGGTTGGTTACTTGACACCAAATTACACCCATGCAGGCCATACCTCCATCGCCAAAACCATAACAAGTTAACAACAAGAAAACATCCCTCTCCTCTTCATATATCCTTATAAGACACCAAGGGATTCCAACTTCCATATCAAGTTGGATCCTTCTCTTTCTCTCTCGATCTCATTGTGTTTCCCACAATCAATTTACACACACACGTAAACCAAAGAAAAAATGGGTTGTGGGAAATCTAAACACGATGTTGCTTCTGACAACACCGTCCTCCAGCGTAAGAAATCCAGTGTCAATTCCATGTCCGGCCAGGAAAATGGGACAGAAACCAAAGACAACAATGTTGACAATATTGTAAGTTCAGAAGTGGAACAGAAGAACAATGTTGAAAATGTGAAAGAGATTGGGGATGGAGGTAAGGTTGATGAGTCCGATGACGTCAAAGGCAATGCTCTTGATGTGCAAGAAGATAAGGCATTGGAGAATAAGAGCAAGGAATCTGATGGTGCAGAGACACAGGAAATTGTTGTTGCCAAGGAACCATCTGAGAAATCTGAAGGTGATGAGAAAGATGATTCATTGAAAGAGAATGATGCTCCTGCTGCTGTAGAAGAAAACAAAGCAGAAAAGCAAAAAGGTGTGTGCAAAGGGTGACCTTTTAGATTTTTGTGATGCAAGTTCTTATTCACTTAATCATTCCTCGTAACCCCTTTTCACCAATTCCTTTGAAAATTTTAAGCACAAGTTGTTGGTTACAAATTATAATTTTCTCATATATGTGTACAGAAGAAGAAGAAACCAAAGACATAATTCAGGAAGAGACTTTGACTAAGGAAGAAGAAACCAAAGATGCAAATCAGGAAGAGACTTTGGCTAATGAAGAACAAACCAAAGACACAATTGTTTCAACCTCTGAAGGTGAAGAAAAACAAATATGATCAAAACATGCTAGTGCTACAGGGACAAATACAATAGAGAATTGGACAACCAGCAAAGATAAAATGAGATTAGGGACAACTGGAGCAAATATAAAAATTATTCTGGTTGTGTGGCAACTCTAGGGTGTACGTGATTCTTGATTATTAGTGGTACAAATGAATCATGTCCCAAAGCTAAATTGGAAATAGCTTAGATTTATTGTGGCATGCATGTCTACGGTGATAAGTATTTGTTGTCTTTATGTTGATCCTGCATTGTATTTTCCTTTCCTTAGTCTTCTCACAGATCATGATGTAACACCTAACATATTCTGGAAGAGTTATATATTGTCCTGCCTTCCTTCATTCCTTTCTTTTTTTTGTCTTTCTTACTTTTGTTCTTTGACTTCTTTCTTCTGGGGATCTAAATTGCGGTACTTCTCCATTGTCATAAAAGCATAACCTCCGTGCAACCAATGAATCAATGATATGCTATTGCCATAGCTTCCATTAGGGATGGCAATTTTACCCGTATCCATGGATAAAATCCGTGGATAAAATCCGTAACGGGTACGGGACGGGTAGTTAAACGGATGCCCACGGATAAAATAAACAGGTAATTTCAATATCCGCTTATAAACGGGGCGGGGCGGGTATCACGCAACCCGTGCCCGCGGATATCCGCACCCGTTACTTAAATTACTATAATACTCTTTATTATATATACCTACTAATTGCTAAACCTAATTTCTCATCCTTCCTTACTAAAGCTAATACTAATGGAAAAATAAGTACCTACTAATATTAATTATATTAAGTTGAGCTATTATTAAGTTAGGAGAAAACATAATTCAAGGGTGTTTTAAGTGGATCCTAGCTTTTGTAAATTTTATTTTTAGAGAAAACAAATATATTTGAGTACTCTTGTTAGTAACTTTTGTAATTGGATAATGCTTTCATAGTTTCGTAACATCTATTTGTATGAACATAGTTATTTTAATAGAAATTACGCATATTTCAACAATTTTTCAAGCAAAAATAACAATTTTTTTCTAAAAAAATAATCCGTGGATATCCGCAAACCCGCGAATATCCGCGAAACCCGCTGGATACCCGCCCGCAAAATACCCGCGCGGGTAACGGACGGGGACGGATACGAATTTCACCCCGCGGGTGCAGGGACGGGGGGAGTGCTACCCGTGCCCGCCCCGTCCCGTTGCCATCCCTAGCTTCCATCACTCGTATGCTCAACAACTTTTTTCTAAAAAAAATCATTTTAAAACTTATAGAAAAAGAAGGAACTAACAATTTGCCATATCCATCCCTTTGCAGCAAAACTCCTCCACCATCCTATCTCTTGTTGCAGAGTATCTGGATCCAACAACTTGACTTCATTGCAAAAATGAGTTATGAACAAGAAAGAAAAAGAGTTATCTTATCTAAGCACCGAGAAAACAACAACGACACTCCATTTATACATGCCTATAAGACATTTACTTTAATTTTAAAATGCAATATAAAAAGAAGAGAAAATTTAGGTGCAATAATTTAAGTGTTCGTGGTTCTGTTTTTCAACAAAAAATATAATGTGTAACAGCTCATCAATCTAAAGTATAAATTTGTCCATATAAAATTACTCATTTACAATCACATTTGTATTTTAGATGTTAAGAAAAAATACCAAAGAAAAAATTGGAAGTAAGCACCCTTTTGGTGTAACTATATTCAGCCGTCTAATTTATTATTCATTATTTATTGATCTGCTTATTAGCATGCCTACTTGAATTGAAGAAATAAGGAGAAATAAAAGCATTCAAATATGAATTGATTAACAAAACCAATCACAACTGATCAAAGGAAAAAAAAACACAAATTTTTAAATTGACCTCATTATACATCCACTCCTGAGTCGTGACTTAGCCCACTAACCCTTTTTATGTGTTGTTTCATAACATTCATCTATATACTACTCCAAAGTCCAAACGGAAGAGGACTTACAAATATTTGAAATAACTAGTGTGATGTAAATATTATCTCCAAGCTTCTTTTAAGAAGAAAAAAGAAGTTAGCCTTATTGTAATTTTCTACATTACCCACCTTGCCATAATTGACGGGAAAATGGCGAGGACATAAATGAGTAAACTCAATCTCTCTAAACCACAAGTGGGTAAAAACAAATTTCACCAAAACCAATAGCAGAATACTGGAGAATTTGAAGGGGGGGAGACTGTAAACTTGACAGTATTAAGAATTATTAATCATATATACAAGGATGAGTACATACAATATTTGAAAACTATATATACAAACTCATTCAAGTCAGGGATAGATTTATATGTATTCTAGGGGCGGTTTGAGGCCCTCAAGCTAGTTGTCTAATCTGTCTTATGATATCCGAAATAATATTTCGAAAAAGATGGAATTTCCCCACTCCTTCATTAACCAGACACATAGCTTCTTAAGAGTCATACTCACAAATGACATTTTTATAACCCCTCTGCGAAGCTATGCAAAGCCCATTTTGAATAGCTTTCAACTTAGCTATCAAATTGCGAGCGGATCCAATCGATCCTTTGAATCCCATTAGCCACCCCCATCTTCATCGTGAAGCGAACTACCAAATTCCGCTGGTCTAGAATTGCCAATACTGCTCTCATCAACATTAAGTTACATTGAGCCCGCTGTTGGAGAAGACCAGCTCACCAACCGTGGTTTAGAGGTTTTGTTGCACTCTTCAATTGTCTCTGAAATCTTTTTAAGGATATCCTAATGGATCATGAATGAGTTCGTTCTGAATAATGATTTTTTTACATGTTCATACGTATATATATTAATGGATTAGGATTTTTTCTTTTTATTTCTTTTCATGTTATGAGAGAGAAAAAGATAAAATAATAAATTTAAATGAATCCCACCTACAAATAAATTTGCTTTTCTCTCTTAAAAAAAGAATAAGAGCATCCATATCCTATCCTATACTATACTAATACTATACTAATACTAATACTAAACAAAAAGACCCGTATCCATGGAAGCGGGAAAATGTAAATGGCGCGAAATACTCGCTTGGGTTCCACGTCGTAACCGCACATCTCATTTTTCAAATCACACGGCCATAATAAATATAAATAACTGAATACATATTTTCAATTTCATTCAAAGTGTCCCAAAAAATAAAAAACTCGCTCGCTCTCGCTATCGCTATCGCTGTCGCTGTCGCTCTCACACAAACCCTTGATCGCATCCGATCTGAGAAAACCATGGGGAGGCCGTCCAAGTCTGAGGCTTCTTCTTCTTCTTCAGATGAATCACTATCCACTTCCGAGGAGGACCACGACCACAACATCAACGACCAAGACGATGACGACGACGAACTCGAAGCGGTGGCTCGCTCCGCTAGCTCCGGCGGCGATGATCATCTTCCCGACGAAGCTGCTGAAGATGCCGATGCCGACGAGAATGAACAGGTATAACCATGATCTCATGACCATGCGTTTTTCTATTTCTATTTTGTATCTTTGTTAGAGTTAGGGCTTTGGTTTCCAGGTCCCGTTAAAATTAGATTTTCTGTTTTTTCATGTTAATTAAATTGCAAGTGAATCTAGATGGTTGTAGTTCTGTAGACTGTAGTTTAGATCGTCTTCAATGGCTAATGTCTTGTTAGCATTTCATCTCCATATAAACTTTAATATTTGTTTTTTTTTAACCGCTTCATTGTAGGATGAAAGTGATGCTGATCCTGAAATCAGCAAGCGTGAGAAGGCCAGATTAAAAGAAATGCAAAAAATGAAGAAGCAGAAGATTCAGGAGATTTTGGATGCACAAAATGCAGCCATTGATGCTGATATGGTGCGTGTATAACTATATATCCAACATAGGATGCCTCTACTTTTTTTATATTATATTGTTAAATAAATTATTGTTACATTGAATGCAGAATAATAGAGGAAAGGGCCGATTGAAGTATCTCTTACAGCAAACTGAGCTGTTTGCTCATTTTGCCAAAGGTGATCAATCTTCGTCTCAGAAGAAGTCAAAGGGAAGGTACTTTCTTAAGATTCATGAATACTATGCCATGTCAATTCCCATTCATTAGTTTTGTCTTCTTTCCTTTAAATTATACTGTGAATTATACGTTCATATATTTGATGTTCTATCAAAGGGTTTGTGAAATTTCTATACTATACCTAGAAAATCGTGAAAACTGTCTAGCATTAAAATGTTTGATGCATGGACAGAGTTTCTATATGCCCAAGTGTTTTAGATCACCCATTGGAACCTATTGTCTCTTAATTCTCCATTATAACTGAAGAATTCTTGCTAAAAGTCTTCCATTTTGAATTTAATTATATTTTATTCTCAAATTTATTTTATGTCATCAAATATTATCTAAATGTATGAGCAAAATGATGAAATATGAATTTTGTACCTCAATTTCTACGGGTGCTGGGCATAGTTCAGAAAACAAATAAAGAGTTGTGACTTATCTGATACTGACTTTGTGCTGTATACAAGAACTTATTCTGCATTGAATGTTGTCTATTTTAGGGGACGACATGCATCAAAAGTTACCGAAGAAGAGGAGGATGAAGAATACCTTAAAGAAGAAGAAGATGGTTTAGCAAGCACACGGCTGCTGACACAACCATCATGTAAGTGTTATTTCTTTGTTTATGTGCATACATGCATGGTCACACTGCTTTATTTTAGTGTCTCACGTTTGTGGTTTCGCCACTTTCCCTCCCTTTCTCTTTATCCACAATAGCACATGCTGATTTTCCTTCTGCCCATTTCCTCTGTTTGTATGGAAAAATGTTAGAATATGTGCTTTTCTGTTATAAATTATAATACTGGTTAAGGATGCATTGATTGTATAAAATTACAGAGGACTTTTAGATATGCCAAACTATTTAGGTTGATTCTTTTTCTGGTGGTGGAAGGCTTGCATTCTGGTTGCTGGATTTCTCATGGGGGCTACATGTCTAGATTGAATACATTCTAAAATCTTTTTTTCCTTCCATTCATGTACTCTTGCTTCCCTCTAGTTGGTTTCTAGTTTGTTGCCTGCTACTTTCCAATTCATATCTGATGGATTGCTCTTGCAATTTTGTTTTTGGGGTGCTGTTAATCTAATATGTGGATTCTTTCTATTCATATCTAATATTTTTTCGGTTCACTTGAATGTGAAATTGCTTGTTTATTCAACAGGTATCCAAGGTAAGATGAGGGATTACCAACTTGCTGGGCTAAACTGGCTCATACGATTGTATGAGAATGGTATAAATGGAATTCTGGCTGATGAAATGGTAGGTAGTAGATGGTGGTCTTAGATAAAAGTCTTGTTTTAATAACTGTAATCAAGCGTAATTACCTTATGATGTGTAATTTGATAAGGTATGAGTTGATTTAGGTAAGTCATGATAAATAAATATGCTGATTTGCAGGGGCTCGGTAAAACCTTACAAACTATATCTTTGTTGGGCTATTTACATGAGTTCAGAGGAATAACAGGTCCTCATATGGTGGTTGCTCCAAAATCCACTCTTGGAAATTGGATGAATGAGATTCGGCGCTTTTGTCCTATATTACGTGCAGTAAAGTTCCTGGGTAACCCTGATGAAAGGGTAAGATTAGCTTTGCTAGACAATTATTTTGTCAAACGTTACAATTGATGCTTGCTTTTGACACTTTTTCTAACGGTTTTAAATGACTGCAGAGGCATATAAAAGAGGATTTGTTGGTTGCTGGGAAGTTTGATGTGTGCGTTACAAGTTTTGAAATGGTAATCAAGGAGAAATCTGCTTTGCGTCGATTTAGTTGGCGTTACATAGTTATTGATGAAGCCCATCGAATCAAGAATGAGAACTCCCTCCTGTCCAAAACAATGAGGCTATACAATACAAACTATCGACTCCTTATAACTGGCACACCACTGCAGGTATAACTTATTGTTTATTATACATGATGGTGTTGTTATCTTAAGGAATGATATTTTTTTTATCTTTATTTTTAATTAATTCATTGGTCTCTTCTGAACTTGGAAGTGTCGTTATGCCAATTGTTCTCGGTGTAATTGACTTTAGTATGATCTGATTATTAAAAATGTTGTATCTAGTGAAAGAAACTGTTCTGTATGTTTGTAATAATGGAGGGTGGACTTGATTGTTTAGTTTTAAAATCTGAACGGTTTGTATGCTCATTCATTGGATGTAGTTGGTTGGGCATATCTGAATTTATCAACATGCACATTTTTTTGATACATTCTGCCTTCTTTTTTATACTTCAGATCCTTTTTAACTTCTTCATTTTTGTGAAAAGGGGTTGTTACGCAAGAATATATAAGAAATAATAAATACTGCTATAATTGTTCTTTGCTATGTTGATCATTGACAGAATTAGTTAGTTGTGATTTCATTCATAAATGTTATTTATTTTCTATTTTCTATGTTGCACGGGTACAAGCATCGAATACGATAAGAAACACAATTATGATGATTTTTTTAAAAGATTAAGATAAGAGTATTGCAATATATATCAAATAAAATACTTATATTTATATATATGTAAAAAAGATTAAAAATACTAAATCTATTCACTTCTGATCACCCCAACCCAAGCCCCATGCTTTCTTTAACTCATCTGGAAAAGATGAAAGTATGTAATTCTGTGCGATAATTTTGAGCTGGACAAGATTGCAAAAGTGAGAATATGCTTTGAGGGAGGTAATTAGTGAGAAGATACTTGAATACATTTTTCAGAATTTTCAAGTAATACTTTGAGGGCGGTGGGTATCCAAAAAAAATAATACAGGGATATGCTGAAAATACGGATGCAGCTATACCATGAGTGTTGGTATTGGATACAAATATGATATGGATATGTCACCAACTTTGAAGTATCTGCGCATCATAGTTGATTTTCAATCTTTAATAATAAGGTTTTCTCATTAATGATTCAAATTATATGCAACAGACAAATGCATATAATAATAATTGATCTGGTAAGTAACATAAAGATTACCTTTGCACCGTGGTGGGAACAGTGCGTATATAGGTAGGCACCAGAGTTTGAATCCTGCTTCCTACATTAGTCACATTTTGTGGGGGAAACATTAGACTGGTTCAACCTCTCAAAGGTTCATGATCGGTTTGAGTGATTCTGAGCGGTGTTCGCTGGTTCAAAGACTGGTTTTCTTTTTTCCAGTTATAGAGCCTTGACCGGACTGGCTTGTCGACTGGGCCATGGTTGAAGTGGTCTGATTTTCATTAGGCAAGAATATGTAAGAAATAATTAGCTCTTCTGCCTGGGCAGCATTAGTATGTTGTCCATAGCTACCAAATTCGCTTCCACCCATGTCATAACTGAGACTCAGTTTTTGCATGTACATTTGCGATTTGGATCGCTCTAGTTTATGATTCAGTTTGCTTAAAATGACAAATCTGTTCCCATAATAAAAATGAACGAGATCTGACAAAGAAAAATAGTAGTAAAGACAAGACCTCTTCGAATCGAGCTTGAGCTCTCCCTCCTGTGTTGTTGACATTTTAGTCATCAAGGATTTGAGATTTCTTAGAGTTTCAGTTCATTGAAACAAGGAAAAGAAAGAAAGTAGTAGTTGGTAAGCTCACCCGTGTGAATCAATTCCAGAATCTTGCAACGGGCAGCGGCTCCGGTGAGATGCTCCAGGCATGGTTGGAAAGTTAGAGTGGTTGTTGACTTGTGCGATACAGTTTCGCTATCAAAATGGAGTTCTACTTGGGTGGTTCTGTTTCTGTGACCTGCACTGTTGCTAGTGGATAGGCTGCCGAGAGAAGAAGTGTTAGTACAATAGTAGTGACTCGGAGTGCTTATTTGGGCATGAACTAGGGAGGGGAGAAAGTGGGCTGTACACTTATGTTTCTGATTTTATGTTAGGCCCAGCCCAATTAGGAAAATTAGGATTAATTGTATAGTTAGTTAGTGAGTTAGTTAGAGGTTTCAACTGTATAAATAGGGGAAGAGAGAAGGGAAGGAGGGGAGAATTATACTTTGTGAGAATTAAGCATAGGCTTGATTGTGAAAGGGGAAACCCTTGGAGGAGAATTACTCTCCTATTGTTCATTTCTTGTTCATTCATTCAATAAAGATTCATTCTTTCCTTTTCTTTTCCTGTGCTTTTCTTCTATATTCAGTCCATTGTTTTTAGGTTCCTAACATTTTATTTTTCAAAAAAAATTAATGGTCCATTTGAAGATCAAGACAGAAATACCTAAAAAACAAATAATTGCAGCTTAAGCTGTAGGCATCCACGGTGGTCTTCCTCTCTCCCGATGGTTTATATAGCTCGAGTAGAAAGTTGCCACAACCTTGGGGGGGGGGGGTTGCTTTATAGGAAGCCAAAAAATTGGGTTAACCAACCTCAATGTAAAACAAAAGGAAATGCAGCACTCACTGTTTCAGCTATTAAGTAGGAATAAAGTTACTATGAACCCAAATAAAAAAACACAATATTGAAAGCGTGCCGCGTACCATGATCCCAAATAGCGTACCAAATAAATATACCCCCACGTACCATATATTTGGTAAAGTGACATACCACATATCTCATACCTGTACCCGCATCTAGAGTATTGCGAACCAGGTAACTATGATGTGGTCTCTTAGCAGGTTTTCATTAGAGATGAGGTGTTGGGCACTTGGTCACTGAGAATTTCTGTGTATAGTCAAATAATTAGCTGGCAGTATTGCTCGTGTTTTTTTTTTCCACTTTCCCTTCTGCCCGACAGCTTAAATTTCTAAATTATATTTTTAGAGGCCTGGCTTTTTTTCAAATCTGAATTTTAATTCCCTTTCTTTGGTTGCATGCATAGTAATAATACACATGAGTAATGACTGTGGTTTGTTATGTTTAATGTTGCAGAACAATCTTCATGAGCTCTGGTCTCTTCTAAACTTTCTTCTGCCTGAAATTTTTAGTTCTGCTGAAACTTTTGATGAATGGTTTCAAATCTCTGGTGAAAATGACCAACAGGAGGTTGTTCAACAACTACACAAGGTGCGTTCTTAAACCTACTTGGTTGTTGAGTGTCTGTTAGGATTGTCTGATAGATACTAATATTTTCATTTTTCTGTGTATATTAAGGTCCTCCGCCCATTTCTGCTTCGAAGGTTGAAGTCAGATGTTGAGAAAGGGTTGCCACCAAAAAAGGAAACCATTCTCAAAGTAGGCATGTCGCAAATGCAGAAACAATATTATAGGGCATTACTGCAGAAGGATCTTGAGGTTGTTAATGCTGGTGGAGAAAGGAAACGTCTCCTAAATATAGCAATGCAACTACGCAAGTGTTGTAATCACCCTTATCTCTTCCAAGGTGCTGAACCAGGTCCTCCATATACAACAGGAGACCATCTCATTACAAATGCTGGTAAATATCTATTTATTTACATTCAGATACACTTCAAAAGCTCTTTTTAGACTTATCAATAAGATCTGAGATTATTTTTTTTTTTTTAAATATTTTGTTTACAGGTAAAATGGTTCTACTGGACAAGTTACTTCCTAAATTGAAAGAGCGTGATTCAAGGGTCCTTATATTTTCACAGGTCAGTTCTCCGTAAGCATAAGATTTTTGTCAACGATGGCTATTGATGTCTTATTTAATGCAACCTGGTGTATTTTGTTCCCATTCTTGCTTAATTTGTGCTCCTCCCAGATGACTAGGCTGCTAGACATACTTGAGGATTATTTGATGTTTCGCGGATATCTATATTGTCGCATAGATGGCAATACTGGTGGAGAAGATCGTGATGCTTCTATTGAGGCTTTCAACAAACCAGGAAGTGAGAAATTTGTCTTCTTGTTGTCTACTCGAGCTGGAGGTCTTGGCATTAATCTTGCTACTGCTGATGTTGTCATTCTTTATGATAGTGACTGGTGAGTATTTCAATCGATTGTGTCATCAGCCTTCTGGTTTGCATTGGTACCATAACTAATTGTTTGTTGATCATTGGTGGTGATATAATAGGAACCCACAAGTTGACCTGCAAGCTCAGGACCGTGCTCATAGGATTGGTCAAAAGAAAGAAGTTCAAGTTTTTCGATTTTGCACTGAGGTTATTTTTTACTTTATTATTCTGTTCACCATTACCTATGTAACCTATGTTTCTATCTAGGAAGCATAGATACAAACATGGGACACAGATACAACACGGCAGTGGATGCGCCAAATTTTAAAAAATATATTATATGCTATGGCTAATAAACAACGTATGAAATTAATTTTAACATTAAAACACATGCTAAACTAGAATAAAGACATTGATATTTCATAAGTCAGCATTAGTCGTTTTAGATAGTAGATACAATAAAATACAATCATTTATCTAAGCATTGTGGCATCCTACTTGTATTGGCTCAAATTTTCAAAAAATAATTGAAAGAGGTAAGCTAGAAGTATCCAAAGGTATTCGAGAAGTAGCTAGCACGACAAGAGACCAGTACAGCAACCATTTTGAAGTGTCAAAGCTTCCTACTTTCTGTTTGTGTTAATATCTCTTATTATGGTAATTGCACAGTATACGATTGAGGAAAAGGTCATTGAAAGGGCTTACAAAAAGCTGGCACTTGATGCTTTAGTTATTCAGCAAGGGCGATTAGCTGAGCAGAAGAGTAAGGATTTTCAAGATGACTTTTCTTGTTTCTTTCTTGCAAGAATTATATATTGTCTAATATGATACAAATGGTTTATGTGCGCAGCTGTAAATAAAGATGAGTTGCTTCAAATGGTTAGATTTGGTGCTGAAATGGTTTTTAGTTCCAAGGACAATACAATTACAGATGAGGATATTGACAGAATTATTGCTAAAGGAGAGGAAGCTACAGCTGAACTAGATGCCAAGATGAAAAAATTTACTGAAGATGCTATCAAATTTAAGATGGATGACAGTATGTAACCCCCACAATAACGGTTTATTCGCTGTCATCAAATCTGTTGTGTTGTTTAAATTCCTGTATACCCTTCAACCTTTTCTTTTTGCTGCTCACCTGTGTGCTCTTCTTTTAAGAGGTAGCAAATAAACGCTTTGTGCCAAAGTGGAGCCTTATTGGGCTTTCCATGTGTGATTCATCCTTTCGAAACCGTATCCTTCTTATATTGAAAGAATGAACTAATTAACATGCTCTTATCCTTGCTTATTTCATGCATTAATTTTGGTTCTAGATACATAAAACCTACAAGTCATTTGTTTTACTCTTTATGTTTAGTGAAATCATCTTCGCTATTAAAACATGCATACAAGCACAAGTTTTTGGCCCCCGTTTATCAATTTAATGTTGTTTTTTTAGCTCATATGCCAATTTAAATTTACTAATATTAATATTTTCTTTTTGTAGCTGCTGAGTTGTATGATTTTGATGATGATAAGGTAAGTTGACATTTTATATTGTTTTTGCTCACTATAATGGACTCTTTTTTATTGCTCAATTTTGCATCAATCCCTATTCCCTGTTCTCTTATCTTTTTAATCATGTATCTGCATGTACTTTTTGCTCTTTAAATGAAGGATGAGAACAAAGTTGATTTCAAAAAAATTGTGAGTGAAAACTGGATCGAGCCACCAAAACGAGAGCGGAAGCGCAAGTAAACATTGCCCTTCATTCTATACGTTGAGTTATTGACTATTTTTTCGCGATCTGATGTATGATCATTTTTGGATCTTTTACTCATAGTTACTCAGAGTCTGAATATTTCAAGCAAACATTGCGCCAAGGTGGTCCTACTAAACCAAAGGAGCCCCGCATTCCCAGGATGCCTCAATTGTAAGCTGCTCATGAAACAATGTTTTCTTTTTGACATAGTGCTTCTGTTTTGACTGATAATTTTGAATTCTGTTGACCTCAGGCATGACTTCCAGTTTTTTAACACACAAAGGCTGAGTGAGCTGTATGAAAAGGAAGTACGCTATCTCATGGTGGGTAAAATAAATATTCTAATTTACATTTTTATTGTTCAGCTTAGCAAATGTGCACATATTTTGGTGCTTATATTATTTAACAAAATTTCAGCAAACACATCAGAAGAATCAGTTAAAAGACTCAATAGATGTTGATGAACCAGAAGGTACATAAGTACACTCCACATTGTAGTTTTCTTCACTTTTTATATGTATATAGTTAATTTATTAGTGACATGCATGTTGAATGTTTAGAGGTGGGAGATCCGTTGACTGCTGAAGAGTTGGAAGAAAAGGAGCACCTGCTGGAGGAGGTGAGCAGATTTCTTTATAAACTTGGCTTTGATACAGGTCAA
This sequence comes from Ammopiptanthus mongolicus, assembly GCA_039655645.1. Taxonomy (NCBI): domain Eukaryota; kingdom Viridiplantae; phylum Streptophyta; class Magnoliopsida; order Fabales; family Fabaceae; genus Ammopiptanthus; species Ammopiptanthus mongolicus. The sequence goes on along the minus strand of CM077350.1, from coordinate 77,479,325 downwards.
TTTATCTTTTGTTTTAATTTTGGTATTTGATGAACATAGGGATTTTCATCGTGGAGCCGGAAGGATTTTAATACTTTTATTAGGGCTTGTGAAAAGTATGGCCGAAATGATATAAAAAGTATTGCTTCTGAGATGGAAGGAAAAACAGAGGAAGAAGTGGAAAGATATGCTAAAGTCTTCAAGGAAAGATACAAGGAATTAAATGGTAAGTTATAGCCAATATGAAAATAAACTAATCTTTTGTAGTACTAAAATACTTTGCAGTATCCAAATGAGTGTTACACCTGTAATTTACAACCTAATTTTTCAATAAAATCGATTTGCTTGTTTCATTTAGCCAACAACTGAGTGTTGAATGTGCTGACCAGGACCGTGTAGAGTGTTCTATTGAATTAAACTACAGTGCACTTTGTCTTGGTTCTTTTTGATGTGCCAGCTGAAGCTTGAAATTAGTTTCTTATTAAAATATTAACGGTTTGTCTAAATTGTGCATTTTGACTTATTTCTGTAGATTATGATAGAATTATTAAAAATATCGAAAGAGGGGAGGCGAGAATATCTCGGAAAGATGAGATCATGAAAGCTATTGGGAAGAAGTTGGACCGCTACAAGAATCCGTGGCTAGAGTTGAAGATTCAATATGGGCAAAACAAAGGGAAGTTATACAACGAAGAATGTGACCGATTCATGGTGTGAATTCTATTTATTTATTTTATGTCCAGTTCCATATTTCATCTGTGTTTTCCAGCAGACAATCCTTGCGTTGTTTAACTTTGCTGCAAAATTTGCAGATATGCATGGTTCACAAACTTGGCTATGGGAATTGGGATGAATTGAAGGCAGCATTTCGAATGTCACCCTTGTTTCGTTTTGATTGGTTTGTCAAGTCTCGCACAACCCAGGAACTAACAAGGAGGTGCGACACCCTCATTAGGCTGGTAGAGAAGGAAAACCAAGAATATGACGAAAGGGAGAGACAAGCTCGCAAAGAGAAGAAACTTGCCAAGGTTTGTATGACTTTTTAACCCAAAATATTTTGATTTTTTTTTTATGGACATCGATAGCAACTATTGTTTTACTCAAGTTTGACAAATCTTTCAGAGTATGACGACCCCATCAAAGCGTGCCTTGCCAAAACAGACGGAGAGTCCATCTCTGAAGAAGCGCAAGCAGTTAACTATGGATACCTATGTAAGCTCGGTACGTTTCTTTGCTAAATATGTATTATATGCCATCCCATCATCTTGATTACATATATATATATAAGTTAACATGTTGCGATTTTACTGAACCTGACTGTGGGTGGTATTGTGGCAGGGTCAGAGGAGAAAATAAATGGTCGTATGCCCTTAACTACATTACTGAGTTTGGGTAAGGGACGAAGCCTTGATGATTTTAATGGGCCCAGTTGAGATAACAATTGATGGTCAGGTGTAGCTTCCCAATTCCAACGCTACCCCTCTCCCGCTGGGTCTCCCTTTTTTGTTTTTAATTTTTGTAGGCCCGAAAGATAACCTTTGAAAGGGCAGTTAGCCGCAGATAGTTCAGTATATTTAATCCAATATATATAATATTATGTAATTTTTGCGTCACCGTATCCTGAAATTGATTTCAATTATACTTTTTAAATAAGAGCGTTATTTTTATAGTTTGTATCGACTATTATTTTAAAACAAAATGTAACTTTAATAGAAAGAGGAAAATTGTAAGACTTAATGAAAATAGGGTGTAATATATTCAATTATATAAATTAGGGTGAAAAGTGCAATGAAATTGATAAATTGGGGAGACGGAATGTATTTAGTCCTTAATTATAGAAAACTAATCTATATAATTTTGAGATGAGACGTCTATCCGTTCTCGCTTTAATTATAAACTTGGGTCGCTTTGGTATTTATGTTTCTATCTTTTACGGTTTTACCCCTTGTATCTGAGATTTAGTCAGTAAAAGGTGCATTTACAATTGTTTCCAAATTGAATTAGTTAGTCGAGTGTCATTGAGATATAATTGAGTTTCTCAATTTCGTGCTTCAGTTTCATATAACTAACAAAAAAAATTCTTTGGGGTTTGTTTGGCGCATGAAACTGAAATTATAGTGCAGAAACAACTTAATTTCAATTTCAATTTTATTAGAATTGATTTACAATCCTAAATTTGATGTTTGTGTAAAAAAATTGGGTGTAGAATTATAACTTAAAATTCAATTTCCCATTGTGGTAGTGAGGCAGCAGCGAGGATGGTGGTGGCAGCGGTGAGAGGTGGTGGTGGTGGTAGTAATGTGGTGGCGGCGGCAGCAGGCAATGGTGACAGTAGTGTTGTTTTCTTTTGCTTGTGTTGTCTCACTGTGTACGGAATTTATAAATTTTACGGTAGGGTTTAAAAATTGGAAAAATGTTTATGCTGGTTATATTTAAATCTCATCCACCTTGACATTATGATTCTAATTGGACTTCCAAACCTGAAAATTAGAATTCAAAAGACTTAACACTAATTTCAAGTCTCAATTGCATGCTCACTTACACTTAAGAAAAGTGATTATGTAGATTTTATCTTCACGAATTCTTCATGGACTCCCGTGCAAGTCGATAAATAATACCGTCGTTTTTTTCTGTAACTTTTAATGATCAAAATAACTAAATAAGTTTACTTTGGAGTCTTTGATGGGTTCATTAGAATAGTGCGAGTAATATCAGTCATACTAGGTAGCGAAGAGGAGGGCTAGTGAAGTTTCATTATTCCAGATCCAGATTCTGGGAATGTGAAGATGGTTTAGGGTTGGTTTGTTTAAACTTTTTTAAGTAAAAAAGGTGCTTTTTTTTTCCATACAGAAATTACTTTTGATACTTACATATTTGTTTAGTTTGATTTTTTACTTAAAAAAGCAGAAGTTACCAAAAAAGCTGAAAAGCACTTTTATGAGAAGTTATATTTTCTCACTTCTCTAAAAAAGCTTTTGATTTACATGAAAAAGTTTACTAAAAGTACTTTTATGATTATAGTTAAACGTAAAATAACTTCTAATTTATATAAAAGCTATACAACAAAAATCATTTTTCAAAGTATTTTAAAATACGTTCTTTAAACTTAAACAAACAGCCCTTAGTAGTTTCATAGATTTTCATATTGATCCTTGTCTACGCTGTAAGCTAGCTTTCATAATGACACCACTGACCATCGAAATTTAACCCCAAATTTTATTATGTTCATTTCTAAGCGTCTAAGGTTGCGCACCTTAGACTATAACATAATTCGTTGGAGGCCAAGCCACAGTTGGAACTTACTACATTTGTTTAATACAATTCAGCTTATGTGTGCCTACATTCCCGCATTTTATGTGCGAGAGAAAATGATATCGTGAAAAATGAGATAATCAACCTTTTTTTTTATAAGCCGAAAACATGAGACTCAGACATAGAATAGAGACTGTACGTACGAGTATAAGATGTGACAGCAATGACACCCACACCAAATCCACTAAGCTCCCTGCATGTACAAGCAAATATGAGGGGGCAAAGATTATATAAACCTTTCTTGCTCTGTAACACGAACCTACAAATCCTTAGTACATAAACGAGCACGTTGAATTGATATTGTACGAAATGATTGCAATTAAATGGCCCGATACTACATCCAAAAACCCTATATTTTTTTCAACTGTGTTTCCTTGACATGATGATATCATCCATCAACCACCGGAGTGATGCGGGAGAACATTCAGAATGCTTATTCCCTGGGCAGACCTATGACCCTCTGGCAAATTTCTCTTCTGTGACTCAATCAACATACATGTCTTGTCTTCTCTAAAAGATGAACAGCAAAATGAATTGGTGTTCTGACCTGTTTTACTCATTCATTTGTAGCATCAAAGCTACCCATTGCATTTGCTCGCTTTTTTTCTCTCCAATTCTCACCCCATACTTTTGCCTCTGCAACTGCACGTTCTCTGTCTAGGTCGCGATTCCTTGGAGTTTCTCTAGCTCTTCCAGTATTTACAGGGCTGCTTCTCTGAGATTCCTGCCTTTCTACATCATCCAATCCCCATTTCCTCCCTGACCCACCACCAACTTCACTCCTGCCTAACTCTATCCCAGCACTTGTGTCCCTACCATCTCGCTTCCTGAAATCAGGTGAGTTTCTATGGGTGGAAGGGGAACCAAGCCTTCCACGATCCGGGCTATCCATGCCATCTGCCATACTCCTCCGGTCATCCCTATTCCTAGGCGTTGATGAACCACCTCTGTTAGACTGACTGGCTGCATTTGGATCATATGTCTGTGAGGCCAGGTATGTGAGAGCAGTCACAACATCCCCAATAAGAGGCCTTGTAGCAGCCTGTTCCTGCAAACACATTGCTGCAACAGCAAGTGCTTGGTACAGCCCTCGCATGGGATAACAGCCTTGAAGTAGAGGGTCAGCCATTTTTGGGAACTTCCTACGGTCTTTAAAAAGAGGTCGCGCCTACAAAGTTCCGTGCCCAAAAAGATATTAAAGCAAATGGAAGTAGGTTTATTTCATACTAATTTAGAAGGTTACTGAAATATTAACATCCAAGCCATTGCTCCATGATGTATGGTTTAGAAGGTAAAACAAAGATGACCAGGTGAAGAACTTAACTTACCCATGCAACGAGATTATGCTCTCCTTGTGCACGTGTATTATCAATAGCCTTGCGCCCTGTAATAAGTTCGAGGAAGACCACTCCGAAACTGTAGACATCGGACTTCAGAGTTAGTTGCCCGGTCATTGCATATTCTGGGGCACAATAGCCATATGTTCCCATTACTCGTGTGGATACATGAGTCTTATCACCAACTGGACCAAGTTTTGCTAACCCAAAATCTGATAACTTGGGATGATAACCTTCATCAAGGAGGATGTTGGATGATTTCAAGTCTCTATATATTACAGGGGGGTTTGCCTTGTCATGCAAGTACTCCAATCCCTTCGCTGCACCAGCTGCTATTTTCATCCTTGTGTTCCAGTCGAGGGGCTCCTTGTCAGGAGGAAGATCTGAAAGTAGTCCCAGAGTCAGAAGGCTGAAACCTTATATGGGTTGATTTCTAATAATAACATACAACTCAAAAGCAGTGTTATACTTCCTAAACCCTAAACATACAAGCCAGAAGGGTCTGTCCATCATGTACAATACACTTCCTAACATATTTGCAGTAGCAACAGAAACCAGGAAGCATTAGATCAGCCAAGTAAGAACCTCCAATTGCTGATAATATGAAAGAAAAACGGAATAAACCTCGACAGAAAACCAAACATTGCTAAGGTCAATTAATCCTGTGATTCTTTTGAGTAAGGAGGCAAAATGCTAAAAGTATAATTACGGAGTAAAATTGTATCCAAGAAAATTGGATAGCCAGTTCGGAACTTAGAGACCAGATTTTTTTTTTGGGGGGGGCGGGGGTAAATGAAGAAATTTATCAGAGAGGATGAAATATGACACAATATAACGGACACAAGAAAAACAAGCAAAAATACAATAAAGTTCTCCCATCCCACCACAGAAATGACTAGGGTAACACCCTGAAAATAATAGTTCTGCAAATACCATAAAAAAGACAAAAGAAAATGCTGTGCAATATATATGCCTAATTCCTTTCTGAAGACTTTTGGCACTCCCCTCCAGCCAAATTCAGCGAATAGCTGCAAACAGCAAAGTTCCTTTATAACTTACCCTCCTTACCAATCCCTAAACCTCAATAATCAAATCAGCATGAATTGCTCTGCTTAGCAGAACAAAATCATGATTTTCTGAATACTCCCTATGACTACACAAAATAGATCTGGCAGCTGGGCATCAACTAGAATATTGTAGACTTTTAAAAAAGACATAGCCAAGGCCATTTGGTTTTGGAAAATAATGTAAACCCATCATTCTGACTTATCATTTAGTCAAAAGTAAATTATAGAATATAAAGTCAAGTTTAGTAATTTAAATAGGCTTCCTTCTGGTAACTTATCATTTAGTTTTACAGAAATCAACAACTGCCAAAACCTACATCATGACTAGGTGAATCAATTCATTATCAATATTTCCATTTGCCACACAAGTAGAAAAGTATCTACAATAGTAGTACTCTCAGAAGTGTTCATGTCACTCCCTGAATCCTAGATCCATAACTAATATTAGGGTAACAATTAAGAGTATCCATATGACCAATGCAACGTCATGCAAACAAGCTAAAATCATTGAATGTTATGAAGTACAAACATCCATATAGAACAAAATAACAAATAACAGCTATGAGCCTCTAGTTTGAAGAAACCACTGATGATATATTTTTATGGAAAATATCAATTATTTAATGGGAACCATGATTAGGCAAATATTAAATGATCTCTTGGGAGACAAGCACACCATGACTAGCAGAAGGACAAGATAAATTGGTTTGTAAAATTTTTCCTTAAAAAAAAAAAAAAAAAGAAATGTGATGCATCCTCATTTTTTAAAATGCTTCTTGAGCAGTATATTTCACCCCCTTTGATGTTTTAATAGCCCCTTAAGATTCTTATTTGTTTCTCCTTGCTGTCATGTCAAATAGTAATGGAAGAAACTGCCTATTCAACAGAGCATCCAATAGTTTTCCTTCTTCATTCATTACCTTTTAACACTGTTCTTTCTCAAATCAAGTTTAACCTTTGGAACTTTGACATTTTGAGACATTAGAAAAATTGAATTAACATGAAATTTATTATTTTTTTATAATATGAAAGCACAATAATTCAGGCAGCAAAGGTTTCAGAAAAGACAAAAAGGAATGCAATCTGACCATGTAAATGATCCTCCAAAGACCCCAATGGCATAAATTCATAAACAAGCAGACGCTGATCACCATCAGCACAATAACCAATTAAGTTCACAAGATTTGGGTGGTGTAAGAGGCTGAGCATGAGAACCTCCACCAAAAATTCTCGATTTCCTTGAAGGCCATTTCGGTCAAGCTGTTTTACAGCAACTACCTGCACAGACATTATTCCATCCACAAGGATTAAGGAGAGTCAGTAACACAGTAACGACTAAATGAAAATTGATGATGGATGTATATTAGTTTCCAAGACCAAAAATAACGCATTATCTTTATATCATATGAAAGGTATTAGGTTGAGCACATATCGTGAATCCAAAATCTTTGTCGCGGCAGTTGCAACTTACTTGCCCCATGCTCTCAAGGTAGCCTTTGTAAACACGCCCAAAGCCCCCTTCACCTAATAAACATTCTGGCCTAAAATTATTTGTAGCAGCTGCAAGTTCTCGGAATGTAAATGTTTGTGCAGCAATAGTGGCTGTTGGCCCATCCTTTGCAACTGGCGGTTCCTTCTTAGGATCTGAGCCACTCCGTGATTTTGATTTATCTACATAAATAATAACATATAAGTAGGCATGAAAAAACAGAAAAATATAGATACGCGTGAAATTGGAGAATAAAAAGTATGCAGAGAAGGTGATGCTGTGATGTTGATGCTGCAAATCAATATGCAGCCACTGCCACATGAGGAGTAATGGGAATGGCATATAACACTTAAAAACAGCAAGACAACCATATGCTGCTTCCTTGTAAAACACTAGCAATTATCTTTCAATGAAACAACCTAATGACAAGGGCTTCACATTGTAAAATCACATATTGCATCACATCATCGGTTAGAATGTGATTCAAGTAGTTTTAATAATCCCAATTGTCCAGTAGCACAAATTAAAGCATGGTATTTAGATTCACCTGAACAAACATAAGGTTTCACTAGATAGGGCATTCCACATTTTCTAGAGGCACAAAACCCATGTTGGTAAAAAATTATACACCTTTGACATACAATTATCTAGAACATTGAATACTTCACTCAAAATGCAGCTATTAGCACCTACAATGCCTTGCGTCTCAGAATTGTTAAAAAACGGAAAAGGCTATGGAACAATGTGATATGCTTGTTATATCCGAAGCCAAGGAGAGATATTCAACGGTATATGCCCCTTAATAAGAATGAAATTCAATAAACTGAAGTTTAAAACCTATCCACAACCCTTCAAACTATTTCACAAACTGAAATGAATCAGATCAAATCAATCACTAATTTCAATGAAAAAACAGGGCAAAAAAACTACGAAAACGCGTAAAAAATGCAAAATTAAACAAAATTGAAGGCGACCCAGTAAGGAAAGTAGGTGGAAAATGGAAGGGAGAAGGAGTTTATGAAAGAAAGTTCGGAAATTTGATGTGACCTGAGGTAAGGGTGTTGGAATGGTGAGAGTGAACAAGTGAAACTTGTTTAAAAGAATTGTTGTTGTTGGGCAGTTGCTTCAGCTCCTTGTTGGACGATCCAAAACAAGGAAAACACCCACCCATATCCAAACCAAATCAACAACCATTCACTCTCTCTGTCTGCAGAGTAGAGTAGACGAATACGATCTTCAATTATCCACCAACATGCCGGACAACAACCAGATCAACCAATCCAACAAACTGTTCTAGCACAACCTAAAGAAGAAGAAGAAGAAGAAAGGGAAACAAAATCAAAATGTAATAAAAAACATTAATATTAAATAATGGTAGAAGAAAACTAAATATATATATGTAGACCCTGAGGTAAGGAGTTGGAGCTCTTTAAACAAGTGATCAGAGATTCGATTTTGATTCTTGCGTATGAAAAAAATCTGATCAAAAGATTTCAACTCTTAAATATTTTTTAATATTTTAAGGGATTAGTCTTTATAATTATGTGCGGAGGATATCCATGAAAACCAAAAAAAATATATACATTTATAGACCGATAGAAAATTTAATTAAATTTAGAATTTGGAATACTTAATGGGGTTTGAATGGAAATCAAGAATTTAAGGTGGATTAATTGATGAACATAGTTAAGTTGCATAATACACGATCTATGGAGTTAGGGGACAACGAGATTGCCACTAACTACTGTTTGTAATTGTATAGATTTTCAACTTGGTGTGAGATTTCACTTTCGCCTGCATTTCTGAATAATTATTACTAAGGCGTAGTTTAATAATAATAATAATCGCGCTGGGGTAGTGGGACCCACCCCAAAGATGTGTGATGGACATTCTTAACACATGTTTTAATTTTTAGGAAAGTTTTACGCAGGATTGGCTGATTTTGGGGAGAGGGAAGTGGGGGAGAGAGAAGTGGGAGAGAAAAAAAAAAATTTATGTGTTAGGATAAGAAGAGAAAATAGGTGAGAAAGAAAAAAAATGAAATGGGACCCACATAAAATAAAATCTCTCCAAAGGTGGAGAGAAAACTAATAAAAGTGGGGACATAATAAGAAATACCAATTTCATCCTTTTATTTTCAACAATGATATAAATTTATTATTATTGTTATAAGGGTAAAAATGTAATTGTATTAAAATTTAACTTTTCTTTCTCTTATACTTCTTTCCTTTTTCTCTCCATCCAAACAATCTAAAAATTCACTCTTTCTCTATCCATTTTCTCTTCTCTCCTACTTCTCTCCTCCCTACTTCTTTCTTTTCTACTTCTCTCATCATCCAACCAAAGCATTAGTGGAAGAAGTACTGTACACACAATAAATGATGACTGCCAAGAAAAACAAAACAAGAATAATCCACAGATGCCAGAGAACAAGATGCAGTGTGTACTGTGCGGTCTCAATTGTCTGCCGTTGGATGATGGGTCAATTGCTGTTGCGGATGCTTCATCCACTGCTGCAGATTCTACACTACATCATCATTTACAGATTCCAAGTTTTGTTCCTTATAGTGGCATAATAAAAAAATGAGGCGTTTGTTAGAGTTCTACTATGCATACATACTACAGATTGAAAAATTAAAAAACATCATTCTTTTAAAAAGAATTTACTATTTTCTTTAAGTAAATAATTAGTATTTATGACTAAATTTCTTTTCTTTAACTAATTAAATAATATTTATTAATAAATTAAATCACTCATAATCCACAACCACCGCAAAGGAGACAATTACTAGGGATATAATCAGATCAATTTTGGATCGGATTCGAGTGATTTATAGAATCCGACTCAATTGAAAATTGATCAGATTGGATCGGGTTGGATTTCGCAAAAAAATTGTATGGATCCAAACCAAATCAATTTGATTAAAATCGGGTTGGTCCATAACAAATGATCGAATACCCTATTTTTAATTTTATTTTATTTTACTTTTCAAAAAAAATAGTTAAAAAAACAAAAACAGAGAAAAATACTTAAAAGAATAATACTTACAGAAAAATTAACACCTGTAGTTAGACCTTTGTATCGATCAACTATTAATCATAATTGTTTTTCATCTATTACCATATAATTTAGTTTCTTTAGACTTTAGGAATACTATATTAATTTTTTAATAAAAAACATTACTATAATAAAACTAATAATAATATATTTAAATTTAACATTACTATAATACCGAATTCAAATTCGTTGAATCTGATATCCGAACTGATTCTCTTTGAATTCGGCATTTAAAATTCAACCTGATCTGATGAATCGATCGAAATCACCAAAATCGATTCAGATCTATCGGATTCGCGAATCGGGTTGAATTCGCTGACACCCCTAGCCACCACTGCTTAGGACAATCAGGTCCAACCACCTCTTGCACGAAGGGAGGAAAAGGAGGAGAATGGAAGCGTATAAGCTTAGAGGCTTTGTTCTTATTTTATTTTTAAAAGGAAATTAAAAATTAAAAAATGCAATCAAAGGTTTGGATTTAAGCAAAATGATTAGTTGGATTTAGTCACCGTTAGTGGTCTAACTAAGAGTTAATAGAAAGATTGATTATACTGATAATAGGAGTTTAAGGACTAATTGGGACGAAAAAAATAGTTGAATGGTTGATATTATTTACAGTATGAGTTTAAATAAATTCTTAAAATATTTACATTTTCAAAAAATTGACAAAATTTTATTATTATTGATGTAAATTGAATGATACTTGTGAATAAGGCAAGGTATGCCCATACAAGAAAGATAATAACAATTTTTAGGGTGCGTTTGGAAGAGCTTATAGGGAGCTTATTTGAACTTATGATAATAGCTTATTGAAATAAACTTATGCAAATAGTTTATGATCTTCCTAAAAGCTCTTTTTAGCTTATTTCCATAAGCTTGTCAGAAAAGCTTATGAAAATAAATTGTTTTTAGCTTATTTGAAACAAAACACTTATTGAATAAGTGTTTAATTAAGTTATTTACCCAAACGGCCAAACGCACCCTTACTCATTTTAACCTATATTATGCTAACTTAATACTTTTGACGTTTTAGGTTTGCATTCTTTTGACACTCTACCTCCGGGATAAAAATCATTGTCCTATTTATATGTCTCACTTCTTGTCCCACACATAAATTTTGGGAAAAATGCATGCCCCCCTAAACTTTAGCCCATTTACAAAGTAGTTAGTATAAGAGTTAGACATTTTTAATAATATAATAATTTATTATTAGTTTACTGTGTAAAAAGTCTTTTTATAACAATGCATGATATTAAATAGAATAATGATATTCTCACATTTTTTCCAAATAGTTCTTCTTGCACCTAAAAGAAATGTAAGAGAAAAGAGTATGTAAATATCGTCTTTCTGTCAAATAAACCAACAATACCCTGTTATTTTGTTAGCGCTTGTGGCGATGTTTTAAAAATCGGTCAAACTGGAGGATGGAAAAGGAGAACGATTCATGGTTTAATCGGTTTAACCGGTGGTTGAATCAGTGTGTGTGTGTGTATATATATATATATATATATATATATATATATATATATATATATATATATACACATTAATAAAGCAGTTATAATTTCAACATTGAACTATATTAACTGCAACATATAAGAGCTGAGTGAATTGGGTTTGGACTGAATCCCCAACCCCCAAATAAATCGGACCAAAAGTACCTTTCTATTTTTTAGGAAAAAAACAAGTGAAATAATGAATGGGTCGATTTTCAAAAACTAGTTTTACACTGATTTAACAAGTTTTTGTATTGTCAGACTGTTTTTCCGATTCTTTAGTTCAATTAGGATCGGGGAAGCATCTAGTTGATGGTCCAACCAGATCGATTGGACTGTCCGGTTGAACCGATTTTCAAAACATTGGTTAGTGGATATCCTAAATTGTTTAATTTATTTCCTTTTCCTTTTATTTTTGCTCCTGTTCTTTTTCTTTTCGATTTTTCGATAATTCATAATTTTTTAAATAATTTTGTTTACGCGGTTGCAGTTTATACTTTATTGTTCAACTTGCAGTCCGCCGCTCACGCGTGAATCACAAAGTTGTTTATTAGATTATGTTATGTAGGTGGGAGGGAGTAGTTCACAAGCACAACGAAGAAAAGGTTTTATCATTCAAAATAGGTGAACTCTATGGTATCTTTAACGTAATTTTATTCAGTTTAAGTGATCTAATTAGATGGTAAGAATCATTTGATTTGATCCACTAATATGATTCATTTAATTAAGGTGACGTATTTTGACTGAATAATATAATTTTTATTAGGTATAAGTGAATATTATTGATTTTGGATTTTAGAATAACAAAAATTGCTAACTTTTTAAAGTGTGTTTGCTTTTCAGTTGGACAATGTACTTTGGTTACAACATGAATTTTTTTCTTTCAGGTACAATCCAAATTGTTTTACAATGTTGCCACCCGAAACGTACATATGCAGTTCCAAACGTGCAAACAATCAGGCTCTTAACCATCTATGAAAAATTACATTGTATTCAATTTAAAAGCTCTTTCTTCGTATTCAGTCGTTAAACTATTTCTATTTTGAAGATATGTTAAGAGTAGGAACCAATGGTCTTGCCGATTTTCAAGAGTGATCACAGAAGTCAGAAGTGGATTGACTGTTCGGTTTAATGTGTTTAGTGCACTCCAATGATCACAATCCTGTTACGTTAACGTTGGTATGAATCATGAATTTTCAGAAGCCTATATAAATGCAAATCTCTATTGCGACTTAGTGCAACGTTATTATCACTTTAAATTATTTATTTATATTTTTATTAACTAGTTTTCTTTAATTTTTATTTTATAAAATTATCATTAATTAATAAAAATATGAAAAACAAATAAAAATATCAATAATCTCATTATGCAATTTAACGTGAGATAATTGCTTATAGGTGCTATTTCGTATCAAGCAAACTGCAAACAAATAGGATAATTACTAGTAAGTATTAAGTGTATTGTACGTGTATTTTCAAATTTTGAAAAATATAAATAAATTAAAATTATAGAATATTTTTAAAAATATTAAAATTAAAAAGTGATATATATATTATTAATTCAAGGAGAATCTAAACAGTATAAAATTAAAAAATATTTTAATTTAAAAGGAATATATACATTAATTTTAAAAAGTTAAATTTAAATATTAAAAATGTAATTTAAAAATAAAATATGCATAATCCATTGTGGAGTAATTATTTCCAAACTAGCAATCTCCTCTAATAATACCTTTTTGGCGAGTTCTGTCATACCCACAAAGTTGAAAAGGTTTTGATATCCTTCCAACATGGTCCAACTTAAATATGATAAGACGTTTATTGTCTACCTCGTTATTATGTTGGTAATTGTTTTTTTTTTGAAAAAAAAAATATAATTTATTCTTATTTACGAAGTATCCAATAGGATTTTTTTACAAAATTAGAAGTTTAAAACCTAGATTCCAAATCCAATATGAGTTTCACAAAAGTGAAAAAGGTAATAATATTCAGATTATATAAAAAATTTCGTTGATAAACGGTTAAATGATCTATAATTCTACTATGAACTTTTGTTGATATTTGACCTCATAATGGGGAGAATATATTTTCACCCAACATTTTTTTATTAAAAATAATTTAGTTTAAACAATGACTATCAACACTTGTATAAACTTACAGAAATGGAAAGGCCGCGAATAACTAAACAATGATTGGTTGAGTGGTAAGCATCTCAATCCTATAAAGAAGAGAATGCAAGTTTGAATTCTAGTGAAAATACTCTAGTTGGTAGGTTACGAAAACCAAGAGTTAATTCGTTGCTCTAAGCAGATAATCAAGATTTAGTCTCATAGTCAGTCCAAATGGTCGAAACTTGTGAGATATTTCGAAACGTCACTGGAGAACCAAAGACCATAATTACGGTGGTTTATAAAAAAAAAACGATGAATAAATTTTGCTTTGTTAAATAATCGCATAGAAGGTTAGGTACTATATGAACCCAAATTTTGTGAGAAGGGTTCAATTGATAACATACATCTTCTTGTTGTAAAAAAATATATTAGAATTTCGTAGAAAATGTAATTTATTCATGAAAAATTATTCATTTTCGTGGTCTACAAATAATAATTTGATTCAAAATACATGAATCAGTTAAATATCATTAGAATCATAATTTATTTTTATATGCTATTGGAGAATTGCACGTCTTAATCCCGACAGAAATTAACCACTGCTAACGATAGTGGATATTTCGTATTTATATCATGGTTACCAAAAAAAAATATGCCCACCAGCATTCTTGCAAATGATCGACTTTAATTCAGTTGATGCTCAATAAACAGACCAATAATATAGAGCAAAAATACAAAGGAAAAGGAAAAAGAAAAAGAAAAGATAAAGTTCACACGATTAATGTGGCAGCTGGAAGCCTGGAAATGGGATGGTAAATGACTTCATAAATTAAACAAACTAGCATAATTTTTTAAAAGAAAAAAATAATACAAACGAGGGCTAAAGCCCAAAACCATTCTGACATGTCAGCCCCTATTGTTTAAAGAATCAAATAAAGAAAATCTTTATGGGGAATTAGTGTATTTAATAGTTGAAGGACAGTGATATACTTAATTTTTTAATGAAAATTTATTTTTTTGGATTTCCTTAAATAATGTCCTTAGGACACTCCTTAGCATGACCCTAACTTTTAAGGTCAAAATCTGGCTTTCTTTTATGATGATATAATTTAAGAAGTGCATTATAATGTGAATCCAATTCCCCTCTTCTTTAAAGATACAACTCTTCTAAATTGAGATTGAGTATAAAGTAAAAAAGTAAGAGTATATTCATAATTGATTAGTTAAAATGAGTTGAGATCTCAATACACTTTAACTAATCAAGGGTAGATGCACTCTTACTTACTCACTCCACACTCAAGCTCACTTTAGAGCAGTCTAACCCTTTCTTTAGGCTAAGTAAATCCAAATTCATTGAGAGAACATAGAGTAATAATGTAGTGATTAATATTCTTATATAGATCTTTTTTCTTAACGAAATCTTTATGTATTTAAAGTGAAATCGTCTAAACCATTCAAAATATTATAGTGAAATGAAAGTCTTATGCAATATCTTAGAAGAAAGTCTATAAAGAACGTGCAAGGATAAATTGTGTGCAATTGTTATTATTATGGCAGATTTTATGATGGTGCCATTGCCTTTGGGCACTACTAGTGGTCACCAAATTTAAACGTGTATAGAGGGTAATATTTGGATCAAGTAGCAAATAAAACCGGTCACAGGCCCCAACTGTAAAAGCGGTTATGTGTCCTTGCTACTTCTCACACTACAAAAAATGTGCTGATTTGTGGCCGTTCTGCGTAACCTTAGCGGCGGTTTTAAGTGTTGCTAAAAAATTTTGCGGTGGTTCCTAAACCATCATGAACATGACCGCCAAGAAGTTATTTGCGGCGGTTTCGTGCAACCGCAGGCATGATCGTCGCGAAAATTTAGTGGCGGTTTAGAACTGCCGCGAATAAGAAATTTTGAAATGCTATGAAAATGTTAATGACGGAAGTACCCTGGAATCAAATCTCGTAAACCTCTATGGTTGGGGAGAATATCCACTTTTGTGCATGCTAAAGGAATCAAACCTTGACATGGCAAAGAAGTCCCCTGCCTCACTATATCTTGAAAAATTGCCAAACTTGGAAAGTGGAGTTCCTGGCACTTAATCATCAAAAGTAAATGGACTCTTTGTCTAGAACCTGCCATTTGTATGGGTAGATCCTATTCTATCTGGGTTTATACCAAAATCACCAAATGTAAAGAAATCTCTCTGTTGCATATACATCTCTTCGTCTCCGACAACGTTAATTCTAGCGAAGAGGACGCTTCCATCCCTCTCCAAATCTCCATTCCAAGACCACAGTAGGTGTCGTTTTGGTGCGTTTCACTTCCATATACGAGAAACAAAGACCGAAACAAACGGTAGCATCAAACTAGAATAATTACTTCTAGCGAACCTGTGTGCCTACCTCTATATCAGTTTAACGGATTTTTTCTTGGTAATATAAATTTACGATTTTCCTTCCACTGTCGATTTGAAACCCAACAGAGCAAGAGACCAAAACCAATTAACCCAAGGAAATAAATCTCATAACTGTAAAAGAAAAAAATCAAGATCTCCAAATTTAACAAGGTGATGTCAAGATTAAACTTCAAAAAATATATAGTGTGAAACAAAGATGCAGATCACAATCGACCTCTCCAATTAGAGCCATGCAAGTCTTCCATGTCTGGACCCGTTCGCGCACCAGCCATTGTTTCGCCCAGGTTCGTCGAGTTCAGAAATCGGAGCTCTGCCACGAACCGTGTCATCACCTGCAGAACCATCGCGAGTCAGTCTCGTTCAGCGCTCCGGCCTAGTCTGTCAAACTCCCCTCTGCGAACGTCGTCGTCCAGGCCGCTCAAACTGTCCAATCACACCACAAGCCGCGACGTCACCTTCTTCACGTTAGTTCCAGCATCTTCATTTAAAATAGCCCATTTGCTTTTTAGGTTATCATTTATTGGAGGGAGGGGTGGAGGTGGGGCGACGGGATATCGGGAGGTGGTGGTGGCGGCGATCGCTGAATAAGGTAGATGGAGATCAAAGAAGACTTGCTAAAGGACTAAAATGAAAATAACAATATCAATAGGACCAAACAATAAATAAACATAAATGCATAATATAAATATAAAACTGTTGTTAGAGGCTTTTAATTAAATATAACTTTTTTAATGTAACCTGTTCAACAGTTTGCAAGTAACTATCTAACTATCATTACTATTTTTTTTATGTGAAATCAACATCGGAAACATTGAGCACCACCTATACATCCCATTTTAACCGCACAACCATAAAATGCACCTATTATTATATGTGGAACTAAAAGGTGATGTAATTCAATAACAAAAAAAAAGGTGATGTAATTCAATCAGCAAACTAAGCTTAATATGTAGGCCAATTTTATTTGCAGGGACTTTTTTAGTACATCATTTTCAGGGATTTAAAAATCAGGATAAGCACTTATAGCGATGGTAAAGTCAACACCAAAGCTGAAAGCAGTGTTACACTTAAGTGAGTATATTTCATGCTCTTAAAAAATCATTAGTGTATCGTAATGTAGTTAATTAGTGCTCAATAAAAGCAGAAGAAAATACAACGAGGAAAAATGGGAAAAGGAAACGAGAAAGAAACAAACGAGACAGAAAATTTATGACAAAAATGGCGTAATTAAATTTTTGGTTCCGACAAATATAGGGATTTTTAGTTTTAATTTTTATTTTTTGTTTATTTTGTTTTTGATATTTATAATTTTTAAAATTTTATTTTTGATCCATGTGACTCATGTCAGATAGATGGAATAAAAAAATAATTAGTTTATCACGTGTTGTCACTGCTGATGTGGACTTCTGTCTATCATGTCAGCAGTTAACGTTCGGAGTTGACGATAATGACCAAAAACAAAAATTTAAAAATTACAGATACTAAAAGCAAAACAAATAAAAGATAAAGACTAAAACAAAAAATCCTTATGTTTAGGAGACTAAAAATTTGGTTAACCCAAAAAAGAAAATGAAAAAGATTGACGGTGCACTTTTTCAAAAGTTGACTGTTGAAAGTCAAAATATGCCGTATCTAATTTCGGATTCTCTGGATCTTTACCCCCTAGAGAACGTATATATTGACCAATTTCAATTAATTAATCATTCAAAAAATAAAGAAAAAACTTAGATGTAATTTTCTAAGTGTTTTCCTTACTATTTTCCAACAGAAATATAAATTATACTTTTATTGATAAATTGTTACACATATAATATTTTTATTGAAAAATAATACGTAAAGCATCTATAAAAATGTATCTTAAGTTTTTTTCCAAAAATAAGTATTCATAGTTTTTGGATATAGTGAAAAATTAATATGCAACTGATTTCTTGATCTTATATATTCTGCGTCCATTTATTTGTCTCACTATACAAGGGATCAAGATCACACAAATCAAACTTGATATATTGCATCAGTGTAAATGTTGTGTTTGTAAATTATGTGCAATTATATACATTTTCTTATAAATTTTAAAATTTATAGTTAAGTAAAGAGTTTAAAAAATTGTAAAAATCAAATTGTTTGATAATGAAATCTTATTTGACGATATGTGAAAAAGAACTGTACAAAATTCATATAACGAAGAATTTAATTTTGATGTACTGTTAATGTAAATTTTTTTATATTGTCAAACAACCGCATATTATTATAAATGTGACTTTGAAGATAATTATTATGAGAGTCAAATATTTTTAAAGACATGATAAAATATGATTGAATGTTAATGTAAAAAACTTTACAAATTTATATTAATAATATATTAAAATTAAAAATTATAAATAATTCATATTTTTTTAAATAGAAATATGAAGAATCTATTTAGTTTATAATACTCCATAAAAAATACTGATTTAAAATCCAAAATCACGGATCTCTCCCAAATACCTACAAAAAAGTGGATCTCACAATAGAAGAGCACATTTTTTAGTTTGGAAGTATTAGTCAAAAAAAAAAAAAGAAAGTTTGGAAGTACTATAGCCACCTTTTATTTGCACTTTCCGGGCTGTGCCGGTATTTAGATATCCGGGCTCTGTGACAAAGCCCAATACTATAAAACTCATACAAAAAGAAAAAACTTAAAAATATGCACGCTCAAACTTATTTGTGTGACATTTAAAGTTGTTATATGGCCGGTCCTGCCCGCTTAAGCTGGCCCACATTGGTCTGAAATAAATGGTCCATACCAGGTTGGCCTGCAAAGCTTCGGTCCTATGTTTTCCTTAGTCAGCAGCCGGCCTGTCTAGCCCGCTGGTTAACTGGCTGGCATGTGGGTTGAGCATTTTTTTTCTTTTTTCTTTAACAATCAGTAATTGAGAATTATGTTTCTTTTTCATTCTGCCACTCAAATTTAAGAATGGAAAAGTTGCGGACATATAATTATAGACTACTAATAAATGGACATTATAACAATACAATAGTCTAAAATAATAAAGTCACTTGAAGTTGTAGAATATCATTCCTTGAAAATAAAGTCACGTGAAGTTTATCGGACTAGTAAATGTACTTTTTCTTCTTTTTTCGCTTTATCATTTGTCTTTGTCATAAACTTCTTCATCCTCATTTTTTTATCTTTTCCTTTTTGTTTTTTTTTTCTTCTTTTGGCTTTCCACCTCCATACTTAAATCTTCGTAATTATCATTTCTCTTGTGCTTGTCCTTTGTTTAGGGGTGATCCTTATCACAAATTCTTGAAAGAAAATTTTCAGACTCAAAAGGGATAGCAAAAGATAATGATATTTTGTGAATGATAGAAAAAGATGATCAATCTTCATTATAGCTTGTGTGTGAGATAGTAGGTCAAAGATGTTAGAACACACACACACACCCAGCACAGACGGGTTAACAGTACACAGAATACACGCTCAACACATAGACGAGTGTATAAGTGCACAGACGGGTGCAATCGGGTGCAGACGGGTGGAACAATATGCAGACGGGTAACGATTACTAAGTGTAGACGGGTGAACAGTGCATAGACGGGTATCAAAGAAAGTTGATTACTGAATAATACTTCACTTACTTTATTCTTTTGCACTCACCTCTATTTATACACGCATAGTTACAAGTCACTTGTAACTAACTAACTAACTAACTAACTAACTAACTAACTCTTCTAACTAACTAACCACTTATTTGAATTACAAGATAATACATCCCCTTAATTCAAATATTCAAAAGATACAACACCTAAATCATTTCTAAGCTTTTCAAAACGATCTAACTTCCGTGGTTTAGTCAGTATATCAGCAGCTTGTATCTCTGTAGGACAATAGACTAGCTCAAGTCTTCCTTTGCTTGCATGATCTCTAAGAAAATGAAACCTGGTTTCTATGTGTTTGCTCCTGCCATGAGAAACTGGGTTCTTGGCTAGATTAATAGCTGATTTATTATCAACCATTAGCTTCATAGGCTTAGCTACTTCAACCTGAATCTCACTCAGAAGTGAATCAAGCCAAAGAGCCTGACAAGCTGCATAAGAGCTTGCAATATACTCAGCTTCACACGATGATAAAGCAATAACTGGCTGCTTCTTTGAACACCAAGAGAATGGTGCATTCAAAAACTGAAAAATGTAGCCAGATGTACTCCTTCTGTCAACTCTGTCTCCACACCAATCAGAGTCAGAAAAGCCTATGAGAACACTCCCTTGCTGCTGAATTCTGTTAGGGAACAGAACACCAAACTCCAGTGTACCTTGCAAGTATCTCATAATTCTCTTAGCAGCAATCAAGTGTGGTTTCCTCGGATCATCCATAAACCTGCTAATCATGCCCACTCCATAGCATATATCAGGTCTACTGTTGCAGATATATCTCAGAGAACCGACTATCTGCTTAAACAAAGTGCCATCTACTGCCTCTTCTTCACAGCTCTTTTCTAACTTCACATTAACCTCCACAGGTGTTGCTGCAGAATTGCAACCATTCATGTTGAATCTCCTCAAAACTTCACTCACATACTTTCTTTGGTGCAGCACTATCCCTGCTGTTGTTGCAGCAAACTCCACACCAAGGAAGTAAGTCAGCCTTCCTAAGTCTGTCATCTCAAACTCAATCTTCATTACCACTTTGAACTCTTCAATTTCTTTGAAACTGCTACCAGTCACTAGTAGATCATCAACATAGAGACACAGCAACAATAGTTCTGACCTGTTCTTCTTAAATCGTACATAGACACCATGTTCAACTGGGCACTTGCTGAATCCAAGTTGAAGTAAGAATGAATCAATTCTTTTGTTCCAAGCCCGAGGGGCTTGTTTTAGGTCATAAAGTGCCTTCTTCAATCTGTATACCATTTCTTCCTTCCACTTTATCTCAAATCCTGGTGGTTGAGAAACATATACCTCTTCTTCAAGAGAGGAATGCAGATTTGACATCAAGTTGAGATAGTGTCCAACCTCTTGCACTTGCTAGAGCAACAACCAACCGAATTGTCTCTATCCTTGCCACAGGTGCAAACACTTCTGAGTAATCTACTCCTTCCCTTTGCAGAAAACCCTTTGCAACCAACCTTGTTTTGTGCTTAGCAATTGACCCATCAGGATGCAGCTTCAACTTGTAAACCCACTTCACAGCAATTTGGTGCTTGTTTGTAGGTAGACTTGACAATTCCCATGTCTGATTCCTCTCAATGGCTTTCAATTTTTCAATCATAGCATTTTTCCAGACCTGCTCCTTCATAGCTTCCTCAAGATTCAATGGTTCAGAGTCAGCAAACATAGCAAAATGCACCAGATCACCATCATGAGCTATTGTATTATCAGAGAACAATTCATAATCAGCTAATCTAGGTGGCATCTGTCTATGCCTGTGTGGCCTGACTTGAACTGTCTGAACACCCGTCTGAGTTCCCAGTATGCCAACACCTGTCTGAGTTCCCAGTATGCCATTGTCACCTTCTTGTTGAACTTGCTCCTCATCTAACAATGATGAGGATACCTGTGTCAGACTGTTGCTGCTACTGCTACTGCACTTCTGATTCCAATCCCAAGATTCAGTTTCAGCCACTATCACATCTCTGCTAATCACAATTTTCTCTTTAATAGGGTCATATAGCCTGTATGCACCAGTCGGATGATACCCCACCAAAATCATGGACTCACTCTTGTCCTCCAATTTCCTCCTTTTCTGATCAGGGACATGTTTGAAGCACAGTGCTCCAAATGTCTTCAAATGGCTCACAAACGGTTTCCTCCCAGTCCATATCTCCTCTGGCACTGCTTCCTTTAATCTCTTTGTGGGGCATTTATTCAGTATATACACTGCTGTAGAAACAGCTTCACCCCAAAAGGGATGTGGTAAAGCTTTCTCTTTCAGCATACTTCTTGCCATATCAAGCACTGTTCTATTCCTTCTTTCTGCCAAACCATTGTGTTGAGGGGTATAAGGGGCTGTAATCTCATGTTGAATGCCATTCTCTACACAAAAATGCTCAAAATTGCTTGAGTTATACTCCCCTCCTCCATCAGTTCTCAAAATCTTGATGGACTTCTCACTTTGTTTCTCAACTAGCTTCTTAAAGTTTTTAAAGATTTCAAGTGCTGCATTCTTTGTATTAATCAGGTATAACCACATCATTCTACTAAATTCATCAACAAATGAAATGAAATACCGATTACCTCCCAGTGAAGGTACCTCAAATGGTACACAAATGTCAGAATGCACAACTGCTAACACACTTGTTGCTCTCATTGGCAGATGTGATTTGAAAGAATTTCGGGGTTGCTTTCCTGCCATACACACTTCACATATCTTCTCTAGTACAGCAATCATGGGAAGGCCAACAACCATTTGTTTGGAAGAGTGATCATTTAAACTTCGAAAATTCAGATGTCCAAACCTTGAGTGCCAAAGCCAACAATCCTCAACATGTGCAGCTGCTTTCAAACACTGAATCTCAGCAGCTTGCATATTGATCTGAAAGGTCCTATTTTTCAAGAGAGGAGCCTTTAAGATCAATCGTTGAGTGGAGTCAAACATCTCCATTTGATCATCCTTCATCACCACAGTAAAGCCCTTCTCAACCAGTTGGCCAATACTCAAAAGATTGCTTCTCATACCTGGTACATACAGGACATCTGAAATCAAGACTGATTTCCCATTTTTCCTTTTGATCACAATGTTGCCAATACCTTCAGCATTCAAGGTTTTGTCATCTGCAAATCGAACCTTGCTCTTTCTTGATGTGTCTAGATCAGCCAACCATTCCTTGTGACTAGTCATATGGTTTGAGCAACCAATATCAAGATACCAAAACTCAGATTGAAAGGATTCTTCACTTTTAGTCACCATCAGTAGAACTGGATCAACATCAGAATCCTCTTCTTGAGCAGCACAGGCTTCCTCATTAGTTACTTTCTTCGATTTGCCTTTGCCATGCCAACATTCATCTGCAAAGTGACCAAACTTTTCACAATTGAAACACTGCACCTTGGGTTTATCAAAATTCTTCTTGAATCCTCCTTTGGTTTTGGCAGATCCTCCTCCCCTTTTACTCGAGGATTCAGACCTGTCATCACCCTTCCAAGAACTCTTCACAAATTTCCCCTTTCCTCCTTTCCTCCATTTCTTCTGGTGATCAAACCCTCTCTTATCGGTTTGAGCTTGCAGTGCTTGATCAGAAGTTTTCTCAATCGCCCCTCTCTCATTCATCCTCATCTCCCGAACCTCCAGGGTCCCTTGCAACTCCTCAAGACTCAGGGTTGCAGTGTCTTTAGACTCCTCAATTGCACACACTATTTAATCAAATCGAGGATGCAATGTGCGCAATATCTTCTCAATTATCTTCTGATCAGATAATCTTTCCCCGTACCCTGCCATCATATTGGTGATATTTCTGATTCTTGCAATAAAATCAGCCACCTTCTCTTGATCCTCCATCTGCAATAGCTCATATTGCCTCTCCAAGACTTGAAGTCTCGCTTTCTTGATCTTTTCACCACCCGTGTAACATTTCTCCAAGATATCCCAGTCCTGCTTTGCTGTTGCAGTCCTAGAAATCTTGTCAAAATTAGCCAAATCGACACACTGATGCAAAGTAAAGATTGCCTTGCAATCTTTCTTCTTGTTCTCCTTGTACACATCCCTCTGAGCATCGGTGGCACCCTCATTCACTTCTGGGTAGCCATTCTTGATGATTTCCAGCACATCTTGGAATCCAAATAATGCTCGCATCTGCACATTCCACCGATCCCAATTTTTGCCATCAAGCATTGGCATTTGCGTAGGAAAATTGCCATTGGAGCCCATATCCTCACTTCACTCGTGTTTTACCTCACTTCACTCGTGTTTAGGTCCAAGAAAGAATAAGCTCTGGATACCAATTGTTAGAACATACACACACCCAGCACAGACAGGTTAACAGTACACAGAATACACGCTCAACACATAGACGAGTGTATAAGTGCACAGACGGGTGCAATCGGGTGCAGACGGGTGGAACAATATGCAGACGGGTAACAATTACTAAGTGTAGATGGGTGAACAGTGCATAGACGGGTATCAGAGAAAGTTGATTACTGAATAATACTTCACTTACTTTATTCCTTTGCACTCACCTCTATTTATACACGCATAGTTACAAGTCACCTGTAACTAACTAACTAACTAACTAACTCTTCTAACTAACTAACCACTTATTTGAATTACAAGATAATAAAAGACAAACAAAATCATATTCAAAATATTGCACCCCAACCAGATGTTTAACTCGAAGTTATATTTTAATACCCTCGATGTTTTGAGATATAGAATCAATCTTGAACCATGTCTTAACATTTTAAAATTTTATATAGGAGAATTAGCACTGAACATAAAATTAGAGTCTTTTATGACCAAGTGATCAATAATTTGATTCTTATACCCTTCCCATTTTTTAGAATAAAATAAAATTTTACTACAAAGTAAATTAAGCATGTGCATTATATTCACGCTTAGATTAATACTCCCGAGATTGTTCTGGCAGTGTATATTCTAGAAGCCGCAAGGTACAATTAGAAAAACGTGTCTGGGATATATGGTATTATAACACAAGTAATTAAATTAGGTTCTGATCGATAACGCCATGTTTGGGTTTGACTGTTTGCTTTGCGCCAGACAGAATGTGAGATAATTAATTAATGATATGACGTCTTTTGTAATGAAAGCCATAGTGCTCCAGCATCTCTGAACTGTGTTAGCTGAACCCACAAACTTGCCACCAATGAACACTGCGGGCACAGAGGGGTTGCAGATGCAGTACCCTAGTCTCGTGAGACACCACTACTCTATTTCATTCCCCCTGGCCGGACTCCTCCTCTAACTCATATATATATATAGAAGTCGCTTAATTAATCGCGTGGCACATCCCACATGAGCTCTTGCAGAAGATCGATCACCACTGCCTTCTGCGATGCCAGTTTGTGACACGATCCATTTATATATTGTGTATGTATGTGTACTGCAGGCACTTAATTAGTAAGTGTATGAATATATATGATTATGTGTGCGTGTGTTTGGTCATGAGTAGTGGTCCGTGTAATAATAGATACATACATGAGTAAATATAAAGATGTCTAAGATATGATCGAAAGGAGAACTTGGGCTGTTTAATTAAGTTAGTGATGTCATTCAGGGTTGAATGGCTCGTGTGTCTATATATGAAAGAGTTACAGACATGAAAGAAAAGGGTTACGCAAGAGGGCTTCTTGAGCGTTAAAAGAAGATCAGATGGATGAAAAGTAGGTGAAGGTTGTTGAGAGTTGAATAGTTGATGCCCACACATGTCGGTCGGTCCAAATGATAAAGCACTTAATTCGCCTTAAGTAATGTTTGGGATTTGAGTGTTGTGAACGGAAAAAAATGTTAAGAGAGCTTTATCTCTTTAATTGGATCTTTTCAACATGATTCGAAGTCCGTCCAATATAACTTTGAAAAAGCTAAAGGATTCTGGAACAAGTAAATATCATTTTCAAATTGTCTCAACACTTCGATTAGAAGGATAAAAAAAGAGGATTTCAAATAAAAAAAAAAAAAAATTTGATGCCAAAAATAACCTTGATGTGATTGGGACTTGTGTGGTGGGTTAGTTGCTAACTATCACCTAATTAAAGATAAGCCTAAACGGTCGAATGGACCACCACGTGAGAATTAGAGGGAGAGAGGAGGGGTTTTCATGGACCAAAAGCCATTGATTCATGCGTGTGGGGATCCGGAAAGAATGTCAACTTTGGTATGGATAGGGTAGGGGGAATGGAGAACGTGGGAAAAGCATGGAGAGGTAGGTGACTCATGGCGGATACGAATAGTAGCATCCCATCCCGTCCCATGAGGATGATCAGGTGATCAAGATTTGATGTGGAATGAACTGCAAAAGAATTATATTCTTGCACCAACCCAAACGTGAGAGGGTCCTTAATTCGTGAAGGAGGGTTGCAGGGGTTTTGAAGTTTTACGGTAACTTACATTAATTTGAGAAAAATAATTCTAATTGCTATAACAATAAAAAAGAACCTATATATATAATTCTAATATTAAGCTAGATATTTAGCAACTTAAAACAGAAAATGGGCTTAACTTTCCCTTGGGCGTACGTTATGTTTTTTAACACTTTTGCTTGGTTAGCTGTTGTTGGGTGGGTGGGGTTTTGGAGCTTCTTCTTTGTACTGGTTTTGACTACTACTAGTACTCTGTATCTTTGTAAGGTTAAATTAATCATTTGGTCTCTATAGGTGACGTTAATTTTGAATTTGATCCCTATACATGAATTTTTTTGAAATCGGTCCCTATATGTACATTTATTTTTAATTTGGTCCTCACCGTTTATTGGTGTCATAACGCCGTTTGTTGAAGTTTAAGTATAGGGACCAAATTGAAAATAATTGTCACATGTAGGGACCAAATTCAAATTTTTATTTTGAATTCGATCCCTGCATGTAACAATCATTTTCAATTTGATCCCTACATGTGACAATCATTTTGAATTTGGTCTCTATCACGTGACGGTGTTACAATACTAATAAACGGCGAGGACCAAATTAAAAATAATTGTACATGTAGGGACCAATTTCAAATTTTTTTACGTATAGGGACGAAATTCAAAATCAGTGGCACGTATAGGGACCAAATCATTAGTTTAACCTCTTTTTAATATATTTGGCCTTTAAAAAAAAAAACAGAAAATGGGACCAATCGTAACATCCAGGGACGGATCCAGAAATTTTGATTAGTAGGGACAAAATTATATATTATAAAAAAATATATAAATGCATAAGCGATAAAATAATGACATCATTATTATTAAGCCAAAAATTGAAAATTATAAAAACTACATCATTGTATATCAAAAAAATTGAAGACATCTCAACTCTTACAAATTATAATTACTCTCTACGTATCTTCATATTTTAAAATTCTTGTATGATTTTTTCATTTTCAACACTATAAAATCTCTCTCTCTCTCTCTCTCTCTCTCTCTCTCTCTCTCTCTCTCTCTCTCTATATATATATATATATATATATATATATATATATATATATATATATATACATACATGCGTGTATTATATATGTGACCAAACAATCGTTCAAGAATTAATCTCTCATACGATTTTGCATTTGATTCTTCACAAAAAAAAAATTGAAAATGTATTGTTAGAGTAGGATTGTAATGCAATGAGAGCAACATTTATCTTTCAGTAGGGGCAACATTTAATTTTTAGTGGGGCAAAATTTAAATTATTCAACATTTAATAATTATTTTTTTTACTTAGTGGGGGGCAGGTGCCCCCATTCTCATGTACTCCCTCCGGACCTATATATAAGCAAAAAAAACTAACTTTCACACGTATTAACAAAGTTAGTTATATTAGTTTAATTGTCTTGATTTGTGTAAAAAAAATAAGTTATAGTTACTAAACTACCATTTCTTGGGAGTGTATAATGATCTTGGAAGTTGTGTCTTGAGAGTGTATAATGCTCTTGGAAAAATAAAAAAAACAATTAACCAAAGGTTATTGTTGAAACACTGTATTAAATAGGGTTGATTTGATTGACTTTTGTTTATATTTGAGTCTAAAAAATTTAGGTAATTTTTTGCTTATATATAAGTCCACAGGGAGTACTTGGATCCGTCCTTGAGCCTACTTACTAATATTGTTAAAGGTCTTGTTAACAAGTGTCCTAAGGGTATTGTTTAAGGAATCCAAAGATAGAAAAAATTCATTGAAAAATGTAACTTTTAACTATTCAATGTATTGAATACACCACTTTCAATGCAAAATTTCTATCTTTGATTCCTTAATCAATGCCCTTAGGACACTGGTTAGCATTTGCCTATTGTTAAAACCTTCAATTTACAATAATGAGTATGGCAAACACTTAAAGACAACTTAGCATTGAAATTTTCTTCAATCAATATGCTCCAAACTAAGATAACGGAATTCGACAATGAGAGGAGAAGAAGGAGAACGACTACAAAGATGAAAGATAACAAATGAAACTAAAAAAGTGTGAGGATATTGGTGATCATTTTATAAGATTTGAAGGGATAATTTTGTCAAAAAAATATTCTCTCTCCTCTTTGGAAAAAAACGTTTTCCCCATAAGTTAAAAAACATCAGTTTCTTATAATTTCTAAAACCATTTTTTTAAAGAATTGAATTTTTTAAGAAGTGTAACCAAACAAATTTAAAAAATGTTATAAGTATTTTTTTTTTGAAAAATTGTTTATTTTGAATAAAAAACAAACGAACTAGCTCTTATACTTATTAGGTGTAAAACTACTCGTCTCCCAAAGTGCTCGAGCTAACTCTCTCCACGTAAGAGACTAAGAGCTATTTTATTTGATACGAAGACGAAAATACGAATATAAAGAACATAAGAGAAAGATTGAAATGCTATAAAAATAAAGTTAAGAATAAAAACAAAGATCAAGAATTAAGGAATTATCGACGAATTAAAATGTTTTGTACATTTGACGAAACAAACTTTCGTCCTATTTAGCTTTTCCATATAGGCAAAGCTTGTCTCATGGAAGTTCTAACTTGCTTACAACTTGAGAGCCACGGTGTTGTATATGCTCTCTTTGAGTTTTGGTTTCTTCATGCGTCTGGCTCCCCGGTTGATGTAAAATTCATGTTGCACTATTATTTAGCGACTATTCTAATTACAACTAATTATCTAGCTTGTGTTTGTGTAAATAGGTTGATGTACCCATTATACGGTGTGTGTGTGTGTGTGTGTGTGTGTGTGTGTGTGTGTGTGTGTATATATATATATATATACTTTTTGTTTATAAAAAAATTAATCATTGATAAAACTCCTATTCACAACTCAGATTAATTACATTGTTAGTTATTAAGAAAATAAAAAAAAAAACGTAACAAATAATTAATAAATTATATAATATTTTATTCATAAAATAAGGAAGTGATGATCAAAGATTAAGAAACAAGATCCACAAATGATTTTTCAACTGGCTAGGTGCATCATGCAAGTGTTTAATCGTGCTTATGCCTTTAAGGTCGGCATCGGTTTTAAGTTATCTTTCAGCCGAAGATATATGCCCTGCCCCAAACCAAGGACAAATCATAATGCTCGTGAGAATCATAGGCAGGAAATCTAAACAGAATCTCGGAATATTTTCTTGTTATAAATGAAAGTTATATATAAATGGCAAAATCTCGCGATATATATATATCTATATCTATATATATTCATCGATATTTTATTCCCCAAGCAAATTCTTTTAAATAACTTAAGAGAATTTTCCTTTTCAGTTGTGCTTTTGGGAGGAGGGTTTTGGATACTTCATGAAAGGCTAAGCTATTCAATTCTCGTTGTCTAGTATCTTAAAAAGCAATAGAAAAGGCAAAGGGGTATGTATTATATAACTTAATTATATATGCATGGTTCTCTGCTTTGGTCCTTTTCTTCCCTTCTCTTTCTCTTGAGAAGAATAATATAATATATATCATATAGTTGTCGATCTTATGGTTATAAGAAAATAGCAATTTGTACAGTTGTGTACTTCGCCAACCCACAAAATCCTAATTTGTCATACCACATCCATCGTTGCATTTTTAAAAATCCTTTTCCACTTATGAAGTTAACTTTCGTCCTCCAACTCTATCGCACGTACCTTGTTCATCCCTTATCTCTTCTCCATTTAATTATGTATATATGTATGCTCTAGGCATGATGATATAGTCATTATGTTTTCCATACCATAATTATGAAACAGTAGAAATATTAATAACCGTTGATAACGATCAAAATGATAAAGATAACTATTGTGTGAGGGATATTATCCCGAGACAGCAGTCAATAGTATTCACTTAGAGTCATTCCAACATCTATTTAGATCCAAAGTGAATTTTGAGACGAAACCTTTTAAATTGTTTTTTTTTTAAAAAAAAAAGGTAACGTAAGCGTGACCAACGCTACATATTTTCATATAGTGTAACTAAATTTTTAAGGGTTTTAGTTGTTTAACCCGTAGGCCGGTCCTTAATTCACCGTCAATCTCAAAATTATCTATTTTTACGTAATTAAAAGTTTTAAATTTGTGCATAGATATAACAATGCATGATTATAATTACACAATTTCATGGAGCTCAGTTTTATCGATTTATGAATTGAGAAGCTATAATGACTTATGCTACCTAATTCAAGTCCAGGTAAGTTTGGTTTGGTATATGCTGCCATGATGAATGTATATAAATAAAAATTTGCATATATAATATAGTACATGCCAATTCTTTTGCTTATAAAAAAAATATATAGTACATGCCAATAGTTACGTTCTGTACTGTATATATAAAGAAATGCCAGTAACACATTCTCCAACACCCTCTTTCCAACACACATTCTCCTATTGGTTGAAATTCATGTGGGTTCAACAAAATTCAAGTGGTACCCACATGAATTAGTGACACCCATATGAATTTCAACCAACAGGAGGATGTGTGTTGGAAAGATAGTGTTAAAGAGTGTGCTGCTAGCACTCCTCGTATATATAATACTAGATCTTGGATTTGTGCGATGTACGAGTGAGTTTTGTGGGCTTAACACTATTTAAGTCTATATTGAAAGATTATGAATATCGGAATGTAGAAAATAAGGTTGACGTTAAGAAATCTTCTATTTTTGTGATAAGCATATTGATATTGACAGTATGAAACGCATAAGAATTAGAACCTTTAACATGTTCAACCAAGAAATATTGGAACATAAATAAAATGAATACTCAATTGATATGTTTCAAATCCAAAAATTTAAATAATAACTTTGCTAAAAGACATCAATTGACTCCTCAAAAGAGTACTTTAATCCAAAAAATGAAATCAAAAGAAAGTTATAATGTCCGGCAACTGTTACATTTAAATTTAAATAACAATGGATTAATTTTTTTCTCAAGTTTGTGAAGCAGATTCTTCATTGTGATATTTCTTCCATGTTTCTTCGTTGTTGTTGCTTGGCAATCAACACATTCCATTGCTCAATACATGCATCAATAAAAAACAGCACTTGCATGTTGGTTGCTTTCTATTGTGCAATCCATTATACTTGAAGACTACATAATTCATTAGATCATATATACATAAGACAGTAAGAAAGAACCTTAAAAACATACAATCTTCGAATAATTGAAAATCCAACAGCTTCAAGCTTTTTAATAGACAATACACTATTCATTTCGCTGATGTATTTTAACAGACAATACACTATTAACTAAAATTAAATAAATAATGGGCAAAACTTTAAATGATACCAAAAATGATAACATTGGACACCTAAATAGACTATCAATATGTGATTATCTCTACTTCAATTAATGGGGAAATTTTCCAAAAATATATAGAATATAATACCTCTACCAATTAATTAGTCATAACAGTTGCAGAGATATAGTACAATTGGCTATCTCCCTGATTAGAAATAATATTTCGAGCACCTACAAGCTGTATAGGTATCATCAGTACATTATTAAAATGGGATATTAGATTTCATTCAAAATAAAAAAAAAATCATAGCAAACATTATGTGAAAACACTATTTTATCAGATTAATTGTGAGTCTTATACCAGCAAATTGTTAACAACAGCTGCTAATAACCTATACATACCACTCTTTCAAAAGCTTAACTGTTGATAAGGTTAAACAATGATAGCAATTTTATGACAAAAAAAATTGATCAATAATAAGCAAAATAGATGATTCAAAAAAAGATATATATAATGGATTGAGCAATAGCAACAGAAAAATAAAATAGATAAGGTATTAGTTACCTAGTTTAAATTCTGAAAGACTTCTTTGTAAACTACATTGAAAGTAATGTTTGAGACTTGATGTTCAGGGTCACATATAAGTAACTTCAATCCATCACTAGTGTAGAAAACACTTTTAACATCGGTTAAAAATGACTTTTAACATCGGTTGTTTCAACGATGTTAATACAGGCGATGTTAAAAGTGTGACTTTTAACATCGGTTATTGACCGATGTCAAAAGTCACTTTTAACATCGGTTCTAAACGTAGCCGATATTAAAAGTGGACTTTTGACATCGGTTCAAGGCCATAACCGATGTTAAAAGTCACACTTTTAACATCGGTTCTGTGAACAACCGATGTTAAAAGTGTACTTTTGACATCGGTTGAATCCAGAACCGATGTCAAAAGTTATTTTTTTTTTTTTAAAAAAATATGATTTTATTTCATAATTTCTTTTCCTCCCTGCAGAATCAGTACACACTATACATATATCCAGAATGCAAAAATCAGTACAAGTCCAGAAGTCCAGAATTCAACAATATATAAACATGAACTATATATATATAAATCCAGAATTCAAAAAACATAAATCCAGATCCCAGAAACTCATATACAAACATAAATCATAAACCCTAAACTCATTTCAAATGCACGTGGGTAACTGCTCACTACCCAATGCATAGAAAAAAACCCTAACTCTAACTATAACCAAATAATTACTTTATTTTCATTCAATTACAATTGAAATGCAGAATATAGTTTAAACGTGAAAGGATTCAAATAAAAAAGAAAAGGAAGAAAGATAACTTGGAGCTTTTGTACTGTGACTGCTTCAGATAAGCCCTCATGGTAGGATTTGAGGGTTTCGTCCAAAACAAGATAAATCCCAAAATCAAAACAAGAGAAATCCCGAAATCCTTAAATCTAAACCAAAAATGTAAGGGATTACAAATGAAGAAACGCAATGGTGTGGAGGATTTACAGTGGCAGGGATTATGGACCTCGCGACTCGCGGTGGTGTTCTCTTCTGGCGGTGGACCTCACGATGGTCACGGTGGCTCGCTCGGTGGGCAGCTGAAGAAATGCGGTGGCCAAATGGCGAGAATGAGGGCTTGCACAGAACATAGATGATGAGTAGCGAGAGTATCGTGCACGATGAAGAAAGAAACGCGCGAGACCTAAATTTAAAATTTTGACATTTAACATCGGTTAGAAAAGGAACCGATGTTAATACTCACTTTTCAACATCGGTTGCTTTTTAACCAATGTTAAAACTCACTTTTTAACATCGGTTTCTTTTTAACCGATGTCAAAAGTCACTTTTTAACATCGGTTAAAAAGCAACCGATGTTAAAAGTTTGTTCCATCAACCATTTATTTACAAATTTGCCACCGCGTCTACTTTTAACATCGGTTTTAAAAATAACCGATGTTAAAAGTGTGCTTCCTCAACCATTTATTTACAAGTTTGCCACCGTCTCCATTTTTAACATCAGTTTAGAAATAACCGATGTTAAATCCTGACGTTAAAAAGGTATTTTCCACTAGTGCATGACGGGAAGTAACTCTTGAAATTGCAACATATATATAATTGTCCATGTGAAAACACTCATTGCGGAAGATAAATACCTACATGCTTAAGAGATTGTCTTTGGCTCTTATTTATGGTCATGACAAAAGAAGCAACAATAGAAAACTGATTACGTTGAAACTTGAAAGGAATTCTATTATCAGATGGGGTCAATGACAATCTAGAAATATAAACTTTTTGACCAATATTACTACTAACCAAGATTACTGCTAATCAATAACAAAAACAATAAATAATACTAAACACCTATCTAAATTATTACTACTAATCAATGTAAGAATCTACAATAATATGAATGTACATTATCCTAGAGTGCTATAATCAATAAATAAATCTTCCATTTATTGATGAGTCACTATTTACTAAATCTTTAATAATTGTTTGAAATTGGAAACTAGCTAGATTATGCCATAGAAGAATGCAAATAGTCACAATAGTTTTGCACTTATTTATGACTACACGTTTTACCGTTCAGAATAAAGATAATATTAATTATTAACCATTATTCATACTACAAATAAATAATAGTAAGACCATACACTGATTTAATAGTTTTGCCTAAATATATCAATATCAATATTAATAAATAAGACGGTACACTATCCAATATTACTACTAACCACTAACAAAAACAATAAATAATACTAAACACCTACCTAAAGTATTACTCCTAATCAATGTAAGAATCTACAATAAATACGATTGTACATTATCCTAGAGTGATACAATCAATAAATAAATCTACCATTTATTGATGAGTCACTATTTACTAAATCTTTAATAATTATTTGAAATTGGAAACTAGCTACATTATATCATAGAAGAATGCAAATAATCACAATAGTTTTACACTTCTTAATTATTACATGATTTACCCTTCAGACTAAAGATAATATTAATTATTAACCATTATTCAAAATGCTAATAAATATATCAATATCAATAAATAACACCGTACACTATGCAAGATTGCTACTAACCAATAACAAAAACCATAAATAATATTAAACACATACCTAAATTATTACTACTAATCAATGTAAGAATTTACAATAAATATGATAGTACATTATCCTAGAGTGCTATAATCAATAAATAAATCTATCATTTATTGATGAATCACTATTTACAAATGGAGTGTGGTCTGTAAGCCTAAAAGCAAAGCGGGGTTAGAGTTAAGGATATAGCTCTCTTTAACTTAAGTTTGGTAGGGAATTGGAGATGGCGGATGTTGGTAGAGAAGGAAGCCTTGTGGTGTCAAGTGCTAAGAGCTAAATATGGTGAGATGGTGTGTGAGGGTCCTATCTTGAGGGATGAGTCCACTGCTAGATTGAGGTCGGAGTGGTGGAAGGATTTATGTTCTATTGGTATATAAAGAGGGGTGATGGGTGATTGGTTAGTTGGGGGATGGGTTAAGGAAGTCTTTAGGGAATGGGAAAACTGTCCTATTTTGGCAGGATGCGTGGTGTGGTGGTCTTACTTTCAAAGAGGTGTATCCAAGATAATTTTCAGTCACAGATAATAATAAGGAGGTAGTAGCAAATTTGGGAAGGTGGGAGAACGGTGTTTGGTGTTGGACGTTCCGTTCGATAGGGTAAAGGCAATTTCATGGAGATGGTGGTTGTCCGGATCAAAACGTGTTTTTTGCTCGTTCTCAAACTGGTGCTGCAACCCGGGGATCTGTGTTAAGATGTGTATGTTGTTGCTTCTACTGGTATATGTGTTTACTGATGGGGCTGTGCAGCTTTTTTTGGCTCTGATTTTTGACGTTTTTGTTGTCAGTGCTGGTATGCAATATCCCTAGGGGCTGTCTTTTAACATCTTCTGTAAAAGGGGTAGTCTTAACTCTGTTATGCTAAACATGTGGCTGTAGCTGCATTGGAGACTAAGGGAGTTTTTTTCCTTCTTTCCTGTGTAGTTTGGACATCTTTCGGTCGGTGTATGCTAGCTATCTCTACTGTTGCGAGGCAAAATATGGGAATTGAGGCTTGCTGGTTATTGTTAGCCTAATAGGAATTGTTAGGGAAACTTGTATTTTAAAGTTTTTTTTTTTATATTTATAGTTATAATAATTCTAGCTATCTGAATAATGTCTCTAATAATGATGATGCTCATTTCATGTAATTAGAATATTTTCATTTTAATTATTTATATTTTAATTATATATTAAAAATAGAACATATAAATAATATTTCTATTTAGTATTTATATTATATACATATTATATTTCTATTAGAAAATAATTAAAATAATAATAAATATTAAAACAAAAAAAAATAAAACTTTGTTGTTATACTATCATAGAGTACTTATGGTACTCACTGTTAATAAGATTTGCCTGTTCCAAGAAGATTCCTTCAGTGACGGACAAAACAGGCGTTGAAAAGAAAGGCAATATTTAAATGGATTTTTCTAGAGATCGATCATCTAGGACACAGCCAAGCATGCATTATCTAGACCTTTCCCGGAATTTTTCCATCTTAATATAAAACAAATTTAAAGATTGAGTATACTTGCGAGTACAAATCTAGTTTCATAGTAATTAATTAGCTGCAATTCCTTCCTTATGCTATCCCATTATTGTAAACCTGTGTCACAGTCCGTGGTGGAGTATATATGAACCAAAATTTGAAAGAGTCAAAAATAAGGATATAATACATGCACTGATTTTTTTATGCTTTTTTTCAGGGACGATTCCAAGAATTCATCAAACGAGAGGCCAAAAAAATATAATAATAAATATTAAATAAATATTAAATCATAGAAAAAGAATAAATATCACAAATCTATTTCTTTGTATTTAGCTTTTTAATTAGAAACCAAAATTTTAAAAAATACGCACGAATAAAATGAACATATTACCTGAGGGACGAATGGGAGATAGTGAAGAAATTTTATTGAGCTAAAAATTTACTACTTCAGTGTTCCATGACTTCTACCGCCTACAGACTAAAACATCGAATAGAAGCAAAGCAAACTGCTTCATGATAATTGATATGCTTAGACGGTTTCAATAGATAAGGTCCTAACAGACTAATAGCAATAGGTTTTCAATCTTTATCACAATTATAAAAATATTATTATTTTAATATTTTTCTAAAAGGGCCGTAACAGATCCATTCTTCTTTTGAGTGATATTATTAATTTTAATATTTTCTTATAGCTTTCATGTTGTCCTGCATCTGTCCCTCTAATGTCTCAATAGCTGTTTTTAAAAAGTTATAAAAAGGGAGGGAGGGGCCAAGGCACTTGCTTGCCCCTCCCTCTATCCGTCCCTGCTTTTTTTATAAGACAAAATGAATTTAAAAGAGTGTAAGGACTACTCCAATCCAACCCATATAGAGAAGATTAGTCCAAACGAGAGAAATAACCACATCAAAACGGAACAAAATACCTCAACCCGTCAAGAGAGTCCAAACCAGAAACTAACCAGAAAAAAAAGAACAAAAACCAGAAGACAACCAGTACGAAAGTGTACCGAAAACTTCAATCCAAAATTGCATATACCAGGAGATGCAATCAAGAGGATAACACACGCAAAGTTCATACCAGGACTGCAACCGAATACATTCACGAGTTGCAGGACAAATATTCTCTCCCAATCTGATCCATCAATCCAAATTGCAATGTCAGTGCCACCAACTAATACAACCAACAGTATGTAGTGAAACCAGCGATCAACAAAGCTAGAATTCAACATAAGACCTGCACAATCGTATCCAAGTGTTCATATAACCATATTCTTCATTTAAAAATTGGACAAAATAGAACTACTTGTAGTGTTTCTTTACATATTCTAAAGGGCGTTAACATCGATCCGAAAAAGAGAATGACACCGCATCAGTTTTTGAGTAAAATCAAGTCCAAGAACGAACTTTCACCATATCCAACAACCTCAAACTCCTCATTTTTTAAAAGTCGATCATAAAATCAATCATAAATTGTTACATCATTAAAAATGTTCAACACTATCATAACTACCTTAAAAAGGGTGATTTGTGATTGGAAACATTGTAAAAACCTATACATTGATAATGCATATATACCAATTAAACTCACAATACATAACTTAAACATACAATATTGCTATCACATATGTAAATTTAAAGTGCGGTATTTTTTTTTTTTTTAAATAATCAAAAGGTATACTAATTTAGAGTACAAAGGATTTAAAATGCAGTGTTATCCCAAAGTTCCTCATGAATCAGAATTAAAACTCTAGTCGCAAATAAATTGCGAATTAATAAGTTTGTCTCATTATTATTTTTTGAAGCGCAAATATTATTTTGAGTAATTAATAAAATTAATTTAAAATAATGAATAATAATAATTGAATATACTAAAGTTAGCTTATCTTTTTAAATTTGGTTATTCTTAGCATTATTTATTATATGTATAATAATGGTCATAATTATTAATTATCTTCATGTTCATTTTATTATTTCTAATGCAATTAATATTAGAAATCACAAATGTAATAATAATAATATAAGCATGATATATTCGTTCACTAACTAGTAATATTTCGTATTCAATAACTTAACTAATTTCAATTTAAATTCAGACTTTCGAATTTCAAATATTGAGAACATATATCATAAATATCAA
The DNA here is from genome assembly GCA_039655645.1 of Ammopiptanthus mongolicus. NCBI lineage: Eukaryota > Viridiplantae > Streptophyta > Magnoliopsida > Fabales > Fabaceae > Ammopiptanthus > Ammopiptanthus mongolicus. The sequence goes on along the minus strand of CM077350.1, from coordinate 77,441,019 downwards.
AAATAATATTATATATATTTTTAATTGATATGTACTGTGAGTAAAAATGTTGAACAGATTTTATTTTAACTATCTTAAATGTCACTCATACCTTGATTTCTTAATGATTGAAAGTGTAAAAAACTTTGATAGGGTATAACAATTAAACTCATATTTTATTTTATAAAATTATTATTTTTAATTAAATTATTTTTTATTTAATTTTTAGCTAACCCTGTGAAACGCAGGGGTATAAATAATAGTTTGTAACATAATTGAATGAGGATTGGGAAAATATTGGAGGCGTTGACAGTCACTGAAAAAGCATTTTCTTACGGAAACAGTATTCATGCCACAAAAAGCATATACACTTAAACTATTTTTGTAAGAATTATTAACCTAAAAGGCAACATCGATTGATCTAAGTGAAAAAATAGACGTTGGAGAGCTTTGTCATCTTAAATGGATCTTCTCTGCTTGATTTAGATTAGTCGGAGTTCAGTGTGATTTCCGGACACCTTGGGTCCTAGTAAAAAAAGTTAAAAAAAAGTAACGTAAAAATATGTATTATTACTTAAGGAAAGTTATATACGAGAACAACATAAAACTCAGGTTCATAGATACATTTATTATTAACAACGTTATTGTAATTTGGCTTAATTACACTTTTGGTCCTTTTATTATTGGTCATATGCGATTTTGATCCCTATAATTTTTTTTGAATATATTTGGTTCCCCTATTTTTTTATTGTTGCAAATTCGGACCTCCTATCCAATGTTCATCAAATTTTTAATGATCAATAGAGAGGAACCACTGTTTTAAGGGCATAGAACCTCGACTTGAGCTTCTATGATAAATTATCTTGTGGTAGAACAAAAAAAAATGATCTCGTAAAGGAGGAACGAAACCGATAAATGACAAATAGGAACCATTGAATCACGTTGAAGCGGAGAGGCAGAGGAGGGAGAAGCTCTACCAGAGCTTCTATACGCTTAGAGTAGTAGTTCCTCTCTATTGATCATTGAAATTATTGACGGACATTGGATGAGAGGATCGAATTTGCAACATTTAAAAAATAAGAGAATCAAATGTGCTCAAAAAAACTATAGGGACGAAAATCACACATTTTCCATAATAAGAGAATCAAAAATGCAATTAAGCATTGTAATTTTAAAGTAGCTATCCGGTTGTCACAAATAGTTATTATATATTTCAACTCCTTTTTTTTGACAAAATATTTCAACTCCTAATATATACAGCTTTTATCATATTTCCCTTTCTAGAATTGGATGCGAATCTTAATAACCAAAAAGAGGTCCCAATTGGATAAATTCAACTTTTCTTCCAAAGCAGCAGATGCCTCAAAAAAGATAGATAAGAGAAACTTCCAGGATTAGAAAAAAAATTAGGAGCCTTGCTTTATGGGATGAGAGTGTTTTCGTCAAACTATACGAATGGTTAAAAGTTCATTTTACTTTTCTATTTTTTAATAAATAATAAATAAAAAAATAAGACAAATCCATCATAAACGGTTGTGATTTTGCGTAACTGCTTTTGTACACTACATTTTCGACCTATTGAGCATTTCCCAAAAATTAATGCCATATTGGTGCGCACATCAAGTGATCAACTACAAAATATAATCATAGAGCCTCTTAATTATTATTATATATTTTTTCCATGATTTGCAAATTAATTAAAATTAAATAGCTTAATTAATTTAATCTATGGATTTAATTGGTATACACTGTCAGTGTAAAGATGTTTTACATGTTCAACCAATCATAAATTGTCGTATCAATAAAAACGTGTGAATCTTATTCCATCTATCTTAAAAGTCATAATATCATGATTTATGATTGGTTGACAATGTAAAAAAAACTTTACACCGATAGTACATAATAATTAAACTCTTAATCTATTGGCTCCAAGGCATTCCTATACTACTATGCTACTGCTGATCATTCCCCAATTGGAAGTCGTATATATGCAATCGTGTAAAAACAAAAAACGAAAATGTTGATTCCGTACACAGAATCAAATAACGCAAAATGAAATAAAAGTAACAAATATGAAAGGATAAATATTTTGAAGCCGTACCAAGGACTCGTCTAAATTTGTTTCCGTATGCATGCATGGATAGAGATTCGTTTGTAGTGAAAGAAGATTTGGATCAATCACTATCAGCAAATGATCAAACAAAATTTGAAATCGAACCAAATATCTGATCGATGATTCTCCTCTTTTCTCCTTAGCCACCCTATCTTTTTCTTTGCTAAGCTTGGTTATCCACCACAGCAGCCGTACCTCCCTCAAACCTCTATATAAGCACGCCACATTTAGCATTAGCTCAAGCACACCTCACACCAAAACCTCAAGTACATGCACATTCCTAGTACATTTGGTTAATTGCTTTTGCTTCTGTTTAGCACACTCTCATTCTCACAAACTCGCTTTTCCAATTTCTATTTCCAAATCTGCATTCAACCGAATAATATTTGACATTGTTCCATATTCTTGATCAACTTTTTATTAGGCTAGCTACAATATATTTGTGGGCTTGGCTAATTAGGCAGCTAGCTAGCTAGCACAATGGACAGGGTGACAAAGATGGTATCAGAGAGGCCTGTGGTTATCTTCAGCAAGAGCTCCTGCTGCATGTGCCACACCATCAAGTCCCTCTTCTGTGACTTTGGGGTGAATCCAGCGGTTCATGAACTTGATGAGATACCAAGAGGTAGAGACATTGAGCAAGCTCTTTCAAGTCTAGGCTGCAGTCCCTCTGTGCCCGTCGTATTTATCGGTGGCAAGCTTGTGGGTGGAACCAATGAAGTCATGAGCCTTCACCTTAACCGCTCCTTGATCCCAATGCTTAAGAAAGCAGGAGCTCTTTGGGTTTGATCACAAATAATTAATCTCTAGTACCTTCTCATATATCACTAATCAGACACACACTTGCACTAATTAATAAATCTGTTTTGGTTATATATGTAATGATGAGATATATTATCCATATAGGGGAAGGATATATTGAATATATATATATATATATATATATATATATATCTAATATACAGTTCATGGAGGTAATAACGAGGCCGACTTAACTCATCGAGTTGTAGTTTAGCCCTTTTTTTGCGTGATATAGCCTTTTCTTTTAACTAAATGTAATGCTATCTTTTTGATAATTATAATAAATTAAATGGAGTTTCTCGGTCTATATGAAGTCTAATAGTTTAAGCATCAGGTCAGCCAATAGGTTTATCAGCATTTGGGTCTCTGAAATCTTCTATAAAACATAAAAGGATTTAATTGATATGCACTAATCATAAATTATCATGTCAATAAATATGTTTGACTCTTATTCTAATCACATTAAAAATCACTATATATACCATAATTTTTATAATTAGTTAACAATGTAAAAAAATTTACACTAATATGCATAGCAATTAATCTCAATATAAAAACAAAATAGAAGAAAACCTTCCTAGCCAAATAAAATGGAGTATTACAATTTACAAGACAAAAATAGTAGCGTATGCGATTCGTAACAAACTGCGCGTGTCTTGTTGTAGCACTCAGTTGAGGAGGGACAAATGCACAAAATGGAATAAACTCAATAGTATAAGTGAATGCGACAAATATGTAACATAATTCCCTTCTGTCACATCACCCAATAGTTTAGATACGTACCGAACTTAGAGAAAAGACAAACGGGAAAAAAAATAATGGAGCATATCATCATGGAGTTGAATAGACTCTCAAGTCGTAAATAAAGGAAAACTAGCTGCCTCGTGGAGAAAAATGAAGTTTGAGAGTGGACACGATGGACACTGTTGGAGCAACTCCAACACTGTCTGTTTCCCTGAATTACGTGAAGAAAGAAAACAATATGTGCAAAGTAAGAATGATGTACCATATGCACATCTCTATTACTTCTATGACAGAATAAAAAAGATGGGCGAGAACCACTAGTGACGAAATTGGGCTGATAAAGTCATAAACCATATTTGACAAATGAATAATAATATAACAATATCAGTTACTCCTTTCACCTCGTCTAACCAATTGACTTTCTACCAAATTAAATTCGATATCCAAGGGATGCTCACATATGTCCTCGAATGAAAGCAGGAAAAAAGAAATCTCAAGAAAACAACTTTACATACAGAGAACAATATCCAAAACAATTAAAGGTTCAACTCAAAGAAGATTGAAAGTGTGACAAAGCCATTTCCAAAGCACAAAAATGACATGAATACATAATCCAGCAGTTCAACACATGAACTCAGGCAGTGTTATTGTAGGTCAAAGATAACCAGTTTCCAGCATTTATGCCATTAGAAACAATATTGCCCGTTTTAACTACGAATTTAAGGTAAGCTAAAAGATAAGGAGTTAAACCAAAAGCAGCAGTACCTGTGAATTGAGACAGAGAGCCACATAAGGAGTTACAGGCGTTTACAATTACGGAATCTCGGCTCAATCATAATAATATATAGTCTTGAAGAGGATGGTTACAAAACTTGGCTATAAACCCAGGCAAAGGGTTGAAGGCAAGCAATCTCGATCACATTATTACCCCGAACACTAGCAGGAGATCAGCTCAGTAATCTAATTCTTAGACGGAACACCAACCTGCTTCAATTAATTAAAAAAAGAACATTTCGTCTCAGCTTCAATGATGAACCTCAAAATAGAAAAAAAAAATTGTCTTTTAAGTCTTGAGCTTTTGTTTGAAGTCCAATGTTCATACCATCTAGGACTGACCTAAGACATTCACACCTATCACAGTCACTACCTAGAACTTTGTTTGCCTTTTTGAAATTTGCTATTGCCAATCCATTTTATCTGTGTCAGCTTCAACTTTACAGACCACAAAAGATGCATCAGAAAGCTCTAGTTTCCGGTAACACTACAATATAGTTTGAGGGAGCTTGTTTTGTGTAAACCGGGAGAAGTTGCTATGGAAACTAATCTAGACCGAAATTTGGCCAGGATGAAAGGCTATTCTCCACAATATTAAATAAACCTTTGTATATCCAGGTCACTGTTGTGAGAAAAAAGGAAGATCCATTGATGCACAAATAGCAAGCATCCCTACAGTTCATAATAGAGCCTATATTCATATTCACACTGATCATTTCGATGCATATGCCAGCTGCCCAGCTTTTATATATTAAGGAAAATGTTTTTTAAACATTTGTTTTTGACACCCAGTATAGATACCGTAGACTGATGTGAGTATGAGTAAGTATCAAGTTATATTGTATTTTGAGGTGAGTAGATATACTACATGTAAATGTGAGAAAGGTGCTAATTGAGGTGTCAAATCTTGGTGTTGAAATAATGGAGTTGATATATTAAAAGCAGAAGCAAGATGAACATAAATTATAGCTATGTTGAATGTGTTATGGGCCTTATTTTCCCAATCATGGAGGAGTTAATTAAGTTGTGTCCAACTGCATCCAGGTGTCTTAATGATTTTGTTTCCTTCCACACCCAGTCTCAACTTCTTGGCATCATCCCATTTTCCAAGAGCAGCATATATGTTTGAAAGAAGAGAACAATAACCAGCTGTATCACTCTCCAGCTTAATGCAATGCTGAACAGCAATTTCCCCAAGCTCCACATTGTTGTGTAGTCTGCAGGCAAGAAGCAGAGCTCCCCAAACCTCAGCTTTTGGTTGCACTGGCATATTTATTATAAGCTTATATGCTTCATTCAACCATCCTGCCCTCCCTAAGAGATCAACCATAATTCCATAATGATCAACTGAAGGCACAACTCCGTTTTCCTTCATGGAGTTAAAGCACTTGTAACCTTCTTCAACCAATCCAGCATGATTATAGGCAGTTAGGAGTCCAGTGTAGGTGACTATATTAGGGCCAATACACTCTCCAAGCATCCTTTCAAATAACTTGATTGCATCATATGCTCTTCCATTTATTCCACATCCGTAGATCATGGCAGAATATGCAACCAAATCCCTCTTTCTCAGGCCATTAAATAGCTCATATGCCTTGTCAATGCTTCCACACTTTGCATATAAGTCAATTAAAGCAGTAGCCAAATGATCATCCAATACAATTCCAAAGTCATTCAAGTGTGACTCAATCCAGCACCAATATTCTAGATCCCCTAATTGTGAACATGCTGATATAACACTAGCCAAAGTCATCTTGTCTGGATGTATATAGATATCTGGTTTAAGCATGTCGTTAAACAGTTCAAGGGCCTCTTTGGGTTTGCTATTTTGTGCATAACAAGCTATCATAGCATTATATGAGAGTAAATCTTTCTCATCCATCTGGTCAAAGAGGTTAAGAGCAGAGTCAACATCCCCACTCCTTGAATATCCAGCTATCATTGTAATCCAAGAGACACTATTTCGCATCGGCATTGCATCAAAAAATTCTCTTGCTGACACTATGCTTCCATAGTCAATGTAACCACTAATCATTGTATTCCAGGAGGCCAGGTTTCTCTCAGGCATTTGTTGAAACAAAGAACAGGCCCTGTCCATATTTCCTGCTTTGGCATATCCAGAGACCATAGAGTTCCAAGATATAACGTCCTTCCTGGGAATCTCATCAAAAAAATCTTGAGCCTCATCTAAGTTACCAGCTTTTAGATACCCAGATAACATAGAATTCCAAGAGACCACATTTTTGTGAGCCATTTCGTCGAACACCTTCCCTGCAGTCCCCATATCACCCATTCTGGAGTACAGATCAAGAAGGGCGGTTTGTACATAAACACAAGTATTAAAACCAAAAACATAAACTTGCCCATGAATTGATACACCATCCAACATATCCTGAAGCCTAGCACAAGACTTGAGTGCAGAGGATAAAGAGTGTGAAGTCGGAGACAACCCCACCCTCTGCATTTGAACATAAAGAGAAACAGCTTCCATGAATTGACCCTTTTGAGATAAGAACCGAATGACACAACCCCATGAGAAGGAATCTGGATTGCTCATATGGTGACGGATTGAGTGGACATAGTGTGCCATAGTTTTGTAGTTGGTGACATCCCATAGAAGGATATGATGGATGAAAAGGGGTTCAAGATGGTTAAGACCATTGATCAGGATGTGGGTGTGGATTTGTTTTGCTTGATTTACAGTTGAACACTTCTTCATTAAACTTATCAATTTGGGAGCTACCATATAGCTTTTCTAATTATTGAATTTTTTTTATTTTTATATAAAAAAAACGAAACTTCAACCATTCAACTTAACTCAAGCTTTCTCTCTCTCAAAACCGTTATTTGGATTCTTCCTCACTGTTCCCTGCGTTATCCATTCATTAAATATATTGGGCCGGACCGGGCTGTTGGGGAACTGAGGTAAGGGCCTTCATTTTCATATTCCCAATTTAATTTTCATATCCCCTTATTTTTAAAAATTTAAAACTATCCTTCCTGCAACTCACTCAAATCTCCTTCTCTCTCTCTACCCCACCATCTCCTCCACCTCACTCAACTCTCTCTCTATCCCACCACTCTCTACCCTCACTCAACTCTCTTTCTCTCTCTCTCTACCTCACCACTCTCTACCGCACTCTCTTTTCCATATCTCCTTTAACTTCATTACCCCACTTAAATCCTTCACCCAGCTAACTCAGTGAAGAAAAATAACATCTTAAACATCCATTAAAATCTACTGAAGGTAACATTAGTCGCTGTAATTTTTTTTCTCTCGATCGTATTTTCCCGTATGACTGTATACAGTAGTTTAAATAAAGAAACTACCGTATAGATATATACGGTAATTTGTTTTAATAAATAGACTACCGTATAGTCAAGTACGATAGTTTGTTGAAAAGCTTAAGGTACCGTGTATATCCATACGGTAGTTTAAGTAAACAAACGACCGTATATGATCATACGATTGTGTAAATTTATAAATAGATAATCGTATGTAATCATACGGTAGTTGATGTTCATAAATGAACAACCGTATACAACTATATGGTAACTTTATTTAAATAAATAAACTACCGTATGATTGTATACGATAGGTTATTTATATGAAGCAACTACCGTATAGATCTACATGTAAGGTAATTTTTTACACTACCGTATATTTTTGTACGGTAATTGGTTTCGGTGCCCAGTAACCACATTTTAATACACCCTTTTTGTATATATCACGGTTTTTACTATGGATACTGATGATGAGTGGACTTATGATATATCACCCGTCTGAAGGTTGTTCAGAAGGGTGAACATTTAAAGGTTCTTCAGATGGGTGAACATTTAAAAGGTTCTTCAGACGGGTCATATTTTAAATGACCCGTCTGAAGAACCTTTAAAAGATCACCCGTCTGAAGCATTTAATTGATCACCCGTCTGAAGCTGTAAAAGATCAACTGTCTGAAGCTTTAATTTAATTGATCACCCGTCTGAAGAACCTTTAAAAGATCACCCGTCTGAAGAAGCTTCAGAAGGGTGAACATTTAAAAGTTGTTCAGACGGGTGAACATTTAAAATGTTCTTTAGACGGGTGAACATTTAAAAGATCACCCGTCTGAAGAACCTTTTAAATGTTCACCCGTCTGAACAACCTTTAAATGTTCACCCTTCTGAATCTTCTTCAGACGGGTGATCTTTTAAAGGTTCTTCAGACAGGTGATCAATTAAATTAAAGCTTCAGAGGGTTGATCTTTTACAGCTTCAGACGAGTGATTAATTAAATGCTTCAGACGAGTGATCTTTTAAAAGGTTCGTCAGACGGGTCATATTTTAAATGCTAAAAAATCAACCTACCGTATGATTCCCTATGGTACTGTATTTGGCTTCCATATACACTACCGTATGCTACCACACAGGAGTGTGTTCATTTATACCCCCGTCTGGTTTCATATGGGAGAAATCGCGAGCCAGAAAAAAAAATTACGAGGGAGAGTGATGTAACCTTGCTAAGTGACACAGTGAAGCAGCAGTTAACCAGCGTTGAAGCAGGATTTACAGTGACGCAGCAGTGAGGGAGAGGGAGACAGAAGCGAGAGAAGAGAGAGATGCGAGAGAGGAGAGAGAAGCGAGAGAAGAGTGAAGAGAGGGAGAGAGAGGACGGAGAGTGATGGATAGAGGGGGGACTGAGGGATGGAGGGTGAGTTGGTAATTTTGATGAATTAAAGGGGGTATGAAAATTAATTTAGGGGGTATGAAAATTAAAGCCCACGAGGTAATGTATCTATTGGGCCGGTTGGCGACCGACTCGACGTCGTCCCGCTCTGATGAAAGCAAAAACAGAAGTGAAACAAACTAGGGTGAAAGGCGATGGAAGAGGTAGTGAGGAAGGTAATTTGGCCTGCGATTCGGGGGCGTTCTTGTCCAATATGTTTCAGGGATCTCGAATCTCGTTACAAAGAAGCTGCGGTTCTTGCGCGTTGTAACCACGCTTACTGCACCGACTGCATTTTGCGTTGGAGCGAGGTGGGAAGAAGCTGCCCCCTTTGCAATTCAGAGTTCAAATCTTGGTTCTACATCCTCAGCCTTTCTTCCGAAACCTTCCGCAAGCAGCACTTGTTACCCTCTAATCGTTATACTCTCAATTCCGATGCTAACCAATCACGCTTTCGCACCAGCAGAAGAATTGTTGGTAGAAGAACAAGAGTTGCAGGAAGTCATCGGGAATTGCCATGGCGAAGATCATTTGGGCGTCCTGGTGTTGTCAGTCCACATCTTATTGCTCACAGGAAACTACAATGGCGTGCCAGGTATCTATCATCCTTGTCTCATCTCCAGGCCGGTCAATTTTATGGTCTGATTGTTTAAAAAAATTAAATTATTAATTATTTTGTATATAACGAGGAGTTGCACCTGACAGTTGATGTTAAACTTTTATACCAAATGAATGTTAATGTGTGAAATATATCAAAAAGATAATATATAAAAAAATAGTAAGTGGATCTTTTTTTAAAGAAAAAAATTGTTTTTTTGAGACGCCTAAAATAAAAGCCGTACTTGCTTTACCCTTTCGTCGGGTCTACTTATGTCATCTTTCCTTTCTTACACTTTATTACAATTACTGTTTTCTGTTAATTGATTAGTTGTAATCGGTTATTTTCAGTTATTCAGATATGATGTAACTAACCTATATATACCAAATTTCAGTGTATTAATCACTTGATGAAATTCATTTTCTTCCAATTCTCTATTCTCTAGTTCAATATTTTCCGTGCCTCTTCTCTCTTTCCTTCTTTCTCGGTTCTTGATTTTCTTCTTCCTGCATCTGGTGTTTCTACCATGGAAGAACAATCCAATCCTCTGTTTCTCCATCCCACCGATCATCCAGGGTTGATACTTGTATCTCAACCACTCACTGGTGACAATTACAACTCCTGCAAGCGTGCGATGAAGATTGCCTCATAGGGGAGAACAAGCTAGGGTTTGTTGATGGCTCTATTCCTTGCCCCATTGAAACCGATCCTACCTATTAGCTTTGGATTCGCAACAATAGCATTGTCACTTCATGGCTATTGAACTTGATTTCCAAAGATATCATGGCTAGTGTGATATACTCAACCACTGCATCCGCGATCTGGTCTGATCTTCAACAACGGTTCCAACAGAACAATGGTCCTCGTCTTTACCAGCTCAAGAAAGAACTTCTTGGCTGCTCCTTGGGTTCTCTCTCGGTTAGCACATACTACACCAAGGTAAAGTCTCTTTGGGAAGAACTTGGTGAATACAAACCCATTCATACTTGCAATTGTGGTGGAGTTCAACCCCTATTAGATCATCTGCATGTTGAACATGTGTTAATTTTTCTCATGGGATTGAATGATAGCTATAGCCAAATTAGAGGCCAAATTCTTCTCATGGATCCTCTTCCTTCCATCAATCATGTGTTCTCTCTTGTTGTTCAAGAAGAAACACAGAGAGGAATGGGAAACACCACTGTTCCTGAGATTCAGTTGGCTTATGCAGTACATAGTTCTCAAGGTTACAAAGGCAAGACTACACAGAAGGATTGACCTTCGTGTGCTCACTGCAACATCCTTGGACACACAAAGGATAAATGCTTTAAGCTTCATGGCTATCCTCCTGGTCATAAGAAGTATCAACCAAATCCAGTGGTCAATTTGGTGGAAGATCAACCAGTTCCTCAGGCACATGATACTGCTATGAGTCCCCAAATGTGCCAACAAATGATTGCTTTCTTGCAGCAACAAATGACTCGAACAAACCTTCCTGATCAAAGTCCAATGGACCAATCTAGTTTGGGTATGAGCTTTTCCTTAGTTCAATCCAATTCCATTAATAGTCATGATGTATGGGTCATGGATTTGGGTGCCACATCCCACATTTGTCATGTTTTACAATCTTTTTCTACATATACACCATTACCCAACAAGTTTGTCACATTACCAAACAACACCAAAATTCAGGTTTCTACAATAGGTACTGTCACTTTGAGTAATGCTTTAATCCCGCATGAAGTTCTCTACATCCCCAACTTTCATGTCAATCTTGTATTTGTTAGTGCGTTATTGAAACAACCTAACATCTTTGTTTATTTTCATGATCAGTCTTTTACGATCCAGGACAAGTCAACTTTGAAGGAGATTGGCGAAGGTAATCTTTGTCAAGGTCTCTCTACCTTTATCGAATTAGTCCTTCATCAGTGATTGTTGATCATGTAAATAAGACAGATTGTACAACTTCTACTCAGATTGTACCTTCTGATCATTGCAACTCTGTTAAATCATAGTGCAAACTTGTGGCACCTTAGATTAGGGTATTTGTCTGACCATGTTCTCAAAATTCTCAATAATAAAGCTTCACTTTCCATACCAACTAGTTATACTTCTCATTGTTGTGACATTTGTCCTCTTTCCAAACTAAAAAGATTACCTTTTATCTCAAATAATAACTTTTTTGCGCAACCCTTTGATTTGGTTCATTGTGACATTTGGGGCCATTCTCTAAAGCCACACATAATGGAAATCACTATTTCCTCACTTTGGTGGATGATAGTACACGGTTTACATGGATCCATTTGATGAAGCATAAATCTGAAGCACCACAGTTAGTTAAATGCTTCTTTAACTTTGTTAACACACAGTTTGGCAAGTCTATAAAAGCTTTCAGGTCTGATAATGCTAAGGAGCTAGCTCTCACTGACTTTCTGCACCAAGTGGGAACTAGTCATCAGTTTTCCTGCCCTTACAGACCAGAACAAAACTTAGTGGTGGAGAGGAAGCATCATCACCTCTTGAATGTGGCTAGATCACTGCTCTTTCAAGCAAATGTACCTCTTGAATTTTGGGGAGAATGTGTCTCCACTGCTGCCTTCATCATCAACAGAACCTCTTCCCCAGTTCTGAAAGATTGTTCTCCATATGAGCTACTGTATGACAAACAACCAGATTACTCTAGCTTAAAAGTCTTTGGATGTCTCTGTTACATTTCTACCATTCCTGTTCAGAGGCATAAATTTAATCCAAGAGCCACCAAATGTGTCTTTTTGGGTTTATCCTTCTAGCTACAAGGGGTATAAAGTCTATGATCTCACTGCAAAGCAATCCATCATTTCAAGAGATATAGTTTTTCATGAGCATATCTTTCCCTTTCACCCTGTCACTACCTCAAACACCCCACTCTATCTTGATATAGTTCTGCCTCAGCCTCTACCTGACACAGAACCTCACCAAGAACCTAACTAACCTCAAATCAACCCTGACCCTCCTCCACCTCGGTTCTACCACCAAGCAGTGAAATGCCCAGAATGGAGACAAGCCATGAGTGAAGAGTTGGCTGCCTTGGAAGCAAATCAGACTTGGACAATGCAACCTCTTCCTCCTGGCAAACAAACAATTGGCTGCCGTTGGCTATACAAGGTTAAATACAAGGTAGATGGCACCCTTGATAGGTACAAGGCCCGCCTAGTGGCAAAGGGCTATACCCAACATGCTGGAATCGATTTCCTGGACAACTTTTCTCCCGTGGCTAAACTCTCTACAGTGAAGGTTCTCTTAGCCAATCAATAAAAGTGGCATCTCTTGCAACTAGACATAAATAATGCATTTCTCAATGGTGGTTTGTTTGAAGAAATGTATATGCAACCACCTATGGGGTATCACATCAAGGGGGAAAATCTTGTTTGCAAGTTGAGTAAGTCACTCTATGGGTTGAGACAAGCCTCCTGACAATGGTTTCACAAATTCTCCTCTACCATCTCACAACATGGTTTTCAAAAAAGCTCTGCTGATCACTCTCTATTCACGAAAGGTTCTGGCTCCAACTTGGTTGTCCTTAGTTTATGTGGATGACATAGCCATTGCCGGCCCTAATATGACAGTGATTCGGCACACTCAACTAATGTTGCAGCATCATTTCAAGCTCAAGGTCATTGGTGATCTAAAGTACTTTTGTGGGCTTGGAAATTGCAAAATCTCCTCAAGGCATCTACTTATGTCAATGGAAATACACTTTGGAGCTTCTCCATGACACTGGCTTTACAGCGGCTGAGCCATTGCCCATCCCCATGGACCCGAGTGTACACTTAAATGACAAAGATGGAGAGCCTCTTGCAGATGCTTCCCTCTATAGGAGACTCATTGGCTGCTTGATGTATCTCACAAATTCTCATCCGGACATCACATTTGCTATTAACAGATTGAGTCAATTCATGGCTCATCCACAGACCCCTCATCTTCAAGCCGTCCATCACTTACTGCAATATTTGAAAGGCACCCCGGGCCAAGGTTTATTGTTCCCAGCCACTTCCTCCATGGGCCTTACAGCTTATGCCGATGCCGATTGGGGTAGCTGTCAGGTGACAAAGCGGTCCGCAACTGGGCTTTGTATTTTCTTGGGCACTTCCCTTATCTCTTGGAAGTCTAAGAAACAAAACACAGTGGCCAGATCCTCTACTGAGGCCGAATACAGGGCCTTACCTGCCCTCACCTCTGAGTTGCTTTGTCTGCGGCAACTACTCAGAGCCTTCGAAATCCCTGTTCACTCTATTATGACATTTTGTGATAGCAAATCTGCAATTTGCTTGGCCACCAATCCTACATGCCATGAACGTTCGAAGCATGTAGACATTGATTGCCATTTCATACGTGAACATGTGCAAAGTGGATTTCTCAACTTAGTCCACGTTGCTTCTCAACATCAGCTGGTTGATCCTATGACAAAGGCCCTCTGCAAGTCACTGTTCCATGCTCTTGTATCCAAGTTGGGAATTCTCAATATATTCCTCCCAACTTGAGGGGGAATATTACAATTACAGTTTTCTGTTAGTTGATTAGTTGTAATTGGGTATTTTCAGTTATTCAGTTATGTTGTAACTAACCTATATATTCCAAATCTTAGTGTATTGATCACTTGGGTGATTCAATGAAATCCATTTTCATCCAATTCTCTAGTTCAATACACTTTTTAACATATCTGCTTTTTATGCATCTCTCTTCAAAATTCATATATTGGCTTTGTTTTTTATTTATGTTCTGTAGCATATACAATCAAGAAGGGTTGCAACCTGATCCTACAACCCTAAGGTGTTCTGAGCCAGGATGCAAGGGCTGCACTCCATGCAACTTCCTCACTTCTTCACCCGTATGCAATGCTTCTCCTTTTCCTTTCATACACGGAACATAGTTGTTATTATTTTATATTTTGGGAGCATTTTTGGCTCGCGTGGTATTGGGAGGAGTGAAAGGGGCAAGGCAATTTCATGATGTTATTAGGTGCCTATGCTTGGATGGCTTCCAAAATTTTCAAGGACAATTTTTGCTGCTATGTCTTTTATTTATGGGATAAACTGTTGTATCTATCTATGTAGCTTCTTTGTGCTGTTTAGCTAATGGTTAGCCTAGAGGGTTTCCTTTCTTGGATATGCACAGAGATTGGTAATTTTGGGTTTCTTCTCCGAGGATAGCTTATCCTTTTCTCATGTAACTCTTTCTTGGCTTTCTGTGTAAAAGGTTTCTCTTCTTTACTCTAATCAACGAAGCAAATGCTCTTTCAGTTTTTGTTGTTATTGATGAAGTTTTTATGTGCAATTTTCTGAATGCTTCTACTTTGTTGTTATTATTATTACAGAAAGGTCTTTTGATAGTTTAGCTTATATCATTTTGAATTCCCCCTCATTGTCGCAATCGGATTAATTTCTACATATCCGAATGAAGCATTAGCAATATCTTTTCTCCTTTACCATGAAATTGTTCATTGTGACTCACCTCTATATTCCCTTCTAATGCAATGCTATTGCTATAGCTTGGTGTTTATGATAGTTGATTTTCAAAAAGAATTATATCTTTTAAATTGTTTAAGAAATAACCCTCAGTTTAGATTTAATATGTTCCTTCTGTTCATATATGAATGTTTTCATTGTTTAAACTTTCAGAATAAATCAGGAAAAGATGCTGTAAAGAAAAAAATTCTACAACGGATTGAACCATGGATATGGAGGGAGCTACAAGCTGTCCTAGGGGACCCGGATCCAACTGTCATTGTTCATGTGGTGACCTCACAGTTCATTGCATGGCTAG
This sequence comes from Ammopiptanthus mongolicus, assembly GCA_039655645.1. Taxonomy (NCBI): domain Eukaryota; kingdom Viridiplantae; phylum Streptophyta; class Magnoliopsida; order Fabales; family Fabaceae; genus Ammopiptanthus; species Ammopiptanthus mongolicus. Next base: position 77,425,524 of record CM077350.1, on the reverse strand, counting down.
AAGAGAAAGCTCAATTGCCATCTGAACAGCTTGATGTTGGAGATAACTTCATTTTGCCTCTTCGTCCATTCCTGCATGATAAAGCCAGTATCTTCTGGCATGAACTAAGGTGCTTAACCCTATTATTTATCTAGACTATAGTTGGATACTTTTCATGTTATGTAGTCACTGAAAAATTGTGTCGTGTGATCCTGTCCAATGTGATGGAATGATTGAAAAGACATCATATTTGTAATGTTGGATGTTTGTACTTTGTACCTCCAAGGAGTATTTTAGGTCATGCATATGACAGCCTTTCTGTTTTGGGTGTTATCCTTGATATTGAACACTTTATGCAGAGTAAATTTGTGTCATGATTTCAGAAATAGCATGATTGGAGCTTTTTATATATTTATTAATTAACTCAGTAGTGTTATGAAGATCACTCTTTAAAACAGTGGAAAAATTTGGTTCATTTTTTTCAATTTGCTTCGTATCATTTGTGTCAATTTACGTCTTCCATTCCATCTTTATGTTTTGTTTGGAGAAATGAACAGATGATCCATCCTTTTTTTTTAATCTCTTTGTTTAACAGTGTATTTCCTTTTCTTCTGTTTATTCTCCTGATAAAATGATAAAATAATCTTTTTTTGCCTCTTCTGACCTTTTTTCCATTGTTTTGCCACTAGCTGTTTCGCAGAGGGTTGTTACAACATGGAAACCTATGATGCAGTGGTTGAATATAGACATCTGGAGTGAGTGGCGAACAGAAATTACTATGACCACTTGTACTGGTAATTTCTAAAAGTAAAGCCTTTTTTCTCAAGAATGTTAGATTCCCATCCCAAATCTTTTGGGGTACTAGATGCTTGAAATTGGTAGGGATCAAACGCCCGCAGTCTTCTTGGATAGTGGAATTGTAATCACATGCTTGTGTATCAAACACAAGGCATCTAACTTGTGTATCCAAGATACCCGGGTCCTAGAACTCTCCCGAAGGTTTTAGGTTGGGAATCTACAGTGTCACATTCTTCCAGAACCTAGCATTGAAAGTTGAAAGCTGTTTGTGCGTCTCACCGGTGGCGTAGGTGCAGTTACAGCGGTTGTCTGAGTTATATCACAATGTATGCTTTGATATGATGTTGATTTTCACCTTCCCTATAATTTCCTCCATTCTCTATCTTTTCAACAGACATTGAATGGTAATATCAAAAAAAAAAAAAACAGACATTGAATGGACTTATCATGTGATCTTCACAAGTATCCGTAAACTTGAACTGAACTGGATATATACAAATGGATATACCGTCCTAATTTACTCTATTTTGTATTGTAGCATATTGGCTGGCTTTGCACGTGAATGGAGGCCTATTCTTTAGATCAATCTCGGAATATAGGTCACAGAATTCTACATCAAGAAAACCGCTCGGATCTTTAAAGAATAATGATTTTTGTATTAAACATGGTTGAGTTGCTTTCAAATTCAATCTAGAATATAATTTTTAAACATTAGTTCTACGACTAATCTCGGGCGACGAAACATTGGTACGAGTAAAAATAAAAATGAAAAATTCATAAATCAATTTTTATTTCACTTTAATTAATTGAACTAAAATTTTCCCTCTTGTTTTTTCTATTTACCGAACCGACCTTAAGGGTGATTACTAAGTTGTCTAATAGAAAAACATAGTGAAATTCAATCGTCACACATCTTTAACAACTTCCACCTCTCAAGTCCTCGGCAAAAAAATTAATATAAAGAAATGATGAGTAAGCAGGCCTCACGCAGGGATCAACTAAATCATTCACATTGGTTATCACTTTATCAACAAAATATCATCTTTCAGAATCACAAACAGTCAAAGAAAGCAAATATGCATGTTTAATAAAAGTGTAATGTTATTTGTATATCAGGATTCTAGACACCTGGATGGCACCTGTTACACTTGATTAATGCAGTTCAAATACGTGGTTAATTACGTTCAGTAGATGATTAATGACGAATTGTGATCTCTTGTACTATTAATCAAGTTCAAGATACCATTAACCATTATTGTGAATACTATGAATCAAGTTTGAAGGTGTACAAAAAAATAACATGCATCCATGTATGGATGGTTGGTTAATTACATGGTTAACACAGTTCAAATACGTGATTAATTACGTTCAGTGGATGGTTAATGGATATAACAAGGGATTACAACTCATTAACCATCCACTGAACGTAATTAACCACGTATTTGAACCTGAAAATTGTGGTTAATGCAGTTCAAATACGTGGTTAATTACGTTCAGTGAATGGTTAATGAGTTGTGATCCCTTATTATATCCATTAACCATCTACTGAACGTAATTAACCATGTATTTGAACTAAGTTAAGCATGTAAAGCAGGTGTCACTCAGGTGTCCAGAATCCAGATATACAAATAACATTACTCTTAATAAAATAATCCAACAAGGTTAAGTAATTCATAAGAATTTTCTAATTGCTAAATCACAAAACTCAACTCCAAAAAGGTAACTGGTAATAATAAGGTATATAAAATCTCATCAAGCCATCTACCTTGATAGCTATTCTATTCAAGTACTCATCTTTGGTACCTCACATGCAGCGAACCATGTTTAGCTCAAGACAAAACCTTTTACACATAGTAAATATACAATGCTATGGAAAATAAACGTACGATAGAGGGTCTATACTATATTGTCAAATGAAAGAAGCAATGAAAGGTAATTGTCAGCATGAAAGATTCGACTTTTGTTGAATAATAATGGAAATTCTGTAAGAATGGCAGCATCAGAACAACCTCACTTATTATAGAGTTCAACCTCAAACTTAGTAATCATAGTAAGAGGTGGGATTGGTCTGATGATGCAATTCAAACAGCACAACACAACGGAGGAAGACATCGTCATATGATATGGCCTCTCTAGTTTTTACTTTACTTTACATCTCTGTGTGTGAGAAAGCGGCGCCTTTGTTTTCCTTGCCCTTTTTATAGTGGAACGGAATCAAGTGAAGCCCTATCCGCTTTTAAGACAAAAAAAGAAAACAGATTAAATACGATACGGTCACATTGAAGAAAAATCTTATTTGAGACGGATAATTTTATTATCATTCAACCACACATTTTCTTACAACATTTTTATCTAACATTAGAACAATATTAAGAAGAGAACTGATATTTTATCTTCAAAAATGGCCTTTTTGTACTTCATTTAAGATGTATTATTGCTATATTTGAGAAAGAAGAGTTGTAATTGTAATATAATATATATATATATATATATATATATATATATGCTTACAACCAATCTGTATCAAGAGCACACAACACATGAAAACTCATTATATTGAAGAATTTTCTGATCCTTCAATGATATTATGAAATATTGATTCCAAATAACCTAACCAATCATATGTCAAATAACAAAATTATTTAATCTATTAAACTTCTTGCAACAATATAGCAAACTTTTGCTTCACGGGTGAGTAGCAAACTTTTAGTTTAAAATAGCATGTTTTTCCGTGGTACTCATATTCTTTTGACTTGATAATGAACAAGTATAATGTATAAAATTTTGTTCATCCATGTAACATAATATAATAGTTATTCAAGAGACTTGAATTATCTTTTGTACTACAATGCATAAAATTTACAATTTACAATTTATCCATATACATAAAGAATTGGGAACGTAGCTTGTCAACTAATCATATATTATAAATTTATCATATCATTAAAAATATTAGACTTTTATAGTAATTATCTTAAATTAAAAGTCATTTATAAAGTGAGGTGTGATGAGTTGAACACCCAAATCACATGTAAACTGTAGCCCATCCGCATAACTGTCCCAGCAATGTGGAGAACTCCACGTCACAAGCTTCTTCTCTGAACTAGATTAGCGGACTCTGCTGCTTCTGATGAGTTCTAATTTTATCCCCATCCTCCGCCTACAGCCGAAAGTGCCCTTCGAATACAGCTCTATTTGTCCAGTTTCAAACAAATGGAATAGCAACTAAGATTACCAAAAAGTAGCATCCCAGATGAAAAAATTTGCACTCATGCTGTTGGGGACCATGAGAATCAAATCTTCATCATCTTTAACAGTCCCTTAACACAAGAATAACGGAGCCCAAATAAAGATTTTAATTTGATGTAGTTCCAGACAAGACCAAACGCTCTCCCAAACCGGGAAATCTACAACTAAAACATTATAGATCTCATCATAAAAAAACATTATTCTTAAAGAAAGTGTGAAAACATAACTGATAATTTTGAAAAGAAAATGATCTAGAAGCCACAGCAAAATCAAGGCCCATGACTGAAGCTGCAATGCAAGCTTATTTTGAAGGATCAAGCACGTGGATTTACTTAGTGTCCTATAGAACTGAACCAAAATAAATATCATAAGTTGAATAATGTAATAAAAGGAGGTAATGTAACTTACAGTCTTTGCATTGAGTGTTCATATCTTTCTCCACATATCTACTCTATACTTCATTGAAGTACTAAGAACCTATGTTGTGTAAAAGGGGCCGCCCAGAGCACGAGGTTCCCACCCGGTGGGGTCTGAGGAGTATAGATGTACGCAACCTTACCCCGCAAGCGGACAGGCTGTTTCCGAGATTTGAACCCGTGACCACCACCAGGTCACAAGGCAACAACCTTACACTTGCGCCAAGACTCACCCTCAAGAACCCATGCTGTGTAAATATTACAAATTAGAGGTTTCCTTTTGGATTAGCATCAAATACGTTCCACAAACAAATCTTGTAATTCTTAAGATAGCAGCAAAATATCACATTCATCTCCACTTGAAAATACTGAAATGGCAGAATCCCAAGGAACAGTTCTCTACTGAGCACACAACATTTTGAACTAGATAGAATTCTCACCATGAATACCTTGAGAATATCCTATCACACCGAGATACTTGACCACAGTTCTATAATATTAAGCCTTTTCTGCTCACAGATTTTGCTCGCAGCTTCATCAGAATTCAGAAATCCAGCTAGAGGCCCTATAGGAACATCATCGATAAAGAACTAAACTCAACCTAGCTGCTACCTAAAAATTCTGAAATCATTAACTGCTTCAAAAACAGTATTGCAGTGTGGTATAATAAACTCAGGCACTCCATTACCCATCATAGTTTGAACATGTTAATAGCACAAAAATTGTAAAACATTTAAAGGAATAAGGAATAGAAGCATTTAACTAGCAATGAGGAACAAATATTAATTAGTAAAAAGTTAATGCTTACACAAGTTGGCAACAAAAAGTCAATGAGCAAAAAAGATTGTAAATTACCAAAGGAACAAGTACTCAGAACTAATTGGAAACTAGATTGAAATTCAAAATGAAATCCATAAGATCAAGACAAACATTTATTATCCATTCCTGAAAGATACTTTTTCTCCTCATACAGCTTCAATAACTGAGGAGCTTGATCCTTAAAACAATTCACATACTTCTGAAGGAACATCTTTTCAGAAAGATAATATGCGTGCGGAATTGCGGCACCCTTAATCAGATCTCTGGACAGAAAAAACTCCAAGACAGAAGCCCTAGGAATAATCCTTTTTTTCAAACTCAAGGAGAGAATTACTGGATAAGTGGCAAGCCGTAGAGGGTCCCAACCCATTTGATTGACAAAAAATTCCATGCCCTCTTCAATTTTCCTCAAAGATATTAGCATACAAAAAGGATGCCTCACAAATGCGTCATGAATTGTTTCATCTGTCCATCCCCACCTCTTATACAACTCAACCTTGCTTTCCCACATGGACTTAGGTAGCATCTTGGCATACATTGCAGGAATGAAAGCAGCTTTGGAAGGATCAATTCCCATTTCCATGATCTCATCTACCTTACTTCTAAGGCAATCTATTTTATAGGTAATTAGTGAAGGCCACTGGCGAAGTAGCGTTGCCAAACTGGCCTTACGAATCCCAGCATCAAGCAAGAACGTGATATTATGTTGCAAGCCATTAAAACAAAGGATAGTGGCACAACGTTTTATTGAAACAATGGTCGTTTGATCAGATTGAAGGAACGCGTTTAGCAAATTGTAAGTAGGGATTAAATGATTCTCTAAGCTTCTGAATAAGAATCTGGGATTTGCGGTGACGATGCGGAAAAGTTGAGAGTTTGAAGCACCTTTGGATTGGAGAAACTGAAGCTTGGGCAAAATGATCTTTTGGGGGTTTATGAGAAGAAGCCTCGGTGCCCTTCGAATGATGAGGTGCAAATCGGAATCTGAGAAACCCAAGTCATGGAACAATGCGAGAACCGAATTGGGTTTTTGTGAGGTGCGAAGAGGAATGTGCTTAGAAGCAGATAAAGCGAATTCTGGGGAAAACCCACAATTGTTGATCAGGTAATTCACCGTAAAAGATTCTTCTTTTGAGGTCCCTATGGCTGTGCTGTAAAGGTGCCTGAGAGCCCAAATTGGTGGTGAAGATGATGAAGGGAGTAGAGCTTCCACATGCAACCTTGAGGTTCTTGCAATTGCAAATCCAACGAGGGATTTGCGACAACATTCCCACATTGAGATGATTTAATTTTGATTACTGACTGAATGGGTGAATTTCAAATGAAAATGAAACCCTAATTTCTGACAAAACCCTCCGAAAAGCCCTCGCATCTAAAAAAACGATGGAGCTGCATGAATGATGAAACGGCGCCGCTAATAGTCTCAACTTCTCTTTTTCAACCACTAAATTTCCATTTTCTTAAGCTATGTTCGGAAGGAAGGATGGAGTGAAATTATCAAAAGGACTTAATTGATTGTTTGAAAATTTCGTATATAATTAGAAATTAAACCTCTAATTTTTAATTTTTATACGCTCCCAATTAAGGATTTGGGATTCCCTTATTAAACTTCTAAATAATGGAACGGTTACTTTCATCTCTTCACTTTACTTTATTATTAACCACTCCACTTCATCTTCTTCTAAACTCACCCGACTTAACCTTGTCATGGGATTATTAGCGTACGGTTATAGTAGATATAATTAAAGGGATCAATTTTTTTTTTGACTGGATTAAAGGGATCGACTTAGAGTGCATTTGTTTTAGATTATTTGATCATAAAAATCATTTTTTTAAGTTAAAAATAATTTTTAGTGGTTTTAATTATGTTTGTTTAAGATTTTTTAGGAAATCATTTTTAAAAAAAAATCATTTGTATGGTTAAAATGAGAAGCTATTCCATTTAGCTTCTAACTAAAATCTGAATCTGATTCTATAAAAAAGAGAGAAAATTTATTTGTTACATATTATGAAAAAATGATTTTTATTTTATCTCTAAATTATTTTATATAAAAATTATTTTTTCATAGTTTGAACCAACTGACCTTAATAAGCTATTTTTTATTTTAACTAGATGATAATTGTAATACGGATACTACGGTAGTGTTTTACACAGAACTTCCATAAAAATCATATATGAAACAATACATGATTGTGTTTTTTATTTCTTGACAATACGATACATAATTATTTGATAATATAAAACATTTTACATTAATAGTATATATCTAAATTAAACTGAACAAAAATTGGCTAACCTGTTATAAATTATAAATAATCACAAATAAAATGTTATCAATGTAATAAAAAGATTTTTATCATATGGAACAAAACTATAAAAAAATTAAGACGTGTAGTGAATTAAGAGTTTAATTTAAATTTATTGTAATCACAAAATTGTACTTTTTTTTTCCCATTTTATGTCATTTCAATGTACTCTAAAATTTACCTTAAAATGCAGATTGAGAAAGTAATGATCATCACTTAGCATAAATAAACCAAACAATATTATTACATTATATCCAATCATAACAAGCATTTGGCTATTGTACAAAAAAAAAAAAAACAAGCATTTGGCTAAAATAAAGAGAAAAAAAATTATGCTCGAAATTCGAACCAACTGCTAGATACACTATTTTTTAGTGCGTTAATTTGACATTCAGAGAAACATAACTAATTCCACATCTAATGGCTCAAACACATGAGCAGTTACATCTTGTGAGATATCCAAGTTGAAATGTATGAAAGGCATATGTTAGCAAGTCACCAGTGTTATTCTTCCTCTGGTTCTTCTTCTTCCTGGAGAAGATTTTCTCTGTTGTCATGAGCCCAGAAACCACGCACATCTATGAGCATACTGGCTACAGTTCCGCCCTGTTTGCATGCCAGTAGATCAGCCGATGTTATCTTGAGGGGATCTGCTGGCTTAACCATATCCCAAATTTCATCCCTTACATCTTCAATACAAAGTTCATAGTTGCCACCCTCAATCCATTTGTGGTGTACATCTCTGTTTTTTGATTTTGATAAATAAATAAAATACACTCGTTATTTAGTGAACTCATAGTAATAATGTCAAATTTTATAATCACTAAATCAAATAAGCAATTTAGGACATTAAAGATCTCTGTGAGTTCCATCTTCTAACTAACTTGTCACTGTATGTTTGAGACTTGCAGGACTTGCTCAAGTACTACAGGCAGGAAACAACAGTTTTTTTCTGTAGGAAGATTGTATCAGGCAACATCTCGGCACCTGGATGCTCCCCTTCTATTCTTCCAATAATTACAAATATTCATTACTTGTTTAGAAGTTTGGAAATTCATTAATTAAGAAAATAATATCAATACCACATGCAAAATAAAATCAACGAGCATAGGAAAAACAACCAAGAAAGAAACGCTAATCCAAAGATAGAGTTAAATACTAAATAGATAGTATAACAGCAGCATGAATACCTGAAAAGTGAGTGAATATCAGCGGTAGTAAGGAAACCCCTTCCTTGAAGATCAAGACACCGAAACAAGTATGTCAAGCCTTCTGGGGTATCTTTGTTTTCTAAAGCCAGAACAAAGTCCAAGAAACTCTCAAAATCCATCTCCCGGGCATTCCCGCCACCACTCTTTCCACGACGAACATGTTCATCGTATACTACAGGAAGCACATACAAATAAGACATTGAGTATCAACGATGCACAGGAACATAAACTACTCTAAAAATGATGTGGCAATCCAGCAGTAAAAAACAATACCAGAAGAGAAACAAGAATGTACAAGGACAGCAAACATGGATATTATTACAAATAAAAAATTGAAGGAAGCCAGGGCGTCGGAATATGTACATCGATGTCCATGCAAATGGTAAATACTCCTAAAAAATTACACCAAAACAACTTAAGAATGGTAATAATTTCTACCTCTCTCAATAAAAATCTCAGTCAAAGTCCCATCTGCATATTCTCGAAGCTCCTGCTTGCTCAATGTCCCATTAGCATCTTTATCAAGGGCAAGGAACATGTCTGTAGAAAAATTTGGGGATACAGATATGCACAAATTAAATTGAAAAAGTTTTAACCATCAGAACTTCAATTCATCATGAAATTCAGCCCTGTCGATGTAAACACATTTAGATAAGGTAATAAAAATTTTAGAAGGAAAAGTCTCTAGTCCCTACTCCCTACAACTACCCATGCCAACGAGTCACAAACATGCACAAATGGGAGTACAATGGACCAAGATGTATATGACTCTTGAAACCTAAAAATAACCCACCACATATACGTTGAGCAGAAGTCAAAGAGAACCAGTTTTCAGCTTGTTCTGTGTCTGTGACTTCTTCTTCGCTTTCCTGAAATAGATAACACATACTCAACATAGAGCTTCAAGTCAGAGCTTATAAGAAGCTAGAATAAAATACAGTTCACAGTTATTATTAAAACAAAGCAAAAGAATCAATACGTAAATGGACAAAAAGATAAGCACAAGAAGGTCCAGGAGTAAAGGAGACAACCAGAGAGAGTGGGAGAGCAAGAATTGAATGCTATGAGGTTTCATTCGAAAGATATTAAGAAAACTTCTTATACAATCTACCTGGTGAAGCTCCATTAGTTCCTGGAGGCAATTACTAAGCAACACTTTCTTGATGCAAGCTTTTCCTGTAAGAAAAATAATTTATATAGACTTCAATAATTCTAGTGATTTAAAAATATTCTGCTTTAGCTCAAATCAAATCAAGCATATGTGCACACATAAACACAATTTCTTTTTAATAAAAAAATAGAGTTAGGATGCATGGAAGCCTTTACTCTCACAATTTATACCTCGGCAAAGATCCTGCTATGCCTCAACCTAGTGCACCAGTAAAGTGACATAATTAACTGTCCCTTCCTGCCTACCCAACCATATGAACCACCAACTACTATAATTTTTCATTTCCACCTCACAACTTAAAAGAGATATGCTAACATGCCCTACCTCGTGATAAAATCATTATCAGTAGTAAATTATTCACAAAACAGTATCTACTCGTGAAAGGAAATAATCAATCTATGAAATCCAATGTTTATATCCTTTGGACGCAAGTCCTTCATGACGTATAAATCATCCACTATTGCAACCAGACTCTTAAATTTCTATTAAAAGAAGATGAATACAAAGACTGTTGTGACAATGTAGGAACAACCATGAATAGATTGAAGAGGAATATTGTATATAATCTGTCCTCAATTTCTATTTTTTTATTTAGAGAACATGTTTCCTTCTTGGAGAGCTTATATTTGTATGGATTATGCCCCCTTTGGTTTTACTTCAAAAAAATTCTATTTAAGTATTTTAAAATTAAAAATGTCCTTTTGTAGCGATGAAAAAAGTCCAAAATTCCAGATAGAAGAAATATAACTATAAAACATCAGCTAAACATAGTATAAAACATCAGCTAAACGTAGTAGCAAGAAGAAATCAGACATACAAACCTCGTCTATGAGGATCACAAAAGAAGAAGAATTTGTGTGCAGCAATACGACAATACATTTGAACAAAGGCTGCTGGCATATCGCGTAACTGTGCCAAGTTCGGTATGAGACCTCGTATATAGGCCTCCATTTCCTGAAGAGCAAAGTTAAATAGAAAAAAAGGACATCAAGGTTAACCAAATCTTTTTATAAAAAGAACTGTTCAAATTCAATTTGTTTCTCAGCTTCATATTTAGCACATTAAATAAATAAACCACTCCAAATGTCAGATTTCTCAAAATTTAAGAGGTCAAAAAAGGCAGTGACTCTGTTAGGAATAGAGCTCCAATGACAAAATTGTATAGTAAGAGGCAGAGGGGTAAATTGGGAGTTCAGGGGGTAACTAACTAGGAAGTTAGTTACTTTGGTTGGAACAAATAGAGAATAAAAGGGGAATAGGGGGTTCGGGGAAGGTGTGTGTGATTTTCTGGTGTAAGTAAAGTGGGCAGATTTTCTCTGTAACCTGTAAACAGCAGTGTATTCTTGCTTGTTCTTGGATCATATACCCTGGTTGATCAAGAACTCGTTCATTCTAATAGTAATTCATATTCTTTCCATTCAATCTTACCAGTTATCACAGAATCACTGTACCAAATTAAAGGTTAGAACCACTCCAAATTCAATTTATTTCTCAGCTTCATATTTAGCACACTAAATAACCACTACAATTGTCAGATTTCTCAAATTTTAAGGGGCTAAAAAAGGCAGTGACTCACGAAGGTCAGAACATAAGAACTATATGCATGAACAATAAAATAACAGTTATAACATAATAAGGCGTGAAACAATAGATATCATTCCATAGAGATAATTGGCCTGCTGATAATTGCTACACAAGGAAAACAGTATTTCAAAAATCGCATCAAAGAAACTACTTCCTATAAATATGTACAACAAAAAGTGATACTGAACTGTTTGATTTTAAACGATAAAAAACGACCACTTGAAAATAGTTGACGTGTCCACGTCAGACATCAGACACGTATCCGTATGGGACACTTCATGGATACTTTTAAACACTTTCAGTTTCAGGTGCTCCTAACTGTATTTACAATTTTTTTATTTTTACTTTTTGAAATTTTATACCATTGTAAATACAAATGCCACAATAATTAGATAAATATTAGCATTTCATAATGTTTACAATGACTCTTAAAGTCTTGCTAACTTTTAAAACATTATTTCTCTCTTTTAATTTAAAATTTGTGCTTTTACGTTAATCTTGTACTAATTTTTTATCTTGTATCATAGGTGTGTCATGTCCAATATTTTTAAAAATTTGTTGTACCCTCATGCCCGTATCATATCCATATCCCTTGTCGTATTTGTGGTTCCTAGATTTCAAACAATTGCCAACATAATAACAATAAGAATCCATACATGTGGCTGAAGAAAACCATCAGAATCCTCATCAAGCTCGCTCATATCAATCCTTGCTTGTGTAAGTGAAACCTGCACAACCATAATCATTCAGTAGATGCCATAATCAGTAGGTGGCTGTCATAAACAATGGATAGATTAATCAAGGTACAAATGAACAACAGAAAAATAAATTTTAATGGAGAAAGAAAAACCAAGGCACAAATATACTCGAGTATTCAGGAGAATTAAACAGCATCACATAAAGGTAAATGTTATGTGATGCTGTTTATATCAACTGAAATGGTAAATGTTGGCAGGTGACCTACCGTACGCATCACATAAAGGTAAAAGGGTAGAATGGCAATTCTCCCTTGCTCATCTTTCTCAAACTTCATGAAGTTTGATGGACTAAAAAAGCGTCGACATTTAGGACCAATTTGTTCTGTACATACAGAGGCTATGTGGCAAAAGTCTTCATAATTCATCTATACGAAACAAATTGAGTTATGCATCAGGATTGCTGCAAAAATAAAGTACAAAGCCAAAGAAGCCAAGCAACAATTCAAGCAAACACAGTCCATAATAAAAAAAAAGTCGCAGATTGAGATTAACAAGATGGAAATCTTAGCAAAGTTATATTATATTTTCAATTAGTTGAACAACATGAACTTGTATCACCCCATTTAACAGGAAATGTTTAATCTTGATAGACAAAATAAAGTATGTTTACATCTTTGATATGAAACAAGTAAGATTCTTTAAGCAAAATCGACAATGACACACATCAAACTCCAATAAAAAGATATACAGAGTACATTTCAAATTGTACTTGCAAAATAAACTATATCTCTGATCATGAAGAGTATACAAGGATCTGAAACCAATTGAAGAACAGCCAGAAGCATGGGAAGTTATTAAGGATGTAGTGAATTGGTTAACCTGTCCAGCTCCCATGACTTTTGTGGTGAATTTAAGGATTTACTACACTTCCAGTAGGATAACTCTAGTTGTATATATCATTAAATTTTGAAATATGGAGCAGCAAACACAAATGTGAAAGTGGCACACCTTTTCTGCACCAGTAGCATCATCAATCACACAGTTTTCTCTTAAACACACCCACATTGCATCCAAATCATCAGCATTCAGCAAAAGATCTGATTGTTTCTGTTCAATGTACCATGAATGTCACCAATTGAGAAAATTATCAAGTGTTTAAGCAGATATAACCAACAAATATGTAAGCTAGAAAACGATACCTTTAGAAACCGATACTTTGCCAATCTCTGGACTCTATGACTGATTGATCCATCTTCAGGTTTCTGGATAAATGGACATCATCAATTTTTGAATTACAGTTGGAGGTCTTATAAACCACACTATATAATCTGTAAACATAGACAAAATTACCTATAAAGAGATACAACATGTAAGGCTCTGCTCTATATATCAGGAGATACTTAAACTGATTAGAAGAAGCATATTCATACAGAAATACAAAGGGCACATTAAGGTGAACATCCTTACAAAATTGAAATAAACCATTTTTATAGATCAACAATGAGTCCATCATCACTAATTCTAATGAAGTCAAATGCGAGAAATAACAAGATTGCATGTTAACGGATAAAAAGGCTCAGGAGATACAGAATAGGGAATTAATAATTGTATATGTGAGTACAATACAATATACAAAAATCAAGTATGAACCAGCAACGCTTTCACGTACCTTCTTGTAGAAACTTGGGATTGTACCAGCTTCGGCACTTTTCTTCTGCTTTTCTTTAAAAATGTCAAGCAAAATTCTTTTTGTTTCAAGTTCTGGAAAGGGAAATTTAGAAAGATATTGATGCATTGTATTGTATCAGTTGGAAGTAAGTATAATAAAGCATAAATGAGTGTGGTACATATAGAGTAGAAGCAAGCAATGAGGACATCAAGTGAAGTGAAGTGATGGATTTAGAGAAATGATGAAGGGGAATAATAGGAACGAACCCATCAAGGCTTCGGATCCGAGGCCGGTACCGGATCCGATGAAACGGCGTAGATTGCGAACCCACAACATGGAAGATGCCGGAGGGATTTTCCTCTGCCTCTGGGGGGCATCGTGGCTTTCGCCGTCGCTCGAACCGCTGTACATTCCCCCCGACTCAAATCAATCGATCTCCCAAAGATGGAATGGAATCGAGCCTTTCACTCTTTTGGAAGGAGACGAATAGTGAATTGCGAATGCAAGCAAACCCTAACGATGCAGGGAGATAAGAGATCGGGGAAGCGGACCCGAAATTCGTCAAAAAATTGTGGAAATGCTGAAATTGTCAAGTCCGAACTTGATTGATCTTGTCGTTTTCAGCGAAATTAGTTGAGGGAATAGTGTGACGGGATTTTGGTTAGTGATTGTTGTCTCCCAATTCGAAAACCAAATCTATCGCCACCCAAGTTCACGCTGTGTGTTCTACTATCGCCTTTGAAATGATATGTGTTTTAGAGCTTATTAGGGTTCAAAAATCGGAAAACGCGAACCCGACGATGAACTACTTTTTTTCCAATTTGTTTTTTCTAAAATAGACACCAATTTGCAAATATGAACAGTCGACGGTCATTTTTGTTAGAGTAAATATCCACACCAGTCATCGATGAAAAAATATTAAAAAATAAAAAATATCAAATTTATTTTTAAGAATATAAAATACAGGTTAAAATAGCTTCAGATAAGATTAAAATGTTCCTAAAAATTATCCTAAAAGGAATTAATTTAACCAATATTTATATTGTTGAGAATCAAATTAATATTTTTAATTTTTAGGGATCAAAATACCATCATATTTTATTTATCAAGAATCAATTTAGGTATTTACTCTTTTTTTTTTTGTTAAAACACTAAGGCATTTGTTTTTGATACCCCGCCCTATTACAATTCTTATCTCCCCCTTCCCAATTTTTCCCAAATAAATTCCTAAAATAACCTTCTATCCTTTCACCCTATATTAACTCCTTTTATCCACAATTAACTTTCGGCATTTGTTTTTCATACCCCATTATTTACTATTCTTATCCGCTCCTCATTTTAAAAGTAAATGTTTTAACTTTCCTACTTGTGATCAAACTCTTCCCACCCCATCTGTTTCTTCTTTTTCTTCTCTTTCCTCATATTTTATTTTCTTACTTCCAACCCAATCCCACCCAACCCATTGTCACCTCGGGAAAGTTGTAGAGGGGAGCACAACCAATAAGATAACGAGCACAACACAGTGATATTTTTTTGGGAGAGAACTCGTGTAAGAATTCATTTTTCTCATATATGTTGCGCAAAGATTCAGAGGTTTTTCCAAATTACACTATCATTTTTCGTAATGCACAAAATTTGGGTACTAAGGTATTTTAAATAAAATACCTTAGGAATAGTTTTCGTAATGTAAAAAAATTGAATATATTATGTAAAAGAATTGAATACATTACGAAAACTATAATTTCAGTAATGTAAAAAAATTATAATTTCCGTAATGTAAAAAAATTGAATACATTAATAAATTCAATTTTTTATATTACTAAAACTATTCACAATGTATTAAAAGTTGTAAACATTATAGTTTTCGTAATATAAAAAAAAATTGAATACATATAATTTCCGTAATGTAAAAAAACTTGAACACATTTCCCTAACGTAAAAAATTGAATACATACCGTTTCCGTAAACTGTATTACGGAAACTGTATTAAAAATTGTATACATTACTATAGTTTCCGTTTCCGTAATGTAAAAAAAATTGTATACACTACGGACACTATAGTTTTCGTAATGTAAAAAAATTTGAATACATTACGGAAACTATAGTATCCGTAATGTAAAAAAATTAAATACATTACGGAAATGTATTAAAAATTGTATACATTACGGATACTTTAATTTTCGTAATGTAAAAAAAAATTAAATACATTACGAAAACTAGTTTCCATAGTGTATTCAATTTTACACTACGGAAATGTAAAAAAACTTGAATACATTAGTTTCCGTATGTAAATGTAAGAAATGGAAAGGGGGAGGTATAGGGTGAAATGATAGAAGGTTATTTTAGGAATTTATTTGGAAAAAAATGGGAAGAAGAGATAAAAATTGTAATAAGTGGGGTATCAAAACTAAATGCCAAACACTAAACTGCTTACTACCCACAAAAAAACATCTCTTCTCGAGTGTGCGAACAAAATGAAAAGAAGAATGGAAACGTTAGAAATTTAATACAAGGTTGCCCGTGACATAAACGAGCCAGTGAAATTTCAGTTAGCCCATATGGACGCCCTGGGTTGAATAAATGATGGATCTGCTAATAGTGTTTGGTTTCCCGGTTCGGAAGATGCCAAACCAATGTTTACCCAAAACGTAATGAATGTTATTTTTTTGCACCACTAAAATTTTTAATGAGTAAATCCTTGATTTGTTTCTTGAAATTGTAAGATCGTATCAATTTGATCTCTATGATCAATTTGATCCCTAAAATTATAATGTTCGTATCAACTTGGTCCCCGACGGAGGAACTGGATTAATTAACATTTAATAACTTCGGGGATATTTTTAAAATTTCGAAAATGCTAAAGACCAAGTTGATATGACCATACAATTTCAGGGACCAAATTGAAGATTTACTCAATTTTTAATACACCACATCCCTATTTTTTAATTTTTTTTCCTAAACCCTTTTCACAATTCCACACCACCCTCCCTATCCCTAAAAACCCTTTTTCTTCACACTCTCTGTTATTATTTCCTTCTTCAACCATCATTCAATTCAATTGAATTCTATTCATCCAATTCATAATTGAATTCAATTAATTGAGAACACACATTCAAAACACAATTACTACAAGCAATTCATTCATCTTTCCCTCGTTGCTGATCAGGTTGGTAACTCTTTATGCAAGTTTTTATTCATTCCGAAAGTAAATTTCTGGAACACAACTATAATAACTTCCGGAAATAAGATTCCGGAATACATCTATAATGACTTCCGGAAATAAGATTTCGGAATACATCTATATTGGCTTCAGAAATTATGATTACATAGCACATATATAATGTCTTCCGGAAATATGTTTCCGTAAATGATGATAAATAGCTTCTAGAAATAAGTTTCTCAAACACATTTAAAACAGCTTCCAGAAATAAGTTTTCGGTGTTTAAAATGGCTTCAATACTTTTCTAGAACACAATTCAAAAACTTATAAAAAATAGAATCTAGAAATACATATGCCTGCAACTTATTTTATGTGCTTGTGCTTATCACATGAAGAAATTGACATAGAAGAGTATGTATCCAAGGTATCCGAAGAAGTGGATATGACAACTAAGATTGTGGATTATAGTGATGCATTCACCATTAAAGAGGTTGGTGAATGGAAAATTGTTCTTGATAAGTTACTCTAATGTGAACATTATAACCTGATTTTGTATTTTTATTTTCAGGTCTTTCCTACACGAGATGATCTTTTGAATTGTGTAACATCCTAAAATTTTAATATGATAATTTTAATAAAAAGATTAAGCTATTAAGAGTTTTAGTGTAAAAAAAATTATTAGTAGAAGAATTTATAGGAATGATTTATTAATTATAAAAAATGTAAAATTGAAACCTTAACATAAAGAATTCAAATAATAATAATAATAATAATAATAATAAACCTATCTACAAGGCTTTCACGTGAAAAGTCATTAACCCCCTCAAATTTTGTTATAAGGATTTGAAAGAAGTGTAGCATCCACGTACAGGCTTAGTTTTCTCAATTTAAAAGGAAAAACCCAATTTGTTTGTTTTCAAGAGAAGAAGACAGGTAGCGCCGTCAACAGCTACGGTAGCCATAACAATATATAAGAAAACAATATCGAGAGAGATTGAGTATTGACTAGCACCATTTGCAATGCTCATCAGCGGGGAGCCACACAGATCCAAAAGAGTCAGTAAAGAGAAGAAGGATTCATGATTAAACACGAGGATTGTCTAACAATATTTATAGCCTTTGGAGGTCTTCAAGAGGTGAGTAGAAATACTCTTTCTTACCTTTTCCATGATGCAATTTGTATGGGGTTTGAATTATGCTTTATGAACACGTTTTTTGGAAAATAATCCTGGTTTGGTCAAATCCTGATTTTATAAATTTGGGGGTTTTACTTCTAAGGTGTTCCTGCTGTCAATTAATTGAGATTGATGTCATGATATATATGATACATACGTGATTTGGTTGAATTGACATGCTCTATATGCACTATTTGATGATATTTGTGATATTGGCATGATTCAATAACTGTTAATATGTTGAATGTTGTTTGCTGCAATACCGCCTATGATAGGGGTATCGAAAGTAACACTGTCAATGAATTGGGGTGTCGAAATATTAAATACCGCCATAATGGAGTATTGAAAGTAACATCGCCATACGTTGGATGTCGAAATGAGTAATACCACCAGTGTACAATTGTTGGTATCGAAATGAGTAATGTCACTGAAGAGAATGTGACATCGAAATACCTTCATGAGTAAGGTAGACAATGGGACGCCATTGTTATGTGCAGTTTGAAAGTTATATGACGTATGAGGATATTTGAGATTATTTGATATATGAGATCTTATCATACTTGATTCATGATGTGTTAGTGATGACTATTTGCTGCCAATAATAATTTATATTATTATTATTATTATTATTATTATTATTATTATTATTGTTTTATTATACACTATTTTGAAAATAGCGGGTACCATGGACAGTTTTTCCGGTCACCCCACCAGCTGAGAACAATGCTTTTGTGAAAACCTTTTAAAAATGTATTTCTATTCACTGGGATTTTATATCTCATTAGTAGTATTGTTTTCAGAGCCTGAGGATGTCCCTGTTGAGCAGCCAGACGTTTTGAAGACTATTTCTTTAGTTTTAGAGCTTGGTTAGTATTGTATGGCATATGCCAGGAAGACCTTTATTATCTTTTAGTTATTTTCTTATGCGAGATGTTATAGACGCCCGGTTTTGAGGCTTTGAAACTTATTATGTTATTTTGGATTAATATTATATTCAATATTTATTTAAGAAAAATTTTATTTTCCTGGTTTTATCTAAATTATTAATTTGGGTTACTAATGTAACGAAGAGCGTTACAAATTGGGCACGAGCCGTTGGGAGAGAGAACGGATTTGTTAGCAAGATCGGAGATGGGTGGTATAGGAATGAAGGAATTTGTAATCTTGGGTTGTGGAAGGAGTGGATAGTACAGACTATACAAGCATGCATTAGCTCGCAAAGTGTCTGGAACTAAAAAATGTGAGTGTCCCTTCAGGCTAAGAGGAAGTCCTGTGAAATAATGAAATATGGTGATGGATGGAAGGTCAATGTTGTGTGTGGATTTCACAACCATGTGGCTTCCGAAACATTGGTGAGTCATCCATATGTTGGTCGGCTAAGTGGCGAAGAGAAGTCTTTGGTTGGTGATATGACAAAGAACATGGTAAAGCCCATAAGCATATTTCCACCAAGTCCCGTATATACTTGTGATATATAACCAACTCCCTGATTTTTCGGCCGTTCTTAACCTCCTTCAGCTCAACATGGTCCTGCAATCATATAAGCTAACACTATATTAATTATAGGAATTTTTGCAACAAAAAACCAAAACCAAAACCCATTATTTTTGTAAGCTTTATTACCTCTCCGCTCCATAGTCGACCAACAACATGGTCCAAATACGACCTCAACACGGACAGATCCACCGGTCCTCCTGGAAACGACTCCACCTGATGTACTTCACTACAAGTATAGGGACCTCCTCCTGCTCATGAGGTTCCTCAACCTCAGCTGCAACGTTCGTCGCATGTTCCCTACGTACTGAAGTTATCGAGCATTGGCGTCCCCTTTTAGTACGTGCCATACCTACAACAACGGAGTAATTTTGAGTTAGCAAACCCACCCTATAATAACAAAAAAGACATATCATTTAACTTATGTTTGTAATTTTACATGTATTTAAAGACATAGCAGCAATGTTAGAGAAAATGATGATGGAGAAAGTAACCCATCCATGTTGAGATAGAAATAATTCCTCATAATGAAACAAAATGATCTCATTTAACTTATGTTTGTTATTTTACATGTATTTAAAGAGTTTGAAAGGTAACAAGCAGTGATAATACATCATATCTCCTTTATGAAAACCACATTTATCAATGAAGGAAACAATTGTCCAGTAAGGGATTAAACAAAATTGAAAAGCCTAAAACTGGTACACAATGGCTACACAAGCCCCTGGATTTAGGTACCAAATTGAATATCTGACTTTTAACTAACATACCGAAATCTTATTTCTGGAACTGTAAATGTTAACTACCGGAATCATACTTCTGGAATTAATTTGTAACAGTATTCCGGAATCAAGTTTCCGGAATTAGCCAGATGCAGTTCCAAAAATAAGCTTCAAGCTGAAAGTAAAAAAAAAATAAAAACACGAAAACCGCGACTTACCTTATATCATGTTTGTTTCCACGTTAGAATTTGGTAGAACCGCGTTGGGAGGGCAAAAGCTACAAATTGTAGCTTCTCAATTTTCACTTCCTGGACGTGATTTAAGGAATCCTACCGGGATTCCAAACACCAACTTAGTGATGCAAATGACAAAGACGACGGAGGAAGAGGAAAGGGATGGGTTTTTCGGGGTAGGAGATGAGCTCGCAACAACACTTCGGGTCAACCAACAGGAAGAGGAAGAGATGGGTTTTTCAGGGGAGGAAATGGGTGGGGTTTCCGGTAGAGAAAATGTTTGAAGGAAGATGAAAATAAAAGGGAGAATAATACAAAGGGAGAATAGGTGGGAGTTTAGAGACAAGGGTATTTAGGGAAG
The DNA here is from genome assembly GCA_039655645.1 of Ammopiptanthus mongolicus. Classification (NCBI taxonomy): domain Eukaryota; kingdom Viridiplantae; phylum Streptophyta; class Magnoliopsida; order Fabales; family Fabaceae; genus Ammopiptanthus; species Ammopiptanthus mongolicus. Next base: position 77,404,478 of record CM077350.1, on the reverse strand, counting down.
AAAAAATTAAAAAAAATGAGATTTGTGGTGTATTAGAATAATCAGTGGTCTAAAAAGCAACACCCAAAGTTAATCTCAATAGCCTTTGAGCAAATGTTTATCTGGGAAATGCTTAACGGAAAGCCAAACATACACATTTTATCACAAACACAGTTGTGCATCTCAAATCAACCTCCGAGGGAGATGGTGGTGGAAAAGGGAAGTTGTTAATATTTAATGACTTAAAATATTTTTCTGCAATACTGTTTTATTTTTAAATAATCTTTTATTTGGCCTCGTATTTTTACAAAACATAATATCTTTGAAAATTACAATTTTGGCTCATCATTTTTACATCACATGTTGTGGGATTTAAATTTGTTTTGTAGAAAAATGACTATTTTGTTACTCATTCTCTGCTATAATTATTTATCACTTTTGATAATATGTCAATAAAGAAGGACATTTAAAAATAAAAATATATATTTTCAAAAGACAATACCAATTTAACTAAATTGCTCAATAATATTATATCAAATTGGTAATCTACGATCGAGTAAATAACTCTATGAACAAATACATTAAGTTGAATTGGAAAATGGAAAGAGTTGTATATGTCTATACAAGAATTAAGAAATCTGAGAAGCTTGTTTGAAGTTTCTCAAGACTAGTATACTGTATTACAAGAATTGCTTGGATTCTTCTCTGCCATGAGTCTTCTCAATATAGACATTATTTGTAACTGTTCCTTTAAGACCATCAGTGTTGAGGATCATGATTCCCTCCTCATTCATAATGTTCAGACAAAACTTTAAATGTCTCATCTGTTATATCTCTCACCGTACTGTTTAATTCCTTGTACAATGCAACTTGAAGCTATCATAATTAATTGGTGTCATTTCTATAATGCACACACAAAAATCATATGTTCTACTAGTTACCCTCTAGAGATTTGCATGTTTCCAAGTGCATCAAGCATGAAGGAAAGATCCATACAATTAAATTCATTCAAAAATTGTTATTTTCAATTTGAAGCAACCAATAAGCAAACAAGAGTCACAAGATTGTTAAAATAACACATAAAACTCAAACATGCCCTGTTTTACTTTGGAATGGAATGAACCATGCTCTGAAATCTCAGTTGTCAATCAATGTTCCATAGTCAAGATTCGGTTTTACTGTTTCTAAATATGGACGGGATGACATTCCCATGAAATCCTGGTCGTACATACTGATCTCGTGTCGGTACTCTCAGATTGCGCGCCGAAATTAACTTATACATATTCAACACGTAGTCGTACAGTACAAAATAATATAATAATAATGTTATTATTTGTTAACGTACAACACATTTCACCTTATGAGAAATGGGCAGAGCAAATTGCAATCTGCTAAGTCCCTGATTGATCAGTAAAAAAAAAAAAAGTCCCTGATTGAGGCAAGTGGGCCCTCTCAGATGCTAACTTCGGTAAACAGCAATATTTATTTGTATAAACTTATATAAAATGATCCCATATAATTTTCAAGAAAATGTCTATTTTTATTACTGCGATCTTCGAAGAACAATAAATATATTATTCCCCCATATATTGATTGCCATCAAGTAAATATGAAAGGCCTGAAGAATTTACTCTATAATCTTTAAATATGCAGAAGCACAAACCTGATGTTTCTGCTGTTTTGATTAATACTTAACACTGGAAATAAACTAGTTCTACTGGCACAAGATTAAACACTAATATATTACCATCATAATCACATAAGTTTACACCGGGCCGTCCCTAAAATTTTGGGTGCCTTGTGCGAATTATGAAATTGGTGTCCTATTTTTTATAAGTCATATATATATATATATATATATATATATATATATATATATATATTGATTATCAAATGCATATAGCTTTCAAAATAAAAGAGATGCAAAAAATTAATCATTAATTATTTTAATATAACCTCAAGTGAAATAAAATATCATAAAAGAAAAGTTAAAGATTACATCAACATTGAAAAGTTCAAACCAAACCAAAACTACAATAGAATTATTACAAAAGTAGAGTTATACATGTATCTATTAACCCGAACATGTAGCAATTTGAGTAGCATCCCACACCAACAACATCATCCACCGATAGCACATGAATCACAAGGGCTAAAGAAAGAAAGTGATGCCCTCCTAATCTTTGAATATCATCCTCCTTGCATTTTTTGCTGCAAAATTATTAATAATCTGTTCATAATCAAGATTCTTTAAACAATCATTTTCAATAGAAATCAAGGTAAGGCTATTTAATCTACTTTGCGACATTATAGATCGCAAATAAGATTTAAGCAATTTCAATTTTGAAAAACTCCTCTCAGCAGATGCAATAATAACGGGAATAGTTAATATTATTCTATAAGCTATGCATGAATTAGAAAAACAATTAAATGTTTGTTAGCTAAAAATAATTATATATATATATATATATATATATACTAAGTAAAAAAAAAAAAAATTGGTGTCCCTAAAAAATGGGGCCCTGTGCGATCGCATATCCCGCACACCCTCAGGGCCACCCCTGAGTTTACAACATTATACCTAGTTGTTCATAAATAATTCACGTGTACACCAACTGAATCATTTGTTATCGATATTGATTGTGCAATGCTAAGGAAAGTATCAAAGGGAAAGAGAAAGAAGAGGGGCAAAATCTTTGTACTTTCCCCTTTCCCCAATTATATATGCTTTATATCCTTTGGGCTATTCCGAAGGCCAATAGAAAACTATAGTTATTACCAAATGAAATCCATACAGATTGTCCTTCTTCCCACTCTCATGAGACAGTTTTGCATCACATTATGGATTTAATAAATCTGGTTGGCATGTAGTTAATTATTTTTGACTAAAAAAGATACTTATTCATTCAAATTAGTAAAATACATCGAAAACAACACAAATTCAACATCGCTAAAAACTGAAAAGAATGAATATGCGAAATGCCTACAAAAGTGACAAAATCAAAGTGATCGGAATATCCATGCCTCCGGATTTGTAACATTGACGCCCAAGTCTTGACTGAATCTGTAATGGATCGAAGCTGGTCGGTCAATCTGAACCAAACGAACACCTCAACAAGACGGGGAACCAAACAATGCCGCACCAAAACGACGAACAAAACAACGCCGCACTCAGACGACGAAATCACGGCAAAACACGAAAGAAAAATCAGATCTATGTAAAAAAAAAACCACTTATTTAGATAAAATGAGAGAAAAACGATGTAGATGGGTGATTCCAGACCAAAAAATAGCCCAAAACCGCCCCTCCGATGGATGAGCAAGAAGCAAGAGAGAAGTAGAGGGAAGGTTGAGAGAGGGAGGCGACTCTAAAACAATTATTAGTGATTGATTGTTAGTTAATTTTATTCACCTATGAAGCTGTGTATTTTATTTTTTGTCAAAATAAAAAGCTATGTATTTTATTTTCATTTTTAGTTAATATATTTTCACTTAAATCATAAAATATAACTTTATTTTTGTCTGCTTTTTAAAACTTTAGTAAAAAAATACACCTAATAAAAAAATTAAAAGAAATATAGTAAATTGAATGAATGTATTCTACTACGAAAGTACACAAGAACTTATTGATAAAAAATAATTTATCTATATATAATAATAATAATAATCATAATAATAATAATATGCTTTATTAAAAAACAACAACACAAAAAACGTATCTAAACATTGTGCACGAGAAAATGCTATGTGCCTACAATTTTTTTTTCATGTTTATATTATCAAATTTGTCTATATATTTGTGCAAAGTCACATCACATCATCTATACACATGAAATATAATTATTTTCAAATTTGTTGTGTTTTTATGTCTCTATGAATCGATCATTTAATATTATATAAATGTTTTGATAGTAACGTCAATAAAATTAAAATATATCTGCATGTGTATTGGTTTATATATTTTTCATAAAAAAATTAACAAGTATCTATTTTTGTCACTAATCACGAGTCTTACACGTTATCATGCCACTTTGACTAAAGCAATAATAAAAATTCATACTAATTAATAGGATGTCATTGACTCATTGCCAGGTGCCATTGGGGTGGTCATGCAAGGCACTTGAAAAAGAATATAGTTACTTCAACCAAACACACCAAGCAGTGTTGTGCACTTTGATTGCGAAGTGGGGAGACACAAGTGTAATATTTGATCAGAATGAAGCTGAAAGCAGCAAAAGCTAACATGGCCATTGGTCAAGTTTGAATCAAAAGTGCTTAGTAGAACATCTGTCACTTAAACACCATTAGTCTTTCTTCCGTCAAAATCCAAGTCCTAAAAACACATGCTTATCTTTTTCCCTAAATCCCGGACGACCTTTAACATTAGCAAAAAAGTGTGTGCCAGTTTTGGAGAATGTGCACAATTCCCTTCTGACCATAAAAGTTACATGCTAAAAACCAACTTTGAGAAAATAAAATAAAATAAAACATATAAGCAACATTGAGAGAGAGAGAGAGAGAGATTGATCTATATTTCTTTGTGGTCTTGTTTGGTAATGATGGAAGGAACACATCTATTTTAGGGATGTCTAAAGTACCTCGTCAAAATGTACTCCCAACACAACTTGAATGTCACATCTTTTGAGATGTGTGTGCCTTGACTAACCTTTCTTTTTTTGTAAATGTTAAGTTCCAAAACCTTCCAGACGAAGAATGGAATACATTATACATCCTATTGCAGTTCATTCCCTCTGGTTTTTCTTCATCTTCATCTTTCCTTTTCCCCCCTCATGTATGTGCTACTATAATATATGTCTAGTTTTCCCTTCTGTCACTAGTAATAATTAGGCTGGTTTTTTTTCCTGCACTGAACATGCAAAGGAGTATAGCAACTATGCACTCTTCCTAATGGGAAATTAAGATGATAAGAAGAAAAAAGTTCCTAGTTCATTTCTTTAATTTTTTATTTCTGTTTTTTTTCTTCATATTCTCCGTTGTCTTGGTACACGAGAGCACTATGATACCATGCTCAATACTATTATTTTGCTTTTCCACAGCGGGGCCCAAATGGAGCTAACATGATATCTTTCTGCCTCTTCAAATCTTTAGTGGAAGAGTCAAGGGTCTTAGTTTCAAAACTCAATCAATTTGTTAGAAACACAAATGACTAATGAATCTTAAACAAATGTAGTTGAATGTGTGTGTCATCTCTCGCATTTGAATATTTTTCACTTCCTAATTTGTTTACAAACTATAGTGGGTCTAACAAGAGCCAACATGCTATTACTAATTGCAAAACATAGTGGCACTAGGAAAAATGCTAAGAACAACAAGACGGATATTTGACCCATTTGATATGATTAGTATTATGCTATTTCCAATGCTATATAGGCATGTGATTGCAGACTAATTAAAGGGAGTACAATTTTACTTTCCTTTCCTTGTAGGGACTAAGAATTAATAAAATTGTGCCCACGGTGCTTTAGCTTTGTGGGGCGGTTTAATCCAACTCAATTTGCAAATGTCCTTTATACTTTTCATTGCCCTTTTGACTAGAGGCCTTTTCTGGTGGCTTTTGGAGATGAGAGACAGTGACCCCTGTCTCTTATTATCGGACTTCGTTGAAATTTGCTTAAAGGTGATTTACCTAAAAGGCATTTTACAGGGAGCAATGTATTCAATGCTTTTGTCATCTATTCTGTATCATTAATCATCTTCTCTGCTAGCCTTAGAAACTATGCAGTTCATAAGCTTATGTTAGTGTATGTTTCGAAATTTGTTGTAATCACTTTTGGAAGTGATTTTGGAAAAGCTACATAGAATAGCTTTCACGTCCCAAACTTGATTCTCATCACTTTCAACGTGGTTCCAAACATACCATTAGTCTAAATACGAAATAATCTGTATAAGAATAGGAAAAGTGTTGGCAGATATTCTAGAATACAAATTTGGATTTGTGCTTGAAAGGTCCAAAACACAAGCGATAATAATATGTTTCAAATTAAACTAAAATCTCCTCGAAATTACAAATGTGTTTCTGCGTCACAGTAAAGGAAATTTGATCTACACTTTCATCCAAGAGCTTTATGTTGTGTTTGGTTTGGCGTTGGCATTCAAAAAGGCAAAACTGTGATTTTTTAGTGACCAAATGTGAAAGCTCCTTTTTATTGTGTCGTCACTAGTGTGATGTCAAACCAAACACACACTTAGTTTTAGATTGTGATGTTGCTTGACAGTCTTGAAATCACATCTTGAATGACAAAGCTGTAAATTTTTAGTGGCCAAGCGTGAAAGCTCCTTTTTAGTGCGTCGCGACTAATTAATGTGATGGCAAATCAAACACGCACTTAGTTTTAAATTGTGATGTTGCTTGACAGTCTTGAAATCACGTCCTCAGTAGCAAAACAGTGAATTTTTAGTGGCCAAATGTGAAAGCTCCTTTTTGGTGCGTTGCGACTAATGCTATACAAAACCAAACACACCCTTAGTTTTAGATTGAGATGTTGCTTGACACTCTTATCTGAACTAGGTAATCAAAACAGGGCACTTTAGCATTCTGAAGAGCTAAGACCATAGTCAACAGCTATGATCTCAGTTTAGCACAAATAAACTCATATACTAGAATTGAAAATTCTACAATTGATTACCAAAGTATTCTACAATTGATTGGTGAAGCTAATGTAGGACAAACAAAATTAAAAATTTGTCTAGTGGGCCCTTCGAAAGGGAACTTTTGATTTTTATACTCCAGTGTGGGGTTGTTTCCATGACACAAGACAGGGAAGCCTTTTACAATATCTAAAATTCTTGGATAATTTTGTGTGCAGTTGGAGATAATTTTAACTGCTCCCTTTGAAAATCATGAAGCAAACAAGAGCTTCCGATGTATTTGGTTGATTATTTTGCATAAAACGCGGATTCACATGTGCATAATACATGCAGGTAGTGAATGTCATGCTAAGATTAGTACCTCCAATTCAAATGTTTGAGACTCTCTAGGAGTATGCTGACAAAACCAAGCAGCTGTTTTCCTTTTCTGGTTTTGTCTGAGATTGATTCCAGCATAATAAGATTTCATTTGTACCAATCATTCAGTCTTCCAGTAAAGTTCTCCAAAAATGGCACTATATGTATTATCTCAAAAACAAACCTTAATAATTAGGTCAATATCTATTAGGCTTAGAGCAAATATAAAGGTAGAGATTTTATGTTAGATTTCTTTATACATAGATAAAAAATAACAATAGTCATTTATAGGGTCATGTTTTTCTTTTTTGGTGCTTGAGTATGTCTTTTTTTCATTAGTTTAACTTGTATTGGAAAGAGCACAATGGAGCATACCAGGTCAATTCCAGGTAGTTAATTCACTAGCTTGGCCTTTGCACGTGAACTGATATGCATAGTGATTTGATTTTGTCAATCCTTATTAAATCCCAATACCTTGGACCTGAAGTAATAATTACCTCACTAAATTTTATGTTATTCACTGTGTTTCAATACTAATGTAATAGATCTATTTTTCCAACTTATTAAATCTATGTGCAAATTGCTGAGATACAAAAAAATAACACATTTTAGACTGTCATTGGAACTAGGAAGAAAGTGACTGTTGCAAAGAAATAAAAACTCAAAAGTGCAGTGAGTAGAGACCTATTTAAAGTACTTGACAAGTGAATGGAATCTTTATTTTCACTGTTTAGTTGTAACTCTAAAGTAAATGGGATGGAGAACTAGAGATTTAATAGAAATAAGAAAGAGAAAGGATTTTAAAATTAGGTGGAAAGGGAGAAGGATGGTCTTCCAAAGAATGACATCTGCAAAATGTCCTTTTTTTCTTCTTCTTCTTCTCTCCATTATAAAGTCGGTCTTTAAAAGACTTCTCCCATTCATCATAACCTTCCACTGCTCCTACCTTCTGCAGTCCCATTCTGTTCTGTACTCTCTTCAGTTGACACTATTTAACTTCACTTAGCTACCTTACATTTTCTCACCTTATCCTATCCTCATTTTCTTTGCCATTTTCCTCCTAGCCATGTCCACTTCTAGAACCTCAGATACATCCTTCAAAGGATATGAACCCAATCAAACTCAAATGTGCTTATCCCTTCTTCAACGTAACACTTCTCCTTCTGGTGAGAGAAGAGGCAGAAGAAAGCAAGCAGAACCAGGGAGGTTTCTTGGGGTGAGGAGGCGCCCTTGGGGTAGATATGCTGCTGAAATTAGAGACCCTACAACAAAAGAAAGGCATTGGCTTGGCACGTTTGACACTGCTCAAGAAGCAGCTCTTGCTTATGATAGAGCTGCTCTCTCCATGAAAGGAAGCCAAGCAAGAACCAACTTTGTTTACTCTGATAATATCAATTTTCACACTCTTCTTGCTCCAATGGATGTTCAACCTCTCTTGCCAGCTTCACAGTTGCTCAGTAATAACACTCACAGCAAACAACCAACCATTCAAAATAGCATAATGTCATCTCAGCACTGTGAAAACCCCTCCTTCCCCCCAATATTGAACAATGACATTTGTGTTAATGTTGAAACTGCATATGGTTCAGCTCAGGAAGATAATTTCTTCTTTTCAAATGATTCTAACTCGGGCTATCTGGAATGCATTGTTCCTGATAATTGTTTTAGACCAGCTGGTTCCAGTACCAACAGTTCAAACTCAAGAAAGAGCATTGCCAGTGCTTCAAGTGATCAAAAGGTAAGCTCAGTAGTAGTTAACACAAGCTCCATTGAGAGTCAATTACTTCTTGACATGACTTCATTCTCTCAAGAAGCCACAAAAATTATACCACCAAGGGCCCCTAACAGCTTGTCAGAATTTTCTTATCCAAGTGAAGTTATAAGTCAAGGATTATGGGATAACCAGCAGTCATGGGATTGGAATTCCAGTGAACTTTCAGCTATATTTAGTGACAACCCATTAGGGGTTGTTGAAGAAGATGGGTGCATGGACACATTCTTGTATCATGAGTATCCCATCACTGACAGTTCAAGCCATGGACCAATGAATCAGGCTGCTAATTCTTCAACTACCTGTTCTCCATCACTTCCACTTCCACTTCCACTTCCATCCTTTGGGGACGTAGACTTGGGATACCCACTCTTCTGAGCTGTGGCTAAGGTGCAATTATCAAGGAGTGTCCGTTGTGTACTTGCATGCACTTGTACCTTTTTTTTCTTGTAACTTGGGTCTATAGCAAGCCTTTTGCTTCTTCTAATTAATTACTAAATTGCACACATGGGGTGTGCTCTTTTGGTTTAAAGATGTTGAAAAAAGCTCCGCCACTACCTTCACTTTCAAATCAAGGGAAAGTCATTCCTGTACTGATGATGTGTCTTGCCCACAACATTATGGTTATTATATATATATATATATATATATATATATATATATATATATATATATATATATATATAAAATATATGTACGCATATTGATAGCATGATTTTATCCTTCTTTTCGGCTAGTTTGCCTGAACTTTTGGCTACAATAAAGGTAAAAGCATCCAGCAAACAGCATAGGTTCACAGAAAGATATATTGTCAAGCCAATAACCCGCGATTCTAATCTATTGCTTGCAGTACATTCCCTTTTTTGCTGACTATTGATGGATTAGATTAGATTAGATACATGTTTTCCCTTCTTTTCTCTTTACCTACTTTTTGCTTTTATAATATAATCTCTCAATTAGAATTGTCAAAAATGAATCTATTTCTTTATGACTTATATTATATGATCCGTTTACATCCAATCCAATCTACATATTTATGAAAAAAGTTAAATGAATTTAATTGGTTGAATTATTTTAATTAATGAATGGTTAATGACTCCACTAATAAAATTTTGGTTTAATTGTACTTTTGGTCCTCAAGTATCATGATTGTACAATTTTGGTCCCTCGTGTTCCAACCAAGTGTTAGTCGAGTGGTAAGCATCTCAACCCCGTAAGGAGAATAACGCAAGTTCGAATCCCGATAGCAGATATTCTAGTTGGAAGGTTGCGAAAATCAAGATTAATTACCTGCTCTTAGCAGCCGACCGAGAATTTGTCTTATAGTCGGTCCAAAAGGATCGAAGCTTATGAGGATACCTCGGAATACTACTGAGGAGCCAAAGGTCCTAATATGATGGTTCATCAAAAAATAAATAAAAATAAATCAATATAATTGATATTTGAATGTGAAAATGTATAATTTATATTTGAATAAATTATAGAATATTGTGAATGAAATTATTATTATTTAGAGTTTCTGTTTAAAATAATACACAAATAATAATAATGATAGTAATATTTTGAATTAATTTTAAAAAGATAACAATTTGAATATGATGTGGAAGCAATTTATTAGAAATCTTTATCTTAAAAATAAAAATAATTAAATGAAAATAAGTAAATCATCGATGAATTTGATAGTTATAGCAATTAGTTATCAGATTTGAAAATGCATTTAAAATAAAATATTTACGAAAATTATGCTTGATGTGGGTTAAAGCGTTAAGCCATGTGACTCACTAAAAGGAGAGTATTTATGGAGAATACCTTATTTCAAGAGTGAGTAGTCTAATTTAATATATAAGGATTGATTGATTGTAAAAAATTTAGAAATTAGTATTAGACAATTAGTAAACAACCCTGAAATTAATATTAGTAATTAGAAATATTTTTTTAAAAGAAAGAAAGTTAAATGAAAAAAATAAGTAGGCAAATTTGGTGGTTATAGCAAATAATTAGCAGATTTGAAAATATATCTAAAAGAAAAGAGATTATGAAGAAGGAATCTAATATATAAGGATAGATAGAAAAGGAAAATAGTAAACCAAAAAAAAGAAAGAAAAGGAAAACAAATCATGGAGAACTATCCGTCTATCCCCCCTCTCTTTCACAGTTTCACTGAAATAGCAAAAGTGTTTATTCCAAAATTGGGGTGGAATAGAGGAAAATAAACATGATAGTTAAAAATAAACGTTATATTTGCTTCCCTGCTTTTATGAGTTAACCTCCAAACAATATAATGAAATTTTGTTCTGTTCCTTTACTAATTTTTCAACAAGAAGAAAAAGAAATATAGCTTTATTCCGTTCCTTTCCTTTGTTGTTCAGCTCATCTCACCTGTTTTGTTCTGTTTCATTCCATTAATAAAAGAACATCCAAGTACAGTAGACTTTACTAAGTGAACTAGTTAAAGCCTTCATGTCCACGCTGATCAACATGTAAGTTGGATGTCCAACTTTTTTTAAGAGAAAACTGATGGTGAGGATTTGATTACTACAAAATTATGCTAAAACTAAATTATTACTTTGAATGGTTATATTTAGTCCTTCAGTACAGCCTAACTAGGTTCCACCATCAGTGCTCTTTTTTTCTGTGTAAATTGTGAATTATTAAATCCCAATTTAGGATCTAAAATTGAATTGGATTGTACATTAGAAGGGTCCAATATTAAATTGCAGAGAATGACGCTCTCAAGTTATCAAAAACCAGAAGTAATTATTTTGGTCCCAGGTATTAAGAAAAACCAGTACACTTCATATCAAGTCCCATCTTATAACAACAATGTTTACAATCTTGTCCTAGATCGTTGATGGAAAAGCAATTGATTCAGATACCAAATATCACAGAAACATTCATAATACTTAATAGATTAAAGAATTTATGCAAAAGCCATCGATTCAATTATGAACCTAAGATGATATTTTGACACAAGTCTGATTCAGCTCACCATAGTTTGAAAAAATCAAGAGAATCTCACCATCGGCTTTTTTTGTGTGTGTGGGGGAGGGGGGGGGGGTTGAAACAGAGAAAATCACCGCCAACAACTTACCAGATCTCACACGAAAGCTTAATCAAGGAAATTGATTGAAAATAAGATTATCACACATTCAAATCGGTTAATTTAAATGTATTTTTTCATATACGTATTCTGTAATAAATTTAAGTACCAAATCAAGCATTTCACTTGTCACAACATTACTTTGTATGTAAAAGCATAAAAGATTGCGTTGTGAAGCCTCTGAAACTCTGGACAGAATTTTCTCATATCAAAAAAGATTGAAGCATAAATAAGCACAACTATGAAAAATGGACATGTGATGGACATGTGGATAATCGATTTGCAGCTTCTTTTGAAGTTATTCAAAAGCAAGGTGGCTGTATGGGTTGCTAAAATTCTCAAGGTTGGCCATGGTTTATTCAAGACCAAGGGGATGGCCACAAATGATTGTATGAACACAAAGATAATTGATGCGACCTGTGCTAGACCTGAATGTTGAACTGGGATGACTGAAAAATGAAACCTATTTGAGGACCTCCTTGAATAATGATGTCCGGTTGAAAATTCGAGATAAGAAGTAATAATGAGGAATGCATTCACATTGCTTAGCTTGAGGTGTGAGAGACAGTGCTACTTGTGGTGGCATTGGTGGTTGCTAAAGGACTGGAACTCTGAACAGATGGTTGGGTGCCTGATTGAGAAATTGATCCACCAGTTGACAAGGTCAAGCCAACTGATCCAGCTGTTGTGCTCATTGATGAAGACATTCTGGATGAAGCAGACTCCTTGCTAGCTCCCGAGGCAAGTTCAGGCCGCAACTCTGATGATGAAGATGATGGGGCAAGAGTACCAACTGAGGAACCCACAGGATAGGGTGCGACTGGCATGTCAGCCAGGGAAGAAGCAGAAGGACTATAACTCAGTGATCCCATAGGATGATCAAATTTGCATGCAGGACCAAACTTACAAACTCCACGTTGGGTATAATGAGTGCAAATTGGTGCTCCCTGATAATGAAACAAACATTGGATGCTTGACAATTAAGGATTTAAAAAAAGCAGTCAAACAAATATATTTTAAAAAACATTTCAACTGAATAGACAAACTTATCATTGCAGTAATAGTTCTTTAAACAACCGAAGTCATAAATGAAATCAAAATAATTAAGATAATTGCCTATTCTTGAACCACAGTCCAAAGACAAATTACTATAGCATGAAAAAGAGAGACAAAAATCATAGCCAAAAAGATCGTTAAAGGCAAGTTTATAAGGACTAGAAATAGCCACATAAAAGAAAATGAGGAAGTGTGCCATGAAACATCCACATTTGTCTATAACATGGAAAATTGAAAGCAGCCCTAATAAAGAATCACAAGAATGAAAAATGAAATTTACTCATGAAAACAAAGTTTGAACAACTCAAGCTAGTACAGGAACATAGCATTGAGAAGAAAAACAGATGACAGAGCATACAAGCACCTATGATCTAAAAATAAAAACCTGCAGCACAACGAGTTCCTAGCACTGCCAAAGATTTCAGGCAAATGCAACTGATGGATCTACCAACTCCATACAAAACCCAAAAAATACACTTATGATTCTTGTATCACAACTTCATATTGGAAAGGCATTCCATAATAGAAATAAATTTCAACCATACAAACGAGTAAAAGAATATGGAATGCTCAAATGGTCAGAACCTAATTTTTTCAGATGATAAACATCCAAATATATGGAAGTATAAGTTGGAAATAATGTGAGAGAAGTTATTACAACTAAATCCAATAAGGAAAACAATCATGCCATGAAAGATGCATTCAGGTGGAATAAACTATGATGAAATTAATAACACATTGATGAAAAAGAACATGAAAATCACAATTATATATAAAAACTAAATAAGGCGTAAAATACTAATATCAAAAAAGAAATATGAAAACAAGATTAAAGTATGAAACTGGGTAGCTGATTGTTAAAAATATTAACAAAAAAACATTCCTAGGCTTTCTATTAACTTAAGATTTGGGGAAAGTTGATGTTAACATGATATGCAACCAGAGACTCTTTGACCAGGTGCTGGAAAGTTTGGTCCATGCCACCACAATTTTTTAATCAAATTTAAAATTTAGCACAAGGTGTGGGTGGGCTTGTGTTTTGTCCAGTGACCATGCAGAAGAAACAAATCAGAGAAAAATCGCATAAAAATACAATGGAACAACATTCCTCAATCACAGCTGCACTATGCTTCAGTATTATCTTACAAATTTAGATTAGAGTTCCAAAAAGTTTCAGCTGGTAAAGTGTTCATAGTACACAATATTCCTAGCTGGAGAGGAGCATATCCATACCAAAAGATTTGAAAGAGGAGCTTACTTACAGAACTTGCCCTTGGGCATAGTCACAGACACAGTGATACATACACTTTTAACAAATACACCTAAAGAAAGGAACAGGATGCACACCTAAAATGAATGTAGTACAAAATGGGAAATTCCAATATCATAAAAGGTACAACCGTTAAAGATGACACCACTAAACTAACATTTTTATCTTCCTGCTTTCAAATTTCGGCAGAACAATCTCCAAAAGCCTAGATATTTAAAAGTTCAAATATTGTCCAACCTTTGCTAGAAGAACATACAATAGCCCATAGATTTAACACACACACCCAGAAAATGTATTCTAGACATCATTTTTGCTCCAAAATTGAGGGGGGAGAAAGGGAATCTTCCATTACAAACTCCTAACTATTTTTATAGATTCCTAGTTAGATCATCCAAAAGGTCAGTCAACTTAGTCTTAAAGATCGTACAGGCATGGTATAACCCAACATGAATGAATGATACATGAAAATAGAAAGATAAAATCTCACCATCCAAGAAAAGAGTTGGCTTAAATTAGAACAAAAGCACAATAAAACCAAACTTAGTTTCAATAAAGAATTGAATTCAGTAAAGCAAGGTTCAAATCCTATATAAAAAATGCATGCAACAAAGATGATAAGTCATTTTTTTTAATAAAAAAAATAATAAGTCAATTTTGTTATACCTCACAGTTAGTCATTTTAATCACCAGTTGCTACAAAAGTTTGAGCAAACAGAGATGATGTATCATGGATATATAATTCATAACCCAATATGAGGCATCACAGTACAAAAGAGTTGAAAGGTAATCATTACCGGGCGCAAAGGAAGACCCACAGGACTAAGGATCACATTCGCTTTTGGTGCACTCATGTCTGATGGATGATGATATCTACATGACGGACCAAATTTACACTCCCCTGTTTTCATGTAATACTGACATTCCGGTTGATCGGGCCTTTCTGGCAACGAGTGCTCCTTCTGACTACTGCCAGAAGGTCCAATTGAGGAACCGGAAGGTTGATAAGGCCCAGTATAGGCAGTTGTTGATGAGGGTTGCTGGGTTATCCCATAAAGCTGTGTCGAACCAATATTAGGCGGAGTACTAGAAGGAAATACTGGGTTTGTTGCAGCAGCCTGCACCAAGTGCTCAACAGCTTCAATTAATGCACATATAACTTGAGTAAGCAGTCAAAAAGAAATGATAAACCTACCAAACCTACCTGATAAGGACCCCAGCCTGAAAAAGGGACCATGGCAGGGGACACTACCACCGGCCCATAGGGCCCCTGGACTAATGAGCCAGGTAGCAAAGGAGGCCTTGCAACCAGTACACCATATTGTTGTGATGAAGGACCAGATGGAGGCTGTACAGTTGGATACATTGAAGGTACTGGCATAGGCAGAGGTGAAACTGGGGGAACTGGTGATGGCGCTGGAAATTGGACACCCGCAGGCTGTGGATGATGGAATTTACAAGTTGCACCAAACTTGCATTGTCCCGTTTTCACATAATAGGAACACTCTTTCTCACCCTGACATTATTTACAAAAAATCAAGTTCAGAGCAAACTTTTTTCATGATTAGAAAATGTGACCTCAACATTCACAAAGCATTCATAATTTTATGCAAAAAAATATAAAGCGATACATACCATTCTTAATGGATATCCATAATAATTTAGAGACACAAGGCTAGCAACGCCTGCTGCCTGCCTAGGATGGTGGTACTTGCAGGAAGCACCAAATTTGCATGATCCTGTCCTCATATAATACTGCAGTTTAAGTATAAGCAGATATAGTCAATACAAAAGGAATGTTGCCAACTTTAAATACAATCAAAACAAACTAGAAGTCAACTTCACTCCAGCCTTGACATATATAAACAACTGTTGAACGCATTATTTTGTATAACAGAAAGGAATTACAGTATCAATTGTCAAAGGCAATCATTTGATGTATGTGCAATTGTGCACCTATAAAGCACCGAAACACCATTTTGGTGCCGTTTCATGTGTCGGACACCGACACACGCATTCAATTTAAAAATTATTTTTTTCAGTTTAGACACAACTACAATATTATGAATTAAGAATATTTTTCTTAAATTTTATATACATATATATATATATATATATATATATATATATATATATATGTGTGTGTGTGTGTGTGTGTGTGTGTGTGTGTGTGTGTGTGTGTGTGTGTGTGTGTCCTACAATTTTTAGAATTTGGTGTTTCCTTGTGTCCATGTCATGTGGCATGTCAGTGTCTATGATTCGTAGATGTGCACCATAAAAGTTAACAGAAGTAGATTAAGCACCTGGCACACAGGCTGACCTACTCGTTCTGGATACTCCCCTCCAGTCCTTGCAGCTCCAGCTACCTAAGCAGCACATAGACACACACACACACACCAAATTATGAAACATTCAACCAGAGTGTCCAATGCAGACGTCTCAATCTCCTATAATCAAGTGATATTAGTTTGACAATACAAGTAAAATCCAATGACTTGAACGCAACCCCACTAATAAAAAACGTCCTAATTCTGCAAACTCAACACAAATAAACCGCACACAGACAAGATCAAACGATATCAGACACACACACACACAGACAGATGTGGATGATCACATTATTAGATTCTATCCAAAAACTAATTGGCATTAAGTGAAGTCAGATATATAAACCGTGTCCCAAGAATTGAGTGTGTCCCAGAATTGAGTGAAACGATGTGGGACTTCCAACACACGCGGTAACCAAACAAAAACCCTTAAAGAGGACAACCCCAAAGAGGAATAAAAAACAAGAAATTTACCACGGCACGATGACGTGGATGGTTGAAACGGCAGCGGGGGCCATAGCCACAATAACCCGTTCTGAGAAAGTAGATACAATCAGCCTCATCGGGTCTCTGAGGATAAGATTCGCCACCACCCAATCCCACTTGCCACGCCGACTCTGCATTTTGCAAATTCAGAGATCAAACCCACTTCATTACATTCCATTCCACATTCTCCCCAAATCAACAAACAAACAAACAAACCAAAAAGGAATTAACGGAATTTAGAATGTAGAGAGAGACACAGATACACAGTCATTCACCTTCAAAGCCCCGTTCCGGCGACGGATCAGAATGCGACCCTTCGCTGGCACGCCCGTACCGTTCCATTGTACGGACCAAAACGGGAAAAAGGTGTAGATTACACCGCACACGCACAATGAGAATTTCCGATCAAAAACACACAAATAAATACGTTCTGTTAACTGATTAATGGGGTTTCTCTCTCTCTCACACACACACAGAGAACAAGAACACCGTCTCTGTTTCTTCTCTACTTTCTCTTTCTCTCTCTTTCAGTTTCAAAGCGTTTTTAATTTTTCACCTTTTTTCTTTCCTTTCTGCGCTTTACTTTGAGAGAGGGGTTCCTTTTATTGGTGTGAGAGAGAGAGAGAGAGAGACAGAGATGGTTGGTTTATTTATGTACGCGCCAAACATCTCACAATATTACCAAAACTAATCTCCACTCAGATTTTTTTCTATCATTAATTTTAATAATAATTTGTTGCATTTCAATTAATTAACTTTTTTATTCATGAATAATAAATCACGAGTAATTAAAAAGGTTATAATTGGAAATTTCTATAAAGATGCTGATTTTTAGGTAAACTAAGAAGAGGAGATTGTGAATGAAGTTTAGAGTAGTTGAATAGGCAAAGGTAACCAACAAAAATAGTTGGTGTGGGATTTTTGGCCAGTAAAACAAAAGGAGCTGGGATCCAAATCCAATACACTAAAAAATGCCCCTCTGACCAAAAGCGAAAAAGAAAAGACTAAAAATACTGTCCTTGAAATTTAGCTTCAGCTTGTGGTAGCGCATAAGTGCGAGTGAGAGTCAATACACTATGGGATATGACAGGTTTGTCCTTTTGTATTAGAGTTAATACAAAAAGTGATTAATTTATCAATTAATTAATCAGTTATTAATTAATTAATCCTCGCGGTCATGGGCTGTGGCTGACGGCTGCAGATGAAAACAAGACTAGGAGGAGCATGAGATAGATGCCATTGCTCCACGTGGCGTCAAAGGAGAATCTTCCTTAAAAAGTGGTAAAAAGGTCACACAGTTTTTTTTTTTTTTTTTTTTTTTACATCAACGGGGCAGAAATTTACCTAGGATTTTGTGATCCTTTCCCTTAACACTTTCTTTCAGTTCAGTTATTCCATGAACTATGAAGTTCCAATCTAGCCAGCTCCGCAATCTTCAAGTTCAGGGATTCGATACGGAAATCTTTAATCTTTCAACTTTCAAGTGTAACAATTAAAAGCATCCCATTACATTCACATAAAGATTGACTGTTTTCAACCTAGCCAGACCAAATCGAACAAAAGATTATTATCTTTTTATACCGAGTTATTGAGATTCTATATTGATGTACAATCGATTTAACTATGAATCATTCAATCATTAATGATCCATTCAAATTTTTTAACCTCATTTTAATCGCTGTCCCACGTGGATATAACAATTTTGTCAATAAGAGTAAATACTTCCGTTAGTAAGGTTCCGTTAGTTTGTTAATATAGACCGTTAGATAGTACAACTATCCGTTAACTTGTCCCACGTGGATAGAACAATTTTGTCAACAAGAATAAATACTTAAACTAATCCCCGACAAAAAACACGAGATCTGATTTAGTCCCTCCTGAAAAAAATGCCCTCAAAATAATTTTAGGATAATCTAAGACCAAATTATAAGTTAAGTGAAACTTGGAATCTTGGATGTTTTACTAAAAATCACAATACAATACATTCATAATTTTAAAAGTTATGATTTTTAATAACACATTTTAATTTTAATTCTTTAATCAATACCTCAAATAACAGTTAGCATTTATCTTAATTTTTTTCTCCCAATTTCTATTAAAACAAATATAGATTCATGAATAAAAAATATTTACAAAAAAAGACTTAAATAGTGTATTAACTTAGACTTGAATATTTAATAAGATTTTTTATTATTATGTTCTATCCATCCAAATAATATATGGTAAATACAGTAAACTTGAATAATATATAATTTTTGGGGACTATTTCGGGATTTTTTTTCCTGAGGCACTAAACCGAGTCTTGCATTTTTTGTCAAGGACTAGTTTGGGTATTCACTTGAATAAAAATAAAATATGTTATTAAATATTCAAGTCTAAGTTAATACATTATTCAAACCTTTTTTTAACAATTTTTATTCATGAATCTATGTTTGTTTTAATAGAAATTTGGAGAAAGAAAGTAATGTACATGCTAACCGTTCTTTTAGGTATTGATTAAAGAATTAAGGGTTGAATATGTTTTTAGTCCTTATAAAATGAGCGGATTTTGGTTTTGGTCCCTGTAAAATATTTTCTTTGGTTTTCATCCCTCTAAAATATAAAATTACTAATTTTGGTCCCTATAAAATGAGAAAATTTTGGCTTTGATCCCTGTAAATTATTTTTCTTTGGTTTTCATCACTCTAAAATTTAATATCATCGTTTTTAGTCCCCCAACATTCATTTTAGGGTAGATAAATATAATTCATTTTAGGGTTTCAAAGAAAATTTCAGGGAAATTATATGCTAACATGACACCACAGAGGTCATTGGGTGTCACTTGGGATAATCATATGACCTTCTGTGAGACATAAGTAGTTAATGGATATCACATGACAGTAGAGACCAAAAATGGTGATTTTAAATTTTAGAGGGACAAAAGTCAAAGAATTTTTTTTATAGCGATAAAAACCAAAATTCGCTCATTTTATGGGGACAAGAAATATATTTAACCCAAAAATTAAAATTAAAATGTGTTATTGAAAATCACAACTTTTAAAATTATGAATGTATTGTATTGTGATTTTTAATAAAGTATCTAAGGTCATATACTTAAGTTGTAATTTGGTCTTAGGTTATTCTAAACATATTTTTAGGTCATTTTTTTCCTGAGGGAATAAATTAGGTCTCGCGCTTTTTGTCAGGGACTAGTTTGAGTATTTACTCTTGTTGACAAAATGGTCCTATACACGTGAGACAACTTAACTGACAGTTGGGCTACTTAACGGTTCACGTCAACAAACTAACGGAGCCTTCCTAACGGTCATCAAGGGAAGGACTAACGTGTCCCCGTTTTGTAATTATCGAGGACTAACGAGTGAGTTTTCTTTTCTTAGGGACTACATTGAGTATCTCACAAATTGTTAGAGATCAAAATGGACCTTTACTCTTTTAGATTCGTTTAGGCTTTTTCTAACCCATTCGACCAATCAATCTTCACGAGCTAACCATCATCGTCGAGCAACCGTCCATGAAACCACATTTTTTGGCCCTTGATAGGATCCCGTCAGCCACTGCCAACCCCTCACAGGCCAAGGCGTCTATCGAATGACCTTGCCAACCATCAGATCATGAAAGAAAAAAATTAAAATATTTTTTTAAAATAACATATATATTTTTTTGGCTTGAGTAAAATAACATATATTTTTAAATAAATGCATCGAATATACATTCATAAAAAATAATTAATGAATGAGTTGAATGATTTTTAATAAATGAGTCGTTGATACGTGGATTTTTTTGATATATCTTACTGTATCATAAATATAAATATAATATATATATATATATATATATATATATATATTAATTAGTGATTTAGTTTTAACTCATTCATTATAATTAAACTCATAATCCATCCATGCCGTCAACTTTACACCCTTGGTAAAAAGGTGAATGGTTAACAAACTATTTTTGCGGCCTATATACTTCAACAAAATAGATGGAAATAATTTTCTCCTCCAAGGCTCCAACTTTGGAGAAATGGTTTAATAGCTAACATCATAAACAATCTATGAATAATACTAATTCTATTACTTTATACGTGCAAGTACATTATCATTCAGGAAAAAATATTTTGATATATACTTATCAAGTAAATACTCAATTTGATCCTTGAAATTATAGGGTCGTATCAACTTAGTCCCCCCACATTATCAATATTCCAAAATGATCCCTAAAATTACAGAAAGTTAATCAGATTCGTCCCTCTGTTGATATTTGCATGGACTATAATGATATTAACTTGGTAATGTCACTGATATATTTAAAACTAAGTGAATGATGTCAAGGATGCATTTACTACATTTTGCAATTCCAAGTATCATTTTAGAATATTAATAATATGGGAGACTAAGTTGATACAATTCAATAATTTCAAGGACCAAATTGAGTATTTACTCTATACTTACCTAATATTTTCCTTTTTTTTTCCTCCCAAACATTCTTTATTTTTTCAATAGTTTAATTTTGATGCGTTATCACTAATATAATATTTTTTACAACATCAATTAATCATATCCCAAATAAGTCAAATGGAAATCTTCAATCTTTCAAACATAACAATAAAAGCAACCCCATCACGTTCACATGAAGATGGTTGTTTTCAACCTAGCCAAACCAAATCTAAAAAAATTATTAATCTCTGTTCATATTCTCTTATTGATATTTCATATTTCTGCTTAAATTAAAGGTGGCATATGTATCCCAAAAAAAATTAAAGATGACATAACAATTAATTTAACTATGATCCAATCAATTCAACCACATAAATTCAACTCAATTCATTCATTTATATATATAAAAAAAAAAAGTTAAATGATTTGGATTGGATTGGGTTAATTTTATTAATGGATGAGTATAATCCCTTCAACTTTTTTTAACCAATTTGATTAATCAAATTTAAAATAATTTATTTTAAATCCAATCATTTTTTTAACTCATTGGACGAATTGATCTCTGCCGATCATTGTTGTTGTCGGCTGACCATCACTACTAGACGATCACTCCCATCAGGACCCTCATCGCCCCTGTTGGCCCCTCACTGCCCCTGGCGGTTGCCAGCCACCGACCGAACATCCTCGTCCCTATAGTTTTTTATTGGTGTTAAATGTATACATTAAAGGCTAAATTATACTTTTGGTCCCTTCTTTTTATTTTAGGTTTCATTTTAGTCCCTCTTTTATCTTTTGTTCCGAATTGGTCCCTTATCTTTATATATTTTAGGTTTTAATGTGGTCTTTTTCGTTTAAATTATAATACGGAGAAGACCACATTGATGTAACTTTTGTAAAATAAGGGATCATTTTGAAATAAAAAAATAAAAGATGAACTATGTCGGAATAAAAAAAAGGACCACATTGATATAACTTTGTAAAATAAGAGACCATTTCGGAACAAAAAATAAAAGAGGGATCACATTGATATAACTTTGCAAATAAGGAACCATTGTATAACAAAAAATAAAAGAAGGACCAAAATGAAACCTAAAATAAAGATAAGAAACCAAAAATATATTTTAGCCTACATTCAATGATGCAGAAATTAGGTTGGATCGATAAAAACAAAATTAGTGTTTATCCTTTGTCATTCATGTAATTTTCCTTCCCCTTAACTTCTTCGTCTCGTGAGATACGGATTTTCCCGTCAACGTTTTTATGCCATCCTACAATTATGTTGTTCAGCAACTTGGTGTTACGATTTTGTTTTTATGATGATGTTGGATTCACAATGTCTGGCGATCGAGTTAGGATATATTCGACAGACATGCATTCCTGTTCCAATGCATTCTTTGTCTACGAGCCAATCAAAGTAATTATCATAATACAGAGTTAATTAACTATAATAAGCGATGTCTATATACATTTTTTACCGCTTTTTTTTATAAGTTCCTTTATTGCAAATAAACAATGCATGCAACTCATTTTGAGTTTCTTTTTGTCTTTGATCACTATCTCTCTATACTTTGTTATCGGATTAATCATTGAATCCTGTAACAACTAGAAGACCTTTTCAATATTTATTTCTTTATAATTTAAATTTTATTATTATTCTTCTTCTTATATGTGTAACTCATATAGATAGCATCCATGCAGCAACTGAGTGAGAATTAAGGATATAATTGGATTGTTTTAGATCAGATTTGGGATAATTTAACATTTAATCCGATTAAAATTGATTGGATTGGATTTTGATTTTTTTTGCATAAATCTGAACCGACCAATCCAATTAAGTCGGGTTGATTAGGATCGAATTATCGAAATATCCTATTTTTAAATTTAATTTAATTTAGTTTTAATTTGAAAAAAATAGTAGTAAATTCTAAAAAAAATCAGAAAAAAATATATAAAAAAATAGAGTGGTGCTAAATGGGACAAAAAAAATTTCGTCAAATTTCTGACGAATTCAACGTGCCAGGTAAATATAGTCATTCCACCTATTTAGTTCAATCAAAAAAATAAAGAAAAAAGAAAATATAAATGCATTTGAACTGTTGGTAACATTTTAGCATGAAAACTTTGTTGTACCATTCATCATTTTCCAAAAAAAATAACACACTTACAAAAAAATCAACACTTGTAGCAAATTCACCATACATTAAATGTGGTGAAAAAGAAATAACTACTCTATTGAAACTATGTAGTGAAATAGGAGTAAATCTTGCACCGCAATATATAATTGATGATTATTATAAGAATTATTTGTTGTTAAGTGATTGGATCAGTGTATATAAATATAACCATACATAATTAAAAAAAATTTAGGGCATAACCGGTATAAAATATAATCCCAATATAATCAAATGGGGGGAGAGGCAACCTAAAAAGACAACCTTTTAAGATATAGTCACTTTTAAATTTTAGGAATAATATATTAATGTTTTAATAAAAATACTATTATAATAAAATTAATAATTATATTATTGTTTTTAAAGTCACCAATTCAGTTCTAATTAAACGGGTTCAAATTTCTTGAATTTGATATTCAAATCGATTGTCTTTCGGATTTAACATCTAAAATCAGATTTAATTCGATGAACTAATCCAAACTACCAAAACCGATTCGGCTTGATTCGGATCCACCACATTTGTGAATCTAATCGAATCCGTTTATACCTATGATGGTATATATATATATATATATATATATATTAACTTAATAAAAAAATTTTGTATAAAGTTATAAACGATTTCAATTGAAACAGCAACACAAAAATTGAAGTAACAAATGTCTTTTTGAGTCAGCTCAAATGGTTAAACTGTGTACATTAATTATGAGTGTGCAAGTTCAAACTCTAGCCCCAAAGGGAGAATTAGGAATTTTTCTAATAGGGGATCAGAATGATTTTTCTTGGAGATGAAAAATTCGTCCGTCGGGTTTTATCAATTTGCAAATTCGTGTAAGACACCTCTCATATCACAAAAAAATATATCATGTGGATGTATTTTTTTTACTTTTCATTTTAATTTAGTATAAATATATAAATGAAAATTACTAAAATGGACACAATATTAATAATACATATAATATAATCATTAAGAATAAGTTAGATGTTTTTAAGGACTGAGGACGGGATTTTTAGGAATATGATTAACCAATGTCTTCAACGTATTATACTATTATTATAAAAAAAAAAAAAAAAAACTAGTAACACACTCATTGTATTGGTTTTTATGTGTTCCATAAATTAAAGTAACTCATGCTTAATTTTTGTATTGACAAATTCGACCATGTATTTTCGGAAGAAAATAAAAAACAATTATTAAAAAGAAGTCGCATCTATATTTTTCACAAACAACTATAATCAGCTAACATTGTGTTTGGAATAATGAAAAAGAGAGGAGAGAAAAAGTAAGGAGGAAAAAGTGAGAAGAAAAAAAATGCATTTTTTCCAATTTGGTTGGATAGGAAAAGGGAAGGAAGGGAGAGAAATTCGTGGGCTCCATCATTTTTTGTTTTCTCTTCATATCTGCGAAAAAACGTTAAGAAGGCAAACTGAAAAATCACAATTGACTGACGATAGTGGGATAATGCTTTTTTTCTTTTGTAAAAAGATTTAAAAAAAATGACTTCTTTGATATCATCAATAATTTTGGGATTAAAGTTATCCTATCAAATCAAAATGCGTTACCTTAATTAAATGGATCATGTTGGTGGGTCAGGTCAAATAATTCTTACTATCTGATTGGACTACCTAGATAGGTAAAGTTACCCTAAGATAGCATAGAAATCACTTAAAAAAAATTTTTATTTTCTAAAATTGATATTAGAGAGTATTTAACTATTTATGCCATTTCACAAGTATGATTTTTTTCCACTCACTTTCCACACAATCAAACAAAAGGAAATAAAAGTTTTAGTTTTATTTTCTTTTATTTTATTTTCTCTCATACCAACCAACTAAGCAATTATCTCACTTCCTACCAAAAACAGCGTAAATATTTTATTTTTTTTAAGAATAAATGCTGGCAACAAACTCTTTATCACACTCTCTTTAATACACTCTCCACTATTTGGTGGATTTCATGTGAAACTTACTGAATAGATAGTAGACTCGTGTGATTTAGTAGGTCCCACATAAAATTCACATAACAATAAAGAGTATGTTAAAGAGTGTGTTGCTAATATTTATCTCTTTGTTTTTTTTGTCTAAGAAGAGGCCTTACATGAAAGAGGGGATAGGGAAGAATGGAAAGAGAAAGGGGTGGAGTGTATTGCAAGGTTGGATTTATTAATTGTTTTTGTATTAAAGCATGATAATTTTTCTTCTTAACATTCATGGGTAACTTTCAAATGTTGATATATGGTCCACATCAAAATTTAGCAATTTGGATCATCTCTATCCAAAATCTCTTTCTATCCTCACTCCTTCTAAATGTCAATCATTGGATTAATCTAACGGATGATGTATCTTTATCCTTGGCTACTGGATTAATCAAACGGGTTGACGTTTTGATGGAGCCATTATATTAACCAATGAAAATAGATTTTAGATTAAGAGAATCCAAGCTCGAAATTTAATACACACCGATTGGCATAAAGCTTTATAAATAAGTTTAAGTCTTTTGTAGTAAGCCTATTAGTTAAAAATGAAGGGCAAGGGTGAACCTTGTGGTTGCATTGTCATCTCTTTGGCGGATGAAGATCTTCTGTCTCAATTTTCTATCATATTTTCTGTCCTCTACCAATAATAATTTTACACTTAAAGAAATAAAATCACAACTCATTAATATTTATACTCATTCTTAATATTTGATTGATGGAAAATATCAAAATACCATTTTTTGGAACAACAGATTTCTAATCCCTCTTTGGCATCCTCTTCCTTACACATCGCGAACCACCATAATCTCATCAGCCCGTCACAACCTATAATCACATTTTCTATTGACAAAGCCATATCATCGTGAAATTCCCGTGCGATGGAAAATACACGACTGTGAGCTAAATTGTAATTTCATAATAATTGATGAATATAAAAATTAGGGGTGTTCATCTATCGATCTAAATCACTTCAAACCGTAAAAATCGAACCGAAATTCGTAAAAACCGCTTTGTCATTGGCTCGGATCGGATTTTGGATCTCCTAGTGAAAACTGATCCAATCTATTTAAAACCGACCTATGATATGCATATACTATTATTTGTTATTTATGAAATTATAGTACTACTCATACTTAAGCATTTTTTTTTATACTTTTATGAATAAACACTCTAATTCTATTTAATATTTTTGTTAAAATTATCAAATAGATGCATTGAAATTTGTATAATTATTAATTAATGTACCTACAAGATTTTATGCATATATCTAGGAACTAGAACTAAATTAATGATTTGGTGCAAAATGTTCTTATGGGATGTTGGAAAATGTTGTTAGACATTTTGATATGGTTTATTTGATATGTTTGTTAGTAGTATGATGAAAAACGTTATTTTTTAAGGATTTAATTGATATGCACTGTCAGTGCAAAGATTTTTTACACAGTCAACCAATCAAAAGTTGCCACATAAACTAAAACGTTTGACTCTTATACTAACTACCTTAAAAGTCATCTATATCATGAATTTTGATTGGATGACAGTGTAAAAAACTTTATACTGACAATGTATAACAATTAAACTCATTATTTAATATGTTAAAAAATATTACTATGTATCGATAATTTGATTTGTTGTTTTGATGATGAAAATAAAACAAGAAATAACTAGGAATATGGAAATACGAACCAAACTACATGAAATTAAATGTTTTGTTCAATTTAGCTTGTAATGTGGTATTTGACAAATATAATTATGTAACGATATATCGATAAAAATCGAATTATCCAACCCAATCCAAACCGCATATGATTGGATTGGATTAGATTGGATCATATTTTTTTAAGAAAGTAAACCGATCCAATTCAAATCACGGATTATTTTTGTCTTTGAATTAAATAATTTTTTTAACTTAAAATCGATCCAATTAAATCCACAAACACCCCTAATAAAAATGATGGTCATGGATGCAAAATTACACATCTGTATAGAATGAAATATAAGTTGAACAACACATCCAAAAATATACAAATTCACGTCAAATGTCAAATCTAAAGCAAACTCTTTGGATATCCAAATTTCAAAATGCCCATTTCAAGACACGTTCCATTTGCAAACTTTCAAGCTTATTTCGTCTTTTAAAACATCCACTCAAAGGCGACCTATGACATAATATATCCAAAGATGATCGTCCTATCGATAAAAAGTTTGTATAGATATTAAAAGAAGTGTGGAAAATTGTAATACCATCCACATTTTGCATTTCACCTACATTTTGCATTGAGAAATGTTAACTTCAAACCCAAATTTGGAACATCTATAGTGACATCGTAGGTGTACATGACAAAATAGTAATAAAATAATTCAACAATCATCACTTTTAAGACACATAATTATTTTTTCACTTATTTATTATTTTCTTCTCTCTCACCATGTATTTCATCACTCTCAAGACACTCACCTGATATTTCTCTCATCTCAACACTCGTCTAAGCTGGAGCTCACCCGTCTGATAAATATATATGACCCGTCTGACCGAGAAAGCTCACCCGTCTACTCTCAGTTTCATTCGTCTGAAGCTGAAGATCATCACCCGTCTGATGACTCTGAGTGAAGAAATGTTCACTCGTCTAATGATTCTCAGTGAGGAAATATTCACCCGTCTGATTCACCCTTCTGATGACTATCAGTGAGTAACCTTTTAAATGATCACCCGTCTGATGACTCTCAGTGCCACCCATCTGAAGCTGAAGATCTTCACCCGTCTGATTCAGACGGGTGAAACTGAGAGTAGACGGGTGAGCTTTCTCGGTCAGACGGGTCATATATCCTCATCAGACGGGTGAGCATTTCTTCACCGATAGTCATCAGACGAGTGAAAATCTTCGGCTTCAGACGAGTGAAACTGAGAGTAGATGGATGAGCTTTCTCGATCAGACGGATCATATATCTTCATCAGATGGGTGAGCTCCAGCTTAGACGAATGTTGAGATGAGAGAAATATCAGGTGAGTGTCTCGAGAGTGATGGAATACATGATGAGAGAGAAGAAAACAATAAATAAATGGAAAAGCAATTATGTGTCTTAGGAGTAATGATTGTTGAGTTGTTTTATTACTATTTTGCCATGTACACTGAAGGTATCACCGTAGGTGTCCCAAATTTGGTGTCAAAATAACATTACTTTTTTGCATTTTAATGCTCATTTGACGTAGTTTGTTAATTGTCATATGGGTCATCACATTCATCTAAGAAAAAAAGAGTTATATTTTTTGTAATTAAGATAAAAATAGATGACGAGTCAATCAATAAATATTAGGGCACAGTTATGGTTTGTAACAAGCTTCAGCCTTTTTAGTAAGTAATTAGGGGTTCGATTTCTGTCTTTTGGGTACGAAAAAAATCTGATTGAGAGATGTCAGCTCTTCAATGCCGTCCAATACCTCGTTGAATTAGTCTACACAGTTGCACATAGGAATACCCTAAAAAACCCAAAAAAAACTATGATTAAAGACTTAAAATTACGTTTAAATGCATAGTAATGGTGATTTTACCTAACATATTATCTACTAATGAAACTCAATTTACATAACTTAGACATAGATTGTGATACATAGAGCCTATTTGGTAAAAGTAGATGTTAGCGGATAAGTTAGCTGATAGCGGATGAGGTAGTTGATAACGGATAAGTTAGCTGATAGCGGATGAGGTAGTTGATAACGGATAAACTAGCTTATTTTGCGTGGAAGTGTTTGGTAAAACTAACGGTTGAACTAACAAAAAAATATAAAATGATATAAAAAGACATCTTCATTAATGATTTTACATAAGAGAGAGAGAAAATGATAAAGGTAGAATTAAATAAAGATAATAAGGATAAAAGCGGGAGAAATAATGAAACGCTATAAGCTATAAGCTTAAACGCTACTTCAAGTAGTGTCTGAAAAAAACGTTATAAGCTCGTAAAAAAAAGCTATAAGCTCATGAGTCGTGACAGACGCGGTTGCCAAACGGGGCTACTTTCTCATCCACTATAAGCTATTCGTTATAAGCTCGCATAAGGGACGTGCCAAACAAGCTCATAGTATAAAAAAGGCTTAATTGCAATTTTAGTCCCCCAACTTTTTTAATTGTGCGATTTTGGTACCTTAAAAATTTTAATTGCACTTTTCGACCCTCAACTTTTTTAATTGTATGATTTTGGTCCCTCAAAAAATTTAATTACACTTTTCATCCCTCAATTTTGTGAAATTATGCAAAATTAGTTCTTTTAGGGACCAAAATAAAGGCTTTTATTGCACAATTTCACAAAGTTGCTGGATGAAAAGTGCAACTAAATTTCTTGAGGGACCAAAATTGCACAATTGAAAAAGTTGAGGGACGAAAAGTGTAATTAAAATTTTTGAGGGACCAAAATCATACAATTAAAATAATTGGGGGACGAAAAATTCAATTAAACCTATAAAAAATAAACAATATTAACTTCTCAGATATTTGATTTTATTATACTGATACCTCTATTATTCCAAAAATTATATCAACTTTATGTTACTGTTATATGAATGGAAGGTCAGAGCCAGTAATAAGTAGACAAGTTGCATCCCACTCCATCCTTGCCTACTACTTATTTTTTTCTTTTTCTTTTTTTTCTTATGTGGCTAGTACTTAGTATTAAGGATGACAATGGACAAGACAGGAAAAATCGACCTCATACCTGTCTCATATCCGTTAATCAGATTTTAGCAAATTTTATAACTATTTACAAATATCCTCGAATATTCATGGGAATATCCAAAAAATGCTACATATGTTCATAATGAAAAATGAAGACATGGTGTCATTTTTTCTATGTAATAAGAAATTATAGAAAATATGAAATCAACCAGGTACGTTTATTATTCTATGTATGTAATAAAAATGTTAATATCTACCAACATAAGTGTATGCTACACGATATAACGAACAAAATGATCATTAAATATTAGTAAATATCAAACCATACTATTCAAGTATATAACTATAAGGGTAATAGCAATAGGGGTATTTATGTATATAATTATATGGGTATTTAAGTAATTTTAATAGCGGATACGGATACTCATAGGTATGGGTACGTACCTCAATACCCGCTCTCATCTGTTAGAGAAAATACCTGTTTATTTTACCTGCGAGTATCTTTTAAGTGCATATTGCGGGTTTATCGGTGGATATTCACGGATACAGGTAAAATTATCTGTCCCTATTTAATACTCACCTTCGTTAATCACATTTTGTTTTGATTCTCCTATTTATGAAATATATTATTGGGACAGGTTTAAACGTGGGGCCATATTCGGAAGAAACCCAAAAATTATATAGTAAAGATTCAAACTGGTTCTTGACAAAAAACAAGGTGACAATTTGATTTATGAGAAATGGAAAACATCAATTTCATCCTTAAGAATATAAAATACGGGTCAAATTAATTCTTTTTAGGATATTTTTAGGGACATTTTAGTCTTTATCAGAGACTATTTTGACCCTTAGTTTATACATTCTTAACGATCAAATTGTTATTTTTTATTTCCTAAGGACCAAAATGTCATCATATTTTTTGTTTAAAGACCAGTTTCGGTCTTTATTCTTTTGACAAATGTTAATTAATATATTTTTGGTGAACCAATTAACCTTTTTGGTGCCTTCTCTAGTATCTCCAATAATTTTGGGGTAAAATTTATATTGTCCAACCAAAATATATTTTCTCAATTAAATGGATCAATAAATCTCACATAAAACTTAATTTTTATCATCTAATTGAATCACTTATACAAAATAAAAGTTATCGTGAAATATTTAAGAATTAACCTTATTAAAACACTATTAAATAAAAAAATAAAATATAATAAAAATGATATATTTAACATATTAAAAATTTAAAAATTATATGTTTCAATGAATAATAATTTATTTATTTATATAAAAAAAATGAAAAACAATTTATCTTGCGTGAGAGCCCATTTATTTTCGAGGAAAAAGGCACAGTGGCTAGGGGATGCGCGTGGAGTGATGTTGTGGCGGAAAGATTTTAAAACGTGACAGGGATCGTGGTGTCAGATAATGAACAGAAGAAAAACAATGGCTGTGATTAGATGATTAAACAAACAACGGCACAGATGTCTTTTCAGAGACGTCATCGTCCGTACTGAGCGAGGAACGAGGTGTGACTCGGCGAAATGTTACTGACTATGGACCACGTAATAATGTACTACTAATGTAGTAGGGTGTGTGACACATCAGACATCACAGCCACATACATAAAATAATGACCGGGTGCAGCCGGTGGACAAATGTGGAATGGGGGTGGGTGAGGAACCGGGTGAAGCGGTGGAAAGTGGTTATTGACTTGGACAAGGTTTGGCCACAACACAAGTGTCACTTTTTGAAGATTTGGCGCAATACTCCTAGTTTTTTGGACTCTACTTCCAAAGCGAAGCAATTAACCAAACCAAAGCAATGCCATTGTACTCACTGTACAATACCCAGTTCCATTCCATTCCCCACTTACCCACCCACCCAAATGTCGGCCAGATATTTTTTCCACCTCCCTCACCCACACTTCATTTTTTCTTTATTTATTATTTATTTATTATTATTATTATTTATTTATCCATGTGGATTGGATTGGTACGAGTCCCATTTCTCCACTGGGATTCTTTCGGTGACTGCAATTTTACATTAGAGAGAGAAAGACTCCCCTATAAATAATATTTTTATTTTAATATGTGAGTCTTTTCAAAATTTCAATAATTGGAATGGATCCAATTCTGTTTAGTATCTAGTATGTATCTTCAAAGTAAATTATAAAAAAAAAATTATACTATTAATCAATTATATATTGATATAATATATAAAAAAATTTTTTTGTGCAAAACACATAAAATATTTTATTCTTATTATAAGTGACTCAAAAATCATTTATTATATAATTTTTGATTAATTGACAGTATAAAATTTTTTATATTAATAATATTTCAAAATTAATTGATTTGGTTTAACTATAAATTAAATTTGATTATCAATTTAATTTAATTTATTTTTGTTTTTCGTGATATACTTATCCGATAGATAAATATTGCTATATTATATAAAGTCTAACACTATGTTTAACTAAGAGAAGAACTAGAATGGAAAGAGTTATAATTCGATCTATATTGAAAATATAAGGATAAATTTGATATTTTAGATGATTTCTTCCCTGCTATACAAAATCTCTTCATTGATGGGAAGAGTTTTTTTGGCTGGGTCCCACCTGTTAGTTTTCTCTCCTCTCTTCATTTTCTACTCTTCTAAACGGCGGAACGTCCCCTTTTCCATCTCACATCTCTCCTCTGCTGTTCTTTCTTTCCCACTTCCACGCATCCAAACCAAGCATAAGAGCATAAGCCAAAATTCCTCCTACCAATGCATTTCTTGTACACACAATTTCCTGAATCTAGAATCATATATTTAGAGCCTGTTTGATAAAATTAGATATTAGCGGATAAACTAATTGATAGCAGATAGCTTATAGTGGATAGCGGATGAGGTAACTGATAGCAGATAGCGGATGAGGTAGATTATTTTTTGTGAAAGTGTTTGGTAAAACTAGCGGTTGAACTAGCTGAAAAATATAAAATTACATAAAAGGACATCTTCATTAATGATTTTACATAAAAGAGAGAGAAGAGAATAAAGGTAAAATTAAATGAAGATAATAAGGATAAAAGTGAAAAGAAAAATGAAACCCTATAAGCTATAAGCTCATATGCTACTTCAAGTAGCGTCTAAAAAAATGCTACAAGCTCGTGAAAAAAAACTATAAGCTCGTGACAGAGGCGCTTATCAAACGGGACTACTTTCTCATCCGCTATAAATTCGTAAGAGTGCTTTACTAAACAGACTCTTAATGTTATATTTTATTCTAAAATCAATTAATAACAAGTAGAGTTGTTTAATAAGTATATAAATCGTATCCCATAATTTGAGACCCACGACGTGAGACTCCTATCACACACACAATTTCTTTAATCTTATTTAGGATCATATGCATAATATTAAATTTCATACTAAAATCAATTCACACTAGATGGAATTGTCTAATAAATATATAAAAGCAATTAACAGTAAATGGAATTGAGCTGGGCAACGTAGGACTTCAACCACTTAAAAGATCAAACTTCTTTTTTCACTCGAATTAACACATGTTAGTAAAAAATTATAGCTATATATAAACCTCCTAATATTAAATAAATAGGTATTACAGGAAAGCGTAATGCATCTAATATATTGAAAATA
Source organism: Ammopiptanthus mongolicus (assembly GCA_039655645.1). Classification (NCBI taxonomy): domain Eukaryota; kingdom Viridiplantae; phylum Streptophyta; class Magnoliopsida; order Fabales; family Fabaceae; genus Ammopiptanthus; species Ammopiptanthus mongolicus. Next base: position 77,370,634 of record CM077350.1, on the reverse strand, counting down.
TAAAAAGGACTTCATATGTTTTTTATTCGTAAAATGATTACTAGTAGTAAAATTTTGATTTTTTTAACCAAAGTAAAATTTTGAATTATTTTTTTAATTCTCCTCAGTTCACATCGTGGTACCTAATATATTGAATTCAAATCCGGTGTCCTTTTTTATTTTATTTTATCCTGTACCCTGTTTCTTCATTTAATGTTGATAACTATTAAAAAATTTATTATCAATTAAGAGATATTTCTTTTTATTGATTTTCCATCATTTAACTGAGAGGATATGGAAGGGGGACAAGAAAAAGAATAGAGGATTTCAATTTATATTATTTCAGTATTAGGTTTCTCTAAAGTTATTAAATTGTAAAGTGAAAGAGTAAGATGTATCCACTCTTAATTTGATAAAATACATTGAAATCTCAACCCACTTTAGATAATCAATGATAGATATGCTCTTATTTTTTTATTTTACACTTTTACTTACTTTAAATGAGCTTTTTCCATTATTTCATAGTTCCCTTTTTTTTTTACATGTTCGTAGATTTTGTTCAGTTTGTGGCATGGTTGGTATGTGGCCTATAAGTGTTTTTATTGGAGTTTTGAGATTTGAAACCTTATTCTTTGGAATTAAGAGTAAATCCTTAATTTTGTCCCTGAATTTGTAAGATCGTATCAATTTGATTCCTAAAATTTTCGAAATTCCAAAACATCATTAAAGTTATCAAATGTTAATTAATCTAGTCTCTGTATCAGGGATCAAGTTGATACAAACCTTACAATTTTAGGGACCAAATTGGGGATTTACCCTTGAAATAAAATATTCTCCTATTTTAGTGTAAGTTAAAAAAAAACTCCCATATATTACTCTTTTTCAGAAAAAAAATATTCACATATTTTGATGGGTTTTACTTCGATGAAGAGGGATGAGAATGTATCATTATCATTCCCAAATTTAGGCATGGCAACGGGGCGAGGCGGGGCAGGGCGGGGGTGGGTTTTGCCTTCCTCATCCCCGCCCCCGACTCTATACCCGAAACCCAACCCCGCCCCAAATCCCCGTTGGGGGTGAGAAAAATGCCCCCATCCCCGTTTCTGCTAGGGGTCGGGTTTCCCCCTCGCCCCGTCCCGCCCCGCCCCAGAACTGCCAAAAAAACCCCAAATCTCCACCTGCCCCATACCCGCCCCGATCGCCCCCTGACCCCATTAAGAAATCAATCACCCTGATGAACCTGCCTATGCCTGCATCATTCTAATGACACAGTAATTATCCTGCTTGGCAAGCCATATCTTATGATACACAAGAGTTCCATTCTTACATTCTTCCATTTTTTTTGTATTTTGAAAAGCTTGTTCCATACAAATGGTTTGGCGAGCAAGATGGAGGCGGGGTATACCCATGGCCTCCATTATTTATTAAGGGTTCTTCATATAAGAAAGCACCTGTTGTTAGAAAACAATAATTAAATAATGACTTGATTATGATTACATTTCCCCTTAATTTTGGAATTTATCAATGCAAATGTTACCACAAAATGCTCAGTATGAGGAAATGAAGTTCCACTATTCCAGTCACTAACCATCAGGGACGAAGTAGAAGGGACGGTACCTTCCGATAGCGACGAGCAAGGCTGACTACGGGAAGGCGAGCGGCGGAGCAGATCTGGACAGGGATGGCTGGAACGCGATCATGAACGGCGAAGTCTCTTAGCCGTGGAGTCGTCGTCGCGATCTCTGGCTCTTTGTAACGAGACGGCGGTCTGGTATAGGCTCAGATGGGGGATGGCGCAAGCTTTTGGTAAGATTACTGGTTTAGGGAAGAGAAATGAAAACGATAAAATTCATATTAACCCTAACTTAACTTTATAATAGGGGTATTTTAGTAATTTTTGTATAACGGGAAGGGTTCGGGGTGGATATCAGAACACCCATCCCCGTCCTCGCCCCTGCATATGGAAAGCGAGTTTTCCCCCAACCCAGTCAAAGCGGGGTTTCCCCGTCAAACTCAGGACTGGTTCGGACGGGTACCCGCGGGACGGATTCTTTTGCCATGCCTTCCCAAATTGTTGGAAACTTGGAATAGAAAATGCCCATTAATTATATTCGTTTATTTAATCAAAAAAGAAAATGTCCATTAATCCACTATCTATCCACTTCCCACTGTACTGTTTAGTGTTTACCCACTATCAATCTCTAATTTTATTTAGAATAAAACTAAACAAAATTATTTTATAATATAGGTATAATGCTCACCTTATTTGCTCTATTTTTATCAACTGCACTAAATGATGTTTAAATAATATTTTATATATTAAGGATATTTTGAGAATTATGACATAAAAATATTTATTCTATAGGCTTAATTATATTTTTCATCTCTCAACTTTTTCAAATGTGCGATTTTGATCGCTCGAAAATTTTAATTACACATTTAGTCATCTGATAGGTCCAAACAACCTAAAAAGGATTGATTTTGCATAATTTAACAAATTAGAGAACTAAATGTGCAATTAAAATTTTTGAGGTACCAAAATCACACATTTTAAAAAATTGAGGGACGAAAAGTATAATTAAACATATTTTATATTGTTGGTATGATAATCATCTTGAATTTAAATTTTTATTCTATTTTTTATCAATTGCGTTGAAAATTTGATATTTAAATTATTTCATATAGCATGAATACTTTGATAATTTTTTTATGTATATATAAAAAATTTAAATGCTAATTAAACATTTTTTTAAAAATTCCCAACAATAACATCTTTGTCTTTGATAATAGTATTTCTAATCTAAAATATGTTTTCGGGATCATAAACCTCCATACAAGGCCTGCCAAGTAAAACAAATTTGGCCCAAAACAATGTAGTTGGGCTGACCTATAAATTAGATTGAACTATAGCCCATTACTTATGTGTTTCCAACCGAACGGGTGCATTAGTTTTTATCTCTCTGTATTGAGTCCTAACCGAATGATGGGGGGCTCTGTGTTGTGTGTCCGAATTTTATTTTATTTTTTTGTTTAAAGGGAGACTCGTAAGGCCTTACATGGAGGAGGAGATAAGGGAAAAAGAAAGAGGTTAAGAGGCCAAACGGATTATAGGTTTGAACCCACATATTCATGATTCATGTCAATCAACCGAATCAACTAAATCGACTCAATGCCACCAAATCATTTTTTTCTTCTTCTTATGCGTTGTATATCTAGTAGCTATAGGTTATATGAAGGTATGAGATTACATATCTCCGCTATATGAATAATGTATATAATTCCTGTCAAATTATTGTGGTCACCCACTATGTACACGTACCAAATTATATTTAAGGGTCGTTTGGATAATCTTTTAAAATTTTAATGTTATTTTATTTAAAAGTTTTTTTTAAAAGCTAAAAATTAATTTATATATAGGTGCAATACTTCAAAACTACTTTTAAATTTTTTTGAACTTCTTTTTTATGATCTAAACAAAATCATTTCTTATAAGTTCATATGTTTTTTGGTAAACAGATCATATGTTTTTTTAAAGCATACTATGATTTAATACACTATGATCTAAAAATATGTATTAATTTGGACGAAAATGAGTGACTTTGTTATATTAAGTTATATCAACCTTCGGTGCATGCATTTCAAAGTCTTTTTTGTACTCTTATATTAATGGGAAAAAATAGTTTCTCCACATCTTGTGGAAATATTAGAACAACGGGAGTTATCTAATTAGTTCCTAGAAATAAGAAGTGATTGTTGATGAATTATATCATTGAAATAAGATGATCTGATAAGAGATATACATATTAAGCATATGGAGAGGTAAGTTAGGGAATGAACCTCCATCATCAAATGATATGCCAAGCCTAAGACCAGGTACTCCAACATGTCAAAGGGCAAAAGGAGATTAGAGAATGATGAGCTCCATATGAAGGTTCTGGTGTTGATTGAGGATAATACTAAGGATTTAATTGGTATATATGCATTGATAGTATAATTTTTTTTTTTATATTTTCAACTACTCATAATTTCTTATATCAGTAAAAATCTTTGATTTTTATCTGAGCTACCTTAAAAGTCACTAATATCATGCCTTGTGATTGATTGTCAATATACAAAATTTTATACTAACAATACATAAAAATTAAACTCAAATACTAAACTAATTCAATTGCATGAAGTACTTAATAAATTGTTGCAAAGGTTGAGAATGGTGATATATTTGTGAATTTAATTTAAAATTTGAAAATTAAAATAAAATATTTTTATTGATGTGATAATTTTTAATTAATAGCATAAATTATTTTATGCATATAAATTAAATTAGTAAAATAATAATGGTAACTAATATTTTAAAGTTTCGCGGTTATGCCCCCGATTTGCTTCGTTTACTGACGAAGACAACAAACAAGAACTACTACTCTACACTACTTGTTGTTGGTTCTTGCTTCACCAATCTGTCACTTGGCTTCTCCCTCAGATCATGATCAATGTTATGTTATTCGAATTACAGATTCTCTCCCAATGATCGGTGAGCTTCCATTTACTGCTTTCTCTATTCTATTAATTCATTTCCCTTTCCCCTTTCTCTCTTTTACTTTTTCAGAACGACAACCACAAAGGGCTTCTCAGATTCATTCCCAATTTCAATTCGATTTTTATTTTACCCTTCGCGGATCAGAGGGCCAATTTCTCAAAACATTCCAACTCCCATTTTCTTCCTCCAATTTTTTTTCCATTTTCTTTTTTAGTGGAATTTCTTCGTTTCGTTCATCTTTCTTAGCACTCTGAATTTAAATTCAAGCTTCCATATGGCCGGGTATTTTTTGGCTAGAAAAACGATGAATGAATGAGTAAGAAACTTTAACTCGTTTCAAAGTCGTTCAAGACTTAGAAAATCTCTGAAAAAGACAAGTTTGATGCAATCTGGGTTTATGGGCCTATCATCCATTGTTGATCGTCATGTCATGATGGGTGCATGCACTTCCCACAAAGGGAGAGAGCAGTTGGACCTCCTTATAACTAACTACCCTGTTTGGTTTCTGAAACACAGTATCTTGTTGTTTGATCTATATATATATATTTCTAATTTTGATAAAACCTTTTGATCTAGAATGAGATATCTAGTTCCTTGTAAATGATCTTTTATGTTCTTTCTAATATTATTTTTTTATTCTATCTTTATATTCTTTTCAGTTCTAGAGTATTTTTATTTTTAGTTTTCTCTCCATGTGTTGACCAAATTAAGCGCTATCATTAACTACATTTCAGTGCTTTGTTTAGTTTAAGTGTTTATCGACTCAAGTGTTGTTTTTGTCTAATTGAGAATTAAGACTCTAATTTCGTTTCAATTTGTTCAACTTGGTGTTTGTCCTACCTCATTGCAAAATATGCTATATTCTTCATCAGCAGACTTCAGACTATTTTCTTTTGATTTGCAGGATGCATCTTCTGGGTTTTGAACCTGTGATTCCTCGTCCACTTTGTTTTTAGAGGGAAAGGAGATGCCATTTCAGGTGTTGGCCATCTAGTACAACCTTTAGATTCTCAATCATGGAACTTTGTTTACTATGATTTCTCTATTTGTGGTGGGATGCAATTGAAATATTATTTTACTGAACTGTCCAAATGTATACTTAATCAGATCTTATTTTCTTTGAGAATTTTGTTGTTCTAACTCCCCTGCCTTTCTGGTAAATTTCAGACAATCAAGGAAATCAATCATGGCCCCTTCTAGGAAATGTAAAAGTGCAAATAAGAGGTTTCCTAATATTCGCGAAACTGCATCTAGTAAAGATAAAAATGCAGAGAATGGTAGCAAGAATAGGCAGAGTCCTGGTATTCAGAAGGTGAATTTGTTTCGTAACTTATTTGGAAAGAAATTCTTTTCCTATACATATACTCAGTTAAAATAAGGGAAAGAACTTCTCCCTTTGCTCTTTTTCTTTTTGCCTCTTTGAGCATGTTCCTGTCAATCATGCTGAAAATAAGTCATTATAATACTTTTTTTTCCGTTATCAAATTAGGTGTTAAAATTATTATTTTTTTAAAAATTGGTAAAATTGGTCAGGCATTATGAATTTTATTTCTTATTTTATAGTTTTTTTTGTTAAATGTCAATGATATGCAGAAGAGAAAATTGGCTGACATGTTAGGGCCACAATGGAGTAAGGAGGAGCTTGAGCGTTTCTATGAAGCTTACCGTAAACATGGGAAAGATTGGAAGAAGGTTAGTTATATTTTTTTTAGTCATAAGGTGCTTTGGTTGAATAGAGGTTAAAAATCAAGTCTCACCTTTAGGTTTTTGTCATGAGGTGCTTTGGTTGAATAAAGGTTAAAAATCAAGTCTCACCTTCAGGTTTTTGTCTATTATAGTGGGTATATCTTGCAAATATGATTACTTAAAATTCTACAGAAAGTTGCAAGATCAAGTGGTGTCTTGTTTTGTGAATCTGCCTCCTTTGATGCACTGCAATTTCCCTGTGCAATGTTATTACCGAACATGATGTCCTTCAGTGACATTTTCACCTATGTTTACAGGTTGCTCTTGCAGTACGTAATAGATCTATGGAAATGGTAGAAGCCCTGTACACTATGAACAGGGTAAGTGCAGCAAAAGCTTGCACATCCTGATTAATTTACTGATATTTTTTAAATGCATGCACCATGTATTCACTATTCACACAGAAAAGGATTCTAAAACACATGTACTAAACATTCACATCCAGAGGTATACTTAGGGCGTGCTTTGTAATTTTCAATTTTTATTTTATTTTTCAATACTCTTTCTGGAGTTGGTTCTGTATCTTTTCCTATACAAATGGAAAACCAGGTTTTCTACCCTTCATAATTTCTGTTTTCAACAAAAAAAGGTGATAGAAAAGAGAGAAGGGAAAATGTCTTCCTAACAAAAAGTGTTCTATGCTTTAGAGAATATCTGTTTTAAATATTTGAGCAGTTAATATAAGATTAATTTCTTGTTGGTCTTTTCTCCTAACTTGTGGTCCAAGATGAATTTTAGTTGTAACTAATCATTGTTGTTCAATATGTATATCCCCAAGCTTGTTATTTCTGCTTTCTCTCACCAATCTTAGAGTTTATGGCTTTACCCAAAAAAAAAAAATTACATTTATGTTAGAAATTTTAATGAACTTTCACTACTTTGTGTCATTTGGTTAGGATTAGGATACTCTCATGTTCCTTACTAACATGAGAGGGTCATGGTATGAGGGGGAAAGAAACAAAATTAAAATTAATCTACCTTACATAAATAATGGTTGGTCCTACACTATTACTATAATTCCTTTGTGTCTTTCTCTCTCATAACGTGACCCTTTCATGTTAGTGAGTAACATGAGAGGATCCTGATCTATTTGGTTAAGGGTTACATCTCAATAGTGTGGATTTTAGTTATTGTGGTATTTTTTTTTTTTTGTAAAACATGCTGTTCTTTGGGTTTTTTTAGGCATACTTATCTCTTCCAGAGGGCACTGCTTCTGTTGTTGGACTGATAGCAATGATGACAGATCATTATAGTGTACTGGTAAGAATGGGTTTAAACTGTTGGCAAGTTTTACTGAACATTTACATTGTTGTTTCTGTTTTTGTAACATTCCTGTGGCTGTGTTCTCCAGTTGTTAAATTGTCTTACTTGAATGTTTTGTGATGAATTGCTTGAGTGTATAATGCTCAACAGGCTGAATATTTATACATCCTTGGAATTAATTACAGCTTATATTTACAAGACAACAAGTAAGAGTATTACTTCCTAAGTACATGAATGCTACTTTCTATGTGCATGAACCAACATATACATGAATCACAATTTAATTTCTACTCCTATTTCCAACCGTCAAAGTCATAAAGCCACATTAATTAACATTCATTTGCGGATTTCAACATTTTCCTTTCCAGCTGTGATATTGAAGATTCTCCCTACTTATTGTGAGTGTTTGTTTGGATTAGCTTATTTTGTATTCAAAACAGTTGATAAAAAAGCTATTTTTCTCTAGAAATTAGAGGCTGTTTGGGTAAGAATCTTACCCAAACAGCTGTTTTTTATGATAAAAGTTGTTTTTCAGTAGAAGCTAATATGTTTAGATAAACTGATTAAATTTCAAAACAGCTGTTTTTATGAAGAAAAACTGTTTTTAGAGAAGCTAGGAGTTTGAAGCTTATTTAAAAAGCTATTATATTATTTTAAAACCAATACTATTCTTCCTATTTTACCCCTACATAACTAACTACCAAATAAATATTATTAAATTATATAAATAATTTCATACTCTTTTTAGTAATTTACTACATATAAGTGATGTTTTTAGACAACCCGAACGAAATAAATTATCTTATAATCGCTTTTTAGCAAACACATCCAAACATAAAACTGATTCTATTATAATCGATTATCCATATAATCAATTATTGAAATAATCAAATTTTCGCAGCTGATTTACACACACTTAATCAAAACGAAACATGCACTTATCTTTTTCACAAGTTGTGTGATAAGAAGAAACTGTATTATTTCAAAAGTGGTTTTTCTCAAGATTGTTGATTTAAATGATATTTTACCTTTTTAATGTGAGAGTTTTGCCATTTAGTTTAATCGGCACTTGTCTTGATCTCTTTTCAATCAACTCAAAAATACATGAACATACAATATACATGTTAATGAGTAGAAAAGAAACTGGCTTTTTTTAGTTTACTTGAATTTAAAATGATAGTATAGGTTGCTTCACTGTGAGGAAACAGTGAATAGCAGAATTTTGTGATCAATAAACTAATGATTTTTCTTTTAATTTATTTTATTGAAAATTGTGTAAACTGCAAGCAAGATGTTATTTGTTTGTTATCAATTGTGATAGAGGTAAACACTGGAGTAATTAGCTTTTGTCTATTTAAAGCGGCGTTTAAATGAAAGAAAAGGCTCTCTGATGAGATAAATTTCCTTCAGGCATTAAGGGTGTTAAAATGCATTTGGTTTAAGTTTGCACTGAAAGATTTTGTGGAAATTGCAATAGGTAACACAACCAGTTTCTGACAAATGTTCATAAGCAATTAAGATATGTGTAATTTTACTTGGCAGGGAGGAAGTGACAGTGGAAAAGAAAGCAATGAAGATGCAGAAATATCCAGAAAGCCTAAAAAACGTTTGCGGGGAAAGCATCTAAATGACAATAAAGCATTAGATGGACACTTTTCAGATCATTCTCAGTCACATTCTGTTGCATCAAGTGATGGTTGCCTGTCATTGTTGAAGACGAGGCAGTCTGGTGGGTTAATATGTGAAAATACAAAGATTACTTTGCTTTCATTCTCTCATTTACCTGTGCGTTTGTTTTGATTTTTCAACCATTAATTGTTATGTTAAGATTGAGGAAGTTTGGATAATTTTTCCTTGTATTGGGAACATGACACACTGCTTATCTTTGAAGATATTCTATTTTTTTTTATTTATATTTAGAATGGATTTTCTCTTGCTTAAATAAAACCTATTAATGATCTTACGTTTTGTTGTTTGTGATATTATTTCAGGAATTAAGCCTCATGCTGTTAGGAAAAGGACTCCTCGCGTCCCTATTTCATATTCTATTGGGAAAGATAACGGGGAGAAGTTTTTTTCATCTGCTAGGCATTGCTGCAAACAAATGGTTGATACTAATGATGTTGCTCTTAAGATTGCATTAGCATTGACAGAGGCTTCACAAAGAGGTGGCTCTTCAAAAATTTCCGGATCACCAAACAAGAAAACTATGCCATCACCTGGTCAGACAAGTGGGAAGAAGGCAATGCATTACTTCTGTAACAACTTAATTTGTCTTTTCCTGTTATTTCTTTAAGTTGAAAACTTATTCTAGCTAGTTACTGTTTTCAGCATGCTAAATCAGAAATGGCTGGAGCCAAGTTTTGCAATTCTGACTTGGATAAGGGTAGTTCTGAGTTGAGTTTAGGAAGCACAGAAGGCGATAATGGATATTATTCCAGAGATACAATTCATTGGAGCAGTAGAGAAAATACTGGAAGAGGAAGGAATCAGGAAAAGAGAATAAAAAACTACGAGAAGAATTTAGAACCTGAGGAAAATTTAAACAAGCATTTGGATGACATAAAGGAAGCCTCCAGTGGGACAGATGATGGTAAAAATCTGAGTTTTAGCAAATCCAATTTTGACACTGATTTTGCCGATGCAAGGTCCTCTTATAAGGGTTCCAGGAAGAAAAGTAAAAAGCTACTTTTTGAGAAAGGTATTTCGTAATTTCTTTTGACTCCCCTCCTTCATAAAGTTGGTTTTTAACTGATATGTTTATAGGGCTTGCAAACTGAAATTTTGTGCTTAGCTTAGCTGTCCTATTAAACAAAGGTGGTAACCTTTCTGCCATAAGTGGAATGAAAATCAGGAAACTTGGTATAAGGTGTTTGTGTCATTAAGCAGAGCATTCTGTATTTCACACTGAAAGAAGGACCTCACACTCCAGAATATGTAGCGCCTTTCTTCTTGAATAAGTAGAAGGATATATATGTCATTTAAGCACGATGTTCTAATTATTATATGCCACTTGGATTATTGTTATAACTTTTTTCCTTTAATTCTTTTAATTTGCTTTATAATATTTTTTTTTGGGAATAGAAGCAAAGTTTTGTTTTGTCTCTGAGATATTACAAGCATAAGAAGCCTTTTATAGGCCTAATGAATTGAATTTGTACTGCCTATGTTTTCTTGGTTGTTATCTAAGAGTTTAATGATTTTAGTGCATCAGAGTTGTTGTACTTGGTGATGTTCAAGCAGGAAAGCAAAATGTTAAACCCACAGATGTGAGGAGGATAGGATGGGGAATATTGAGAATGCTCACATTAACGGGCTGCAGTATAACATAATGCTGATGTGGCAGTGAGAGAAAGAGGACAGCTAGATGGGGGAAAAGAGAGCAAATGGTACTTAGGGAGTACAGAGAAGGGGGACTGGACAATTGAAATTGGAGTGTGGAGGCCTTGGCATAGGGGAGGATTGTTCACTATCTTAGTGGCAATTCCTATATCTTTTCTTTTCTCATTTTCTCTATTTCCCTGTTACTGGTTACTATTTTGTGCACTTTTTCTGGTTTATGTGATGCTGTTTTCTGCATATTTTGGGTTAGTAGAGGACTACATCTATTGCAAGGAGGTTAGCTCCAATTTTCAGGTTCAGTATTACTCAGTATTTTCCATTTCCTATCAGAAAATCAGCTGGATAAGAAACTTCTTTGTCTGTTTCCTTTTGCTTTTCATTAATGAATAGGGTGCAAGATACTTTAATTGAATTAAATGTTTAATTTATGTAACCTCTAGCATGTTACTCTCTTTTTAAATTTTAAACTGTTTTATTCCATAGTTAGACCTAAAGTTTATTTGTGGATGAGAATATTTATACATTTTTTGGGAATTTCGCATCAGTAGGTTTTAGTGTCTTTTACTCTTTTCCCTTTCCATTTTCGTGGGCTTCAAGTTTGTCCTGTTATTCCAATTTGAAGTGCAGTTGTTATTAATGCATTTATCCCCCAACTTTTCTTTTTATAGATGAAGGTTCTGCTTTTGATGCTCTGAAAACTTTGGCTGATCTGTCTTTGATGATGCCTGTAACAAACCCTGACACTGGTAAGACATCTAAGTTTTTGGACATTAATCTTAGAATAGTTTCATTTAAATTATTCCTTCTCCTGTCTCCCATGGGTCTATCTGAATAAATAATAAACTTGCAAGGACTAACATCTAGCTTGAGTGATTATGTGGTTATATGCACCAATCCCCATCCTTTTTTCCCTTCATTGATTGACATAAACGCTGATATAGCTGATCATTCAATAACTTATTAAAGGGTATCTAGATGTTCAATAATATGACACTGGGAATATAATCTACCATGTAATTTTCTGTTTTTGGGGGCAGAAGATTTTTGTACATGGTAAACTTAAAAGCAGTCTCCACCTTTACAGTTTGAATCTTCTATTTAGGAGACACATTAGCTGTACCTTCTGAAATTAGTTCTAGATGTGCATAATAATATTAATGCTTGGAGAGCAAGGCTCGTACAGTTAGAGATTTCTTTTTGCCAGTACATTTGTTATGTGATAGGATTTTGTTTATAGCCCTATCCTTGGTGTTGTGGTCATGGTTGCTTCCTCTGCTGGGATCCACTATTCAGTGCATCAGCTTTGAACAATTTTTTATCATGCTTAAGCAGATTGTGTTCCAAGAATATAATTTTCTAAACCTTTCTTTTTCTGTCATTCAACTTTTTGGTACGCTGAGTTATAAAGGACCAAATCATCTCATTAAATATTAGCTTCCAACAGTGTTGCAAGAAAGCTATTGTAAGACCATCTCTTATAGATGCTTTGCTTTTTTCATAAAAATATGACTGTCCAAAAACTTCTTCCAATTCTGAAGGTCTCTCTTGCCAGAAATGAGATGTCAATTTAAATCCTGAAAGGACTTCTATATCGGATTTCTAGATTTCTACTAGCGCTGATGATCTCTTCTATCTCCAAAGAAGAATCTTCAAAACCTTTTACTTGTTAGCATAACGTGTCTTCCTCATCCCACTAGCTATCCTTTGAACCAACTACCCCGCCATTGTAATTCAACATGACCATTGTCTTTAACCCAACTAATATCTTCCCTCGAGAACTTCCTCTAATATTCATCAACTGAGCTCACCTTTTAATCTACTGAAGAATACTTCTTAACTTACGTATATTTTTTGTAGGTTAAAATAATCTTTTGGTCCTTATAATTTCACTTGATTTTTAAGTTGGTCCCTATAGTTTAAAAGTTTTTAATTAAGACCTTATAGTTTTCAAAAAAATTAAATTGGTCCCTATATTTAAATAAGTTTTTAATTAAATCTCATTAATTGCAAATTTTTGTAATTAAGTCCCTAAAACTTATGCTTATAGGGACCTATTCAAAACTTTTTTGAAGTATAGGGACCTAATTAAAAGCTTTTAAACTATAGGGATCTGGCTAAAAATTCAATGAAACTGTAAGGACTAAAATAATAATTTAACCTTTTTTGTATCATAGTAATTTTAAAATAGTTTTTACGTGCTTCACTCAGTTGATTATTTCTTTGCCTTCACTGTTTTATCATATCATTTTCTTCCCTCTATTTTGTTTGTTCCTACAGTATATTTTAGATATTCATAAAAGGCGTAGTATCCGTTAAAACTTGGCTTCCTCCCACCCCCAAAAAAGTATCTATTTATTTGTAATTCTTCATCACACTTTATGATTGTCTAATTCTTTTTATATACTGTTTGTCATGTTCCAGAGTCGTCTGCACAGTTCAAGGAAGGAAACCATGATATTGATGAGTCTAAAAGGAAAACACATAATGTAATTCCGAAGATTGAAAGCACTGCTCCAAGTAAATTGGGCAAGGTTCTTTCTGAAGATGGAGCTGTTGTTCCTGAAGCAGAGGGAGCATACCAGCTTAACGCAGGAATCAGGAAAAGGAAACAAAACTCTTTTACCTGGAAAGTAAGAACTGGTTATTTTCCAGCATTCATTTGCAGTATGGTTTCTCAGTTTCTCTATATCTTGTCTGATATTTGACATGTAGTATGCAAGTAAGAAGTACCTTGTTTGTTGCAGAAGGATGAAACACATACTGGTTCTCATTTAAGTGGTTCCCAGAAAACCAAGGTGTGTAGTTATTAATTATTGCCAACAGAGTACTAGTTTTATTTTATTTTATTTTTTATCTTTTTTTGATAGAAAGAGTAATATATAATTTGACTCTTTGGAATTTTTCTTTTTTGAATTAGGTCCATTTTTTTTGTTGAAAAAATTGGGTTTCACTTTAGACGGAACTGTTAGACTTCAGATAGAAAATGACAAATTGACAATCTTGCATGAAATATTTGAGCAGACATACTGGAATGTGATGGTTCCATTTGAAATTTAATCATAATTAAAATTTGATGTTATAAGGGCACAATTCGAAAGTAAAGTTAAAATAAGGATCTAATGTGTATTGTAGCCAGTTTAGTTCCTTGTGTTCTTATACTCTGGCATACAACATACTAGCCAATCTCGGTTGTTGACAAATTGTTTCCTCATCTTATCTGTGATATTTAGTGAAAGTGTGATAATGTTCACAACTAATGCATAACTATATTTCAGTAATTGTTTTACTTTTTACAGTTAAATAGTGGTAGACATAAAGAAACACTCATTTCAGCTGTGAAATTTGATAGTAGCTATTTTGCACCCGATTTTTGGTTCTTCCTCTAATATTTCAAAAGGCATTTAAGACTCAATGTTGCAACCTGGGTTTCGTAAAGCTCATTTAGGTATTTTACTCTTCTTTTTTTTTCTATTGTGGCTTAAGACATGCATGAAATTGGTTTTTTTTTATTCTGTTTGCCCTAAACAGTAAAACTTCTATACTTGTCTACTGCTAGAGATGTAATTAAATCACTAATGCGCATTAACCTGACAGCTTAAGCTTTTAGGAGAGTTGCTTAAGGGGTCATGTTAGATATAAAACCATTGATAAGTCACCTAAAGGTTAAGCTGTTAGGTGCTGTTAGTTGAAGGCTCATTAATGATTTTATTACTTCTCTTTCATCCATTATGTTTTACATCATAAATGCTACATGAAATGTATTCTAGTTGCTTACTTTTCTATTTTGGCTTTTAGAATTTTCTTTTCTGTATTTCACTTTGTATAAATCTAAGAATCTGCCTTGCTTTGCCAAAAAGTATCGCTTGTACTAATTGCGCTTGACATTGACTTGTATATTTCCATGTGCATACTTACAGCATCCAAATATTGTCTTCTTCATTATAGGCTACTGATGAGGTGAAGAAGTCCATGGTTAAAGGCAAGCGGTCATCTATTTGTACAGCACATTCAAGACAACTGAAAGTGGTGAAATCCCTGGGAAAGATGTCTTCAAGTATGAATGACAAAGGGGAAGGGGATGATTCATCTTTATCCCCCATAAAGGTTTCATCTACTAACCAAGTCAATCTAGTAAACAAAGGAAGGCCTAGAAGAAAAATGGTGAGACCAAAACCAATGGTACAACGAGATCCACAGGTGTCTCACGGAAGTAGTTTTAGTGGTCAACATAATAAATCCATTGCATCACTCCAGAATGGTTCTTCTAGTCACAAGGTTAATTACCTGTCATTTATTTTTAGTGGAGTTAATTGAATTTTCAATCTTAGATTATGAAAGATACGATTTTTTATTTTTGGGTTATCTCAGGGAAAGCTTTCTAATTGCCTGTCTTCAAATCAAACACGGAGATGGTGCACTTTTGAGTGGTTTTATAGTGCTATCGATTATCCGTGGTTTTCAAAGAGAGAGTTCGTGGAGTACTTGGACCATGTTGGATTGGGTCATGTTCCGAGATTGACCCGTATTGAGTGGGGAGTCATTAGAAGGTATTTGATCTGAAACATTTATAATGTATAGTTCATCCTATACTAGCATCACATTCTTTATTAAGTCTATTAGAGATATAAAAGCATTCATATGCCTCTACTTGATGGCTTTAGCTATTGAGTTGAGTTGGTCATTGACATGGTATGAGAGCCTTTATGACCAAGTCGTCATGGGTCGAACTTTGCATCCAACATTCTTAAGAGTCTTGTGCTAGGGGGCATTTTAGGGATATAAAACCATTCATGTGCCTCCACCTTACAACTTAAGCTTTTGGGTTGAGTTGGTCCTTGACAAAGTACTTCATCCATATGCTACTCTTATGCAGTTCTCTTGGCAGACCACGGAGATTTTCAGAGCAATTTTTGATAGAAGAAAAACATAAACTCAACCAATATCGGGAATCCGTTAGATCACATTATGCTGAAGTTCTTTCTGGTACCAAGGACGGCCTTCCTACTGATTTAGCCCGGCCTTTAATTGTTGGGCAGCGTGTTATTGCTATTCATCCGAAGACAAGAGAGATTCATGACGGAAGCATACTAACTATTGACCATTGTAGGTGTCGGGTTCAGTTTGATCAGCCTGAACTTGGGGTTGAATTTGTCATGGTATGTTTCCTTCTCTTTCGACAATGGTAGAAGCATTGTCCATTTGGTAGGCTTCTTTATTATTGTTGTTGTTGTTGTTGTTGTTGAAATACTTGTAATGATTATGTAGATTTATTGTATAGGCATATCATATCGTATCATGTCATGTAAATAGAAAAAGAATCGTCTATATTTTGTAATTATTTCATTAAGACTATACAAAGGAGCCTTCGATGTATAGTTGAGACACACATATTTCATCATGTCTCTATTTTCCCAGTTACTTTTAACATGGTATCTAGATCCTAAAGAGAGGTAATCTTAATCTGTGCGTACCCAGTGGACCCACTGCCCACCAGTGAGAATTTTTTTCTGGCTAACCACACGTCCACTTCGATTTGTTGGCGTCCTTGTGCCATGTCTTCCTTCCAGCAACCTTCCCCCTCGTCGTTGCCAGCCGCTCTATTGACCGTTCTAGCTGGCCGGCTATCTATCCATCCCCACTAGTTTCATCTCTAAATGTCGTCCGACGTGTGCTCACGTGCTGATCCTTTTGTCCGTGTTCAGTTGCACACACGCTTGTCTGACTGCCTATCCAGCCATCGTTTTGTGCACCTGAATCGCCTCAACCCCTTTTCTAGATTTGGTCTCATATCCCTCATCAGACCACTGTCTTGTCTCCTCCCCTCGCGCAAAGACTTTCAGGTACCTATAAATTCAGTTTTTTCATTTTGTTTTTTGACTTATGGCTAGTTCTGGCTCCTCAAATGTTCCCAAGGACTCCTCCAAGGCTGAGCCCCCCGTTTTCACCAATTATGTCAGTGCCTCTCTTTGCATTGACAAATTGGATGGAAACGACGATGACACATGGGCATCTGATATTAAACTTTGGCTGAACAGACAAGACTATGCTGACCACTTGACCAAGAAAGCGGAAACCATGCTGCAAATAAGCGTTTCAGGTGGAACAAAATTTGATGCCCAATTGTGCAACATTATCCATCTCTGAAGCAGATCTTTCGTGCCCTCATCACTTGTGAGTCCGTTTGGGAGCAAGTCGAGGTTCTTTCACCAACGACACTCGTCTTTATGGAGTTTGCCAGAACCTCATGAGTGTTATTGCCCCTCGAAAGTTTGATTGTCCTATTTCTGCTTATTTGGGAAAGGTTTATGGGGCCCTGTATGATTTTAATGTACTATTGCCCCAGCCATGACACCAACACATGAACTTGAACAACGAATAGCTTTTTCATGCTATTTGCTCGAAATGGTTTGCCTCCAGAATATGTCGCCATCTGTGATGAGATTTTAGGGTCCCCTATTGTCCCATCTCTGGCCACAGCTTGGTCTACTTTACTTCGGGTCCCAACCAAATCGCCCTCTGATTCAGTGCCGCCTCATGCTCCAATTGATGATTCT
Organism: Ammopiptanthus mongolicus; assembly: GCA_039655645.1. Taxonomy (NCBI): domain Eukaryota; kingdom Viridiplantae; phylum Streptophyta; class Magnoliopsida; order Fabales; family Fabaceae; genus Ammopiptanthus; species Ammopiptanthus mongolicus. The sequence goes on along the minus strand of CM077350.1, from coordinate 77,353,216 downwards.
GCACTTGTGTCCCACGGAAGCGGTCGTGGTCGTACTCAGGGTGGTCAACCTAGTAAACCTCGCCCGAAGTGTGAGCACTGCCACCATTTGGGTCACGCTATTGATAGGTGTTGGACTTTGCATGGCCGCCCTGCTAGCATGACCAATGTTGCATAGGTTGATGCACTAGCCCCGTCTAAGCCATCAACTCAATTGGCTGCATTTCCCGCAGCCTATGCCGATTTTCTTAAGTGGTTTGAGGAACGTCAGGGCTCTAGTTACACTGCCTTTGTTGCCCACACAGATAATTTTTATGTTTGTCTCTCTAAGATGTCATTTCTAGGTCCATGGATTCTTGACCCTGGTGCCATTGATTGTGTCTCTGGTAACAAATCTCTTTTATCCAGTATCTCTACAACTGGTTATTTGCCTGTTGTTACCTTAACTAATGATTCTAGAACACATCCCAAGGGGTGGGCACTAGCCATCCCATCCCCTTCCCTTTTAGTTTATTCAGTGCTTTGTGTTCTTGGTTCTCCCTTTAATATACTTTTTGTTAGTCGTTTAGCTCGTTCTCTTGACCGTGTCATCTTCTTCACTAAAGATTTTGTATTCTTGCAGGTCCGGAGTTCGGGACAGATCATTGGTGCCGGATGTGAGTCCAATGGCCTCTACCAGCTTTCCGCTCCTTCTCGTGTTTGCTCAGTCTCTGATTCCCCCCTCACCGTTCATGCTCAATTGGATCATCCCAATCTTTCCAAGTTACAACAATTCGAGCCTTTCCGAGTTATCCAGTTTGTCATATGAGTCTTGCCAACTTGGGAAACATACCCGTCGTTCGTTTCCCGATATAGTATGTTGTCGAGCTATTTCTCCTATTACTTTGGTTCATTCTAATATTTAGGGTCCTAATTGTACTATTCTCATACTGTTTACGAGTCAGTCTCAGAGTCCATCTTTGTGGTCGTACCACTTCCTCTTACTCCCATCTCAATCGAGTTACTACCTCCGACCACTGATGGTGCAGAACCCATTCCTATCGTTCGTCCCTTGCAGGTATATCTTTGTTGGGCACCTCCACCTCCACCTCCACCATCCTTTCCTCCACTTGTCAGTGATGGAGCCCCTTGTGGACTCTTGTCTCGAACCAACTCCTTTACCAGCTCTGGCACCGCCTCATGTTTCCAACCTTCCCATTGCTCTCAGAAAAGGTATACGGTCTACTCATAACCCCACTCCTCACTATGTTGCTTTGAGTTATCACCTCTTATCTTCTTTGCATTATGCTTATCTTTCTTCCTTGTCTTTTGTGTCTCCTAAATCTGTAGGTGATGCTTTATCCTTGTTGGAATTAGTAGCATTAATAATGGGAGTTGTAGCAATTATATTCAAATTCATGTACATAGTTAGTCATGCATCTAGGGAATGTTATACATGCACCTAGGAAGTAGAAATATTATTAATCTCCTTGTAAATGTAAATTGTATTTACTCCTACGAGTGTATATAAATAGTAGATCAGCTGAGTGCAAACATACTCAAGCATTTCACAAATCCTTTAGTCCAAATTATTTTCTAAGTCCTTCAATATGGTATCAAGAGCAGGTTTATCCTCTTCTTGAAGGTTCTGACTCTGGTCCAGCAGAACTCTCTCGCCTAGTTTACCCAAACAGCCACCGTTCAAGCCTAAAGTCACTGTCGCCGGCTACCCACTGTCCACCGTCGCCGGAAAGCCTACCATAAGTCACCGACCGGCCATATCCCGAAGTTTCGTCGCCGGAAAACAGCCCACGCACCCTCACGCGCCTCCGTACGCGCTTCACCTTGTCGGCGCGTGTACCTCACGCGCCACCTTCCCCACGCCGGAAAATTGCCGCGACCGCCCAGAACCGTTCGCAACACTGTTCTCTGTTGTTCTAGCTGGTCAAAATCCACTTTTTTGGTTGTTGGGAGAAGTGGGTCTCTTAGTCTCCTCTTTTTTTTTTTTGTTCTTGTCACTGTCCAGTTACTGCTGTTTGCTTTGTGTTCCCTTACTTTTCAGCTGTTAAGATGACCTCTGAGAAGATAGCAAATGGTGGTCCGGCTTTCTCTATTTCTGGAACTCCAACAATCACTTCGGAGAAGCTAAATGGGAAGAATTATCTAGCATGGTCTGCCTCCGTGGAACTTTGGTTTCTTGGTCAAGGATATCATGAACATTTGGAGAAATCATTGGATAAGATTCCAGAAGACAAAAAGGATCAGTGGAAGAAACTTGATTATCAACTTTGTGCTTTGTTGTGGCAATCTGTTGAACCTAGCATCCTAACAAACTTTAGAGCCTTCAAAACTTGTAATACTTTCTGGAAAAAGGCTCATGATGTCTTTGCTAATGACATTCAACAGTTGTATGATGCTGCACAAAAGTTGGCAACTCTCAAACAGTCCGATCATGACATGATCTCGTATGTTTCTAAGGCTCAAGCTGCAATTGAGACGTTAAAAATGTCTTTGGAATCCGACACTCTTGAAGGTATGAAAACTAAGCTCGATAATTTGTACATGGTGCTGGTTCTCCGGGGAATGCATCCGGATTTTGAGCATGTTCGTGATCAGATTCTGACTGGCCAAGAAATTCCCTCAATGGAGAATTTGATCACTCGACTCCTTCGAGTTCCTTCCCCAAAAACAAGTGGGAATTCAAATGAGACTATTGAATCTTCTGCAATGGTGTCTAACCGGGGAGGACGAGGGGGTCGTGGAGGGCGTGGTGGAAGAGGGGGCCGTCCTCAATGTTCATATTGCAAAAGAATGGGTCATACTCAAGATACTTGTTACTCTCTTCATGGATTTCCCGGAAAATATGTGAATCTCTGTAAGTCTGAAAAAGCAGAGATAAAATTTTCAGAAGAAGATTATCAAGAATATCTCCAATTGAAAGCAGCCAAGCAATCCCAATCCTCCACTGCTGCTGGTGCTCATAACTCTACCGCTTGCATCTCTCAATCCGGTAATCAAAATTCATGGGTAATTGATTCAGGTGCCTCTGATCATATTGCTGGTAATAGTTCTTTATTTTCCTCTATTTCTCCACCTAAATTCCCTCATTTCATTACTTTGGCGGATGGTTCTAAGGTTGCAGCCAAAGGAATCGGTCATGTCTCACCTACTTCTACCATGTCCTTAAACTCTGTTTTGTTTATACCTGGCTGTCCTTTTAATTTAATATCTCTTAGTCAGCTTACTCGTTCCCTTAATTGTTCAGTGACCTTTAATGTTGATTCTTTTGTTATACAGGAACGTGGTACGGGTCGGATGATTGGCAGAGGACATGAATCACGTGGTCTTTACTACCTCCAATCAACTCCTTCTTTGGCTTGTATTGCTGCGGACTCACCAAATCTTCTTCATGAACGTTTGGGACATCCAAGCTTATTTAAATTAAAGCAAATGGTTCCTAGTCTTGACAAAATAAAAACTCTCACCTGTGAGTCATGTCAATTAGGAAAGCATGTTCGTTCTTCTTTTCCTAGGCAGATTGAAGGTCATATTGATTCACCTTTTTCTGTTATTCATTCTGATTTATGGGGTCCAAGTCGTGTGTCATCAATGGGTTTTAGATATTTTGTCACTTTTATTGATGAGTTTTCTCGATGTACTTGGGTTTTTCTAATGAAAGAACGATTTGAATTATTTTCCATCTTCACTTCTTTTCTCAATGAAATTAAAACTCAATTTGGCAAGACGATTAAGGTTCTTAGAAGTGACAATGCAAAAGAATACTTTTCTTCCAATCTTTCTTCTTTTTTGTCTTCACAGGGTATTCTTCATCAATCAACTTGTCCTCATACCCCCCAACAGAATGGAATAGCAGAAAGGAAGAATAGACACCTTGTTGACACTGCTCGGACATTGTTACTTCATGCAAATGTACCTGTCCGTCATTGGGGTGATGCAGTTTTAACTGCTTGTTTTTTGATAAATCGAATGCCTTCTTCCTCCCTTAATAATAAAGTTCCTCACTCAATCTTATTTCCTAAAGAACCTTTGTTTCATGTTGCTTGTGTTTTTGGATGTGTCTGTTTTGTTCATGATCTTTCTCCAGGTTTAGACAAGTTGTCTGCTCGAGCCATCAAATGTGTTTTCCTAGGATATTCTAGATTGCAAAAAGGATACCGATGTTACTCTCCAATCCACAATCGTTACTATGTATCAGCAGATGTGACGTTCTTTGAGGACACTCTATATTTCTCCTTCTCCATGGTCGAGTCTAAAGCTGTTCATGAGGTATTTCCAGTTCCCTTACTTGATCTATCTCCTTGTCTGGAGGAACCAATCTCTCCTATGGGTTCCACCGAAGTTGCTCCTAGTAATTCCCAGCCGGAACCATCTCAGGCGCCTCTCATCATATATCGGCGTCGTCCGCGAGCTCCTAATACAACATTGGAGGACCCTGAAAGACGCGATGAATCATGTCCTACTCCAACCACCACTCCTATCACGGACCTTCCCGAAGAAAATCTTGGTTTACCTATTGCTCTTCGAAAAGGTACTCGGTCAACCCGGAATCCTCATCCTATTTACAACTTTTTAAGTTATCATCGTCTTTCTCCCTCTTATTATTCTTTTGTGTCAACCTTATCTTCTGTTTCCATTCCTAAACATGGTCATGAGGCACTTGTTCATCCAGGATGGCGACTAGCCATGATTGATGAAATGCAGGCACTTGAGCACAGTGGTACTTGGAGTTGGTTCCACTTCCGTCTGGCAAGAAACCTGTTGGTTGTCGTTGGGTGTATGCTATTAAAGTTGGCCCAGACGGCCAGATTGATTGTCTCAAAGCTCGTCTCGTGGCTAAAGGTTATACACAGATTTATGGTCTTGACTATGGAGATACCTTTTCCCCGGTGGCAAAATTACTTCTGTTCGATTGTTTCTTGCCATGGCTGCCATCTATCATTGGCCATTATATCAATTGGACATCAAAAATGCATTTCTTCATGGAGAACTCGAAGAAGAGATTTACATGGAGCAACCACCTGGTTTTGTTGCTCAGGGGGAGTCTGGGTTGGTTTGCAAACTACGACGATCTCTCTATGGACTTAAACAATCTCCACGAGCTTGGTTTGGGAAATTCAGTTCTGTTGTACAGGCTTTTGGACTAAAACGGAGTGAAGCGGATCATTCAGTCTTCTATTGTCATACTTCTTCGAATAAATGTGTTTACTTGGTGGTTTATGTGGATGATATAGTCATCACAGGAGATGATCATGAAAGAATCTCTCAACTTAAGGAACATCTCTTCAGCTATTTTCAAACCAAGGATTTGGGAAAGTTAAAATATTTCCCTGGCATTGAAGTTGCTCAATCAAGTAATGGAATCACAATCTCACAAAGAAAGTATGCCCTAGACATACTTAAAGAAACTGGTATGTTGGCTTGTAGGCCCATTGATAGCCCTATGGATCCAAATCAAAAATTACTACCTAGTCAGGGGGAGCCTTATTCAGATCCGGAAAGGTATCGTAGATTGGTTGGAAAACTTATCTACCTCACTATTACTAGACCATACATTTCCTTTGCAGTTGGAGTAGTAAGTCAGTTCATGCAATCTCCTCATACTGACCATTGGGATGCAGTGATACGAATTCTGAGGTATATTAAAAAATTACCGGGACAAGGGCTACTCTATGAAGACAAAGGAAACACTCAAATAGTTGGATACTGTGATGCAGATTGGGCAGGATCACCAATTGACAGACGTTCCACTTCAGGGTATTGTGTTTCTATTGGAGGGAATGTTGTCTCTTGGAAGAGCAAAAAGCAAAATGTTGTTGCACGGTCGAGCGCAGAAGCGGAATATAGAGCTATGGCCACAGCCACTTGTGAACTCATTTGGATTAAACAACTTCTTCAGGAGTTGAAGTTCGGAGACACCAAATAGATGAAACTATGTTGTGATAATCAGGCAACTCTTCACATAGCTTCTAATCCAGTGTTTCATGAAAGAACTAAACATATTGAGATTGATTGTCATTTTGTTCGAGAGAAAGTTCTTTCTAAGGAAGTTATCACTGAATCTGTTAGTTCTAATGACCAACTAGCAGACATTTTCACAAAGTCTTTAAGGGGGCCAAGAATTCAATATATTTGTTCCAAGCTTGGAGCATTCGATTTGTATGCTCCAGCTTGAGGGGGAGTGTTGGATTTAGTAGCATTAATATTGGGAGTTGTAGCAATTATATTCAAATTCATGTACATAGTTAGTCATGCATCTAGGGAATGTTATACATGCACCTAGGAAGTAGAAATATTATTAATCTCCTTGTAAATGTAAATTGTATTTACTCCAACGAGTGTATATAAATAGTAGATCAGCTGAGTGCAAACATACTCAAGCATTTCACAAATCCTTTAGTCCAAATTATTTTCTAAGTCCTTCAATAATCCTATCCTTGGTGGCACTTGGGATCTTGTTCCTCTTCCTCTTGGGAAGTCTGTTGTAGGTAGTCGGTGGATTTATACAGTCAAGGTTGGCCTTGATGTTAAGATTGATTGCCTTAAGGCTCGCTTGGTGGCAAAAGGGTATACTCAGGTTTTCGGCTTGGATTATGAGGATACTTTCTCGTCAGTGGTGAAGATGGTTGTTGTTCGTCTTTTTTTGTCTATGGCCGCTATTAGCCACTAGCCTCTTCTAGCACTGTAGTCCAACAATTCGGTATGACACAGAGTGATGCTGACCACTCTATCTTCTATCATCATCCCGCTCATGGGTGCATTTATCTAATTGTTTATGTCGACAATATTGTTGTCACTTGCAGTGACCATCATGGCATAACTCAGGTAAAACAATATCTTTCTCATCACTTTCAAACCAAGGATCTTGGTCCACTTCAGTACTTCTTGGGAATAGTGGTGGCCCAATCCAACGATGTTATAGTAATCTCACAAAGAAAGCATGCTATGGACATTCTTGAAGAAACAAGTCTTGTGTGAATGCGAAGCCTGTTGACACTCCTATAGATCCAAATGCTAAACTTCTACCAAAGTAGGGGGGAGCCTCTTTCGAATCGGGAAGATACAATAGGTTGGATGGGAAACTAAAGTATCTCATAATGACTTGTCCAAACATCTTCTTTAGAGTTAGTGTAGTAAGTTAATGTCTCAATTCACCTTGTCAAGGATAATGGGATGTAGTCGTTCACGTCCTGAAATATATCAAAGGGGCTCCCGAAAAGGTTCTTCATGAAGATAAAGGTTACACTCAGGTTGTTGGATATTCGGATATCGATTGGGTAGGTTCTTCGACTGATAGAATATCAACTTCTGGGTATTGTGTATTCATCAGAGGTAACTTGATATCGTGGAAAAGCAAAAAACAGAATGTGGTTGCAAGATCAATTGCTGAAGCAGAGTATAGAGGCCTCCGCCACCTGTCAACTCATCTGGTTAAAACATTTACTCCAAGAACTCCGATTTGGGGAGATTACGCTGATAACACTCATTTGTGATAATCAAGTTGCGTTGCATATCATATCTAATCCAGTGTTTCATGAGAGGACCTAACATATTGAGATAGATTGTCATTTTATTAGAGAGAAGATCTTATCTGGAGGCATCACCACAAGGTTTGTCAATTTTAATGATCAACTGGTAGATATTTTCATAAGTCTTTGAGAGGTCCTCGAATAAGTTATATGTGTGACAAGCCTGGTGCATGTGACCTATATGCTCTAGCTTGAGGGGGAGTGTTGGAATCCTTGTATTTATTATGTAGATTTAGTGTATAAACATATCATATCATATCATGTAAATAGGAAAAGAATCCTCTATATAGGAGCCTCAAATGCGTAGTTGAGACACACGGATTTCATCATGTCTCTCTTTTATCTCGTTACTCTAAACAATTATTATTAAATGCCCAATCATATTTACCATGGATGGGTATTTTTTGCATCAGATGAGATGTTTACAACATGTATATTGTAATTACCCATGATGTGAAAAATTGATTGCACACAATGAAGCAAATTATATTACAAGTATGAAGAAGGTGATTGTAGAGATCAAGCATACGAAAATCCCGATTTCAATTATAGGATCATACAATCTTTGGGTCCCACTGTAGCAAAATGATCCAATACCTATACAAAATCTTTTGGCGTAGGATTGTTGTAGAATCATTACAAGATAATTTTGGTAGAATATAATTCTAGGGGTGAAAAATAATGACAGATACAAGGTTTTTCTATTAATGCTTTTTCCGTGAAAGGTAAACTCTTAAATCTCCAAACCCTAATGGCATGCTCAATTAATCACCTTCCTTTTTCCTTGATAGGGTTTTCTCCTTTACCCGAGTGAGAGTAGAAACTTTGTACTTTGTCCAAGGCTTGGTGTGACCGTGTGAGTGCATGTGCTAAAGTACGTAATGTTGCTAAAGAGAGGTTTGACAGCACTTTTGAAAGCACAAAGGAAGAATAAAAGACAAAATATGATACAAGGCTGTTTTGGGATTGGTACATTATTATGGATTTTTCTGAAAAGCCCCTTCTAAGGTGAAGTCTTTTGTCTGGACTGCGGTACCGAATAGGATTAATACTAATGATCTGTTGCAGATTCGGAGACCTAAAACAGCCATTTCCCGTAGTATCTGTGTTATGTGCATGCACAACTCTGAATCAGTTAGACATCTGTTTTTACTTTGTCCGATTGCTAATTCATTATAGAATATACTGTTTGGTCTTTGTGGGGAACATTGGGTGTCCTAACTCTCTAGAGACCTTTTTGACAATAAGGTTTAAAGGGTTTGGAAGAAGAAAAGGTCAAGATGTTGTGGAACTGTGCTATGTTTGCTATTCTGTGGTGCATGTGGTTGGCGAGGAATAATTGGATTTTTCAATGTGTTTCCATGTCAATAGAAATGCTGTAGGATAAAGATTAAAATTTTTGGCTTCTCTTTTGTGCTCGGCCCATGGTATTTTTAAGGGGGTTGCTGTTGCTGATTTAGATATACATAGAGATTGGCTGCCTTCATGCATTGTTACCCTTTTGTTTTTTCCTGCTGTTTTCTTTGTAACTTTCTTTATAGTTGTTTTCTGGTGGAGGATATCTTATCCTTCTATTGTAAGTTGTAACCCTCTTCTTTCTTAATGAAATCCTTTTTCAATAAAAAATGTGGATTTTTCTCAATTGCTTACGCTACACTTTATGGTACCTGAAGAACAGACGCTTCAAAGTAGCCACCATAATGGAGTCAAACATGTATCCATGTCGAATATGTCTCGGACACCTTCGGATACCCCTAGCTGCATCTTGTGATTTTTTAACTTCTATTTTTTGACTTTTTATACCAGTACCGGTGGTATGCCACAATGATGAGATAAATGGTAGTATTATATTGTGTACAAAGAGTAATGCTGACTTTTAGATCTTTGATGTCTTGTTCTAATTTAAGATTTTTGTTTTTCATGTTAATCTTATTTTAGTGTGTTTTACCCTATCCATGTTGTGTCCTATTCTTGTTTTAGAATTTACCTTATCCTTGTGTACATGTAATATTGTACTGGGGTCATGTGTCATATCTGTACTTCCTAGACTGTAACATTCTACCAAAAAAATACTTTAATACTTTAATGTCAAATTAAGGTATTTTACTTTCTCTTATGCCTAAAGATTTACTATTTAGTATTTTCAATTTTCAATATACATTGAAAGTTAATAGTATATATCCTTTCATTTGTTATATAGATCATAGGATCTTACAATAGTTGATGTAATCCTATGATCTGGTCCTGTTATCCCCGACCTGATTGGAGTAAAATCCCGTAGTAGAGATTGTTAGCCACTATTAGAGATTCAGAAAACAGTTTATTTGACAACTTGGTTTTCAATATCTGCATTGCTTCTCTCATCTTATTTTCCATCCTGCTTCCCCATTAATTTCCTCAGAGAGTATGATCAATGGGTAATTTTCTCTAACAATAGCATAACGTGACACTAATATTTGCATATTGCAGGATATTGACTGCATGCCTTTGTATCCATTTGAAAATATGCCTACATCTCTGATACAACGCAATATCACTCCTGCTAGAATAGATGAGAACCTTAATGAGCTCAAGCTTAATGGTAAACTTAAACAAGGAAAGGTTGCAGAGCACACAATATTGTCCCCTAGTGAAAACTCAGATACTGTTAAAGGTCTTTATTTTTCCCCCACTACGCATGAAAGCAGTACTTTATCAAAACAGGTACAAATTTATTTTGAGAAGGAATTTAAATTCTGTTCTATGGTGATGATTTGATTGTTTCAAATTCTTCCCGGTGTAAAACGCACATTAGTCCAGTTATCAATTATCAGTATTTACTATAACACTTAAGACTATTTTCTTCTTTTTCTTGTTCTATTTCTCTCTAAATGATTTTTTTTTTTTAAAAATAAGTATCTTTTCATAACTCTTTGGAATTTAATTTTTGCGGTCTCTGATATTCTCGCTTATATATCCTGAATAACTCTAAAGTACTTAAAAAGCTTCTTTTTAACTTGTTTATGTATCAATTTGTGAAACCAGGAAACAACAGTAGTAAACAGAATAAGAAATAGGAATACTGCTTTGTCATAATAAGGATTAAATTAAGAAATCCCAGAATGCAAGCATATAGGAATTAAATTATGACCACTCTGAGATGAAGGAAGGATTGGTATATCTAAAGTCTTCGGATGGATTCTATAGCAAGAAACATGCTTTACTACAATACTGATTCTGGAGTGAAGGGTCTCTTTTCAGTCCTGTAAATGCTAATATAGGGTTATAACTTTGTTGGATTGCTCATTTATAGCCCAGTTAATTCTTTGAATATTCAGGTGATACGACTCAGAGACACTACTAGTGATAGTCCATCTCCTGGATTGCTGAGTTCTAATTTTCTTAGTTCTTCTCAAAGGACTCTACATAATCAGAACCAACTTCTTCTTGCTTCATAGAGCAGCAGAATATTTTTATTCCTAGCTTTTGTATTTCTTACAGAACAGATATTTCGAGTCAACTCCAAGTTAGAAACATAATCATCTTAATTTTTCATTTGATTTAAATGGTTTTTCATAATGTTTTTATAAGTTGTAAGCTTTTAATGGATTCAAACTATTTTTATCCTGATGGGTCCCTAAGTAGTTTTCTTTTCTTTTTTTATTTCTTTCCTTTTTAGGGGATTTCTTCAAGCTCTAAATCACAAGCAAAAGTTGTACGCAGTGAGATTGGTAATGCCCAACTAGCATCAAGTTCTCAACCTTCGGTTTTTGAACATGTCCATCCAAAAGAAGCTGACATATTAGCTATTTCAGAGCTGGCTTGTGCTCTTGACAAAAAGGTGCTGCCTAAACCATCTCATATCTTTTTTCCATTGTTCGTTGTAATAAAAAGAAATTACCTGCCTTTCAAATATCCCTTTTTTAAAGTGAGTTTTGAGCTGATAATTTTGAACTTTTAGGAACTTGTGTTGTCTGAACTGAAGCACATGAATGATGGGGTATCAGAAAGCCAGAAATATGGAGACAACTCAGCGAAGGATACAGAGCCTTTCAAGAGAAATTATGCTTCAGTACTAAAGCAATTAACTGAAGCAAATGAACAGGCATGAATTTTCATGGACCTCTCATCAGACTTATCCTATCTTGTCTATCATTGCACCTTCCCATTCCAATTTGCATAAGTTGATTTTCTGCAGGTTTCTTCTGCCTTGTTTTCCTTGAGGCAACGCAACACATATCATGGGAGCTCCTCAGTTTTGTCATTAAAGCCCATGCCTAATTCTGATGAGCCTGGTGGTCAGGCTAGCTCAATCAATTGTTCAGCTTGTCACAATCAAAAATCTATATCTCATAGTCATATAGCTGAAATTGTTGAAAGTTCTAGGAGAAAAGCCCGAACAATGGTTGTACAAGCTACACAGGTATAGAAAGGCCGCCCGCTTTGCAGCTAAATTAGTAATGCTACACGTATGCATTACAAACTTAAAAAACACAAAATGCTAAATTCTCAGTTACTTATAGTGTAATATTTACTGTTCATACCAAATATTTGGAACTTAATGTCGTTCTCATTTTTTATATATGACATGACTTGCATACACTGCACTGAACAGTTGGGCCACCATCTATTGAGGTCTCCTTTTAGGGAAGGTTTCATTTGGATGACTGAGAAAATATTATGGAGATGATAAATAATTCATGTGCAGGGTAAATTTATCATTTGGATAAGACAAATTTGATAATTTGAGCAAAAATATTTACAGAAAGTTGCCAGCTGATGAAAGTTGGTAAAAGATTCAATTTCATTATAGGATTTTCTTTGTGTCTTCCTTGATGAGCCACACTCACAACTTAAATAAATTAATAACATGACCTCTCCTCCTGATATCACTATTGTTGATATTTATGTAAATAATATATTCTGATTATAGGAATTTCAGGTAATTAGGATAACCAGATATTATGCTATTATGTAATAATTGTAATTATTACCTTGATTGTATGTTGATTTGTTCAGAGCACTATATAATAGAGTCTCCGCTGTGTAGTTGAAACACACGGGTTAAACCATATGTCTCTTGTTATTCTCTCCTTTCAACATGGTATCTAGAGCCTAACAAGAGGCAACCTTAATCCGTTCCTACCTGGTGGACCTACTGCCCATCAGTGAAAAATATTTTTTTGCAAAAGCGTGTCTTCTTTCCGGTTTTGCACTCTTTGGTGGCCGTGTTCTCCTTCCGGCATCCCATCTAGACTAGTCTACCATTGTCAGTGGCTGCCCGCCGCCGCCAGCCACCGCCGTCCGCCTCTGCCGTCCGACGCCGGTTCCGGTCTCCGACCCCACCAACATCATCGTCGGCCGCCAATCTGTCTGGCCATCCAAAAACCGCCGTCGTCCGCCTCCTGACGCGCCCGCACGCGCGTTTCTCTCTCTCTGCGCGCAGCAGTACGCGCACGTCTTCCGGTAGCCCGTGACGGCTCGTCCGGCCACCGTTTCGGTCGCCGTTTCCTGTGCTTGAATCGCCGGCGCCTCCTCTTTCTGGGTCTGACACCGCCTCCTTCAACGAAGCTCTGTTTTGCAACGTCCCTGTGTGTTGCACTGTTCAGGTACCCATAATTTCGGTTATTTTGATTTTTGTTCTGACCAATGGCTAGTTCTGGCTCCTTAGGTCCTCTTAAGGACTCCTCAAAGGTAGACGCTCCTGTTTTCACCAGTTATGTTAGTGCCCCTCTTTGCACTGACAAATTGGATAAAAGCAACTACGACACTTAGGCATCTGATATTAAGCTCTGGCTGAATGGCCAAGATTATGTTGACCATTTGACCAAGAAAGCTGATGATATAGCCGCTGTTGACTGCCCTCGATGGAAAAAGGTTGATGCTCAGTTGTGTAGCATTATCAAATCCACTATTTACACTTCTCTGAAACAGATCTTTCGTGCCCATCTCACCTGTGAGTCCTTTTGGGAGCAAGCCAAGGTTCTTTACACAAATGACACACGTCTCTATGGAGTCTGCCAGAATCTCATGAATGTCATTGCTCCTCGCCAGCTTTATGGCCCTATTTCTGCTTACTTGGGAAAGGTTCATGGTGCCTTACATGATTTCAATGAACTTTTGCCACCAGCTGACACTCCCGCCAAGGAACTTGAGCAGCGCAGTAGCTTCTTCATGTTGTTGGCCCTGTACGGTTTGCCTATAGAGTACTCAACCATCCGTGATCAAATTTTGGGTTCTCCTAATGTCCCATCTCTGAGCACGGCTTGGTCCACTTTACTTCGGATCCCAGCCAAATCATCAGCTAGTTCTGGGCTCCCTTCTTCTCCTAGCTTTGAGCTACCTCATGCTCCCGTTGATGCTTCTGCTCTTGTCTCTCAGGGCGGTGGTCGTGGTCGCACTCGGGGTGGTTATTCTGGTATATTTCGCCCAAAGTGTGATCACTGTCACCGCATGGGCCTCACTATTGATAGATGTTGGACTTTACATGGCCGCCTTCCTCGCACTGCGAATGTTGCATAGGTTGATCAACCAACCCCATCTGAGCCACCCACTCATCCTACTGCATCGCCTATTGCCTACTCAGAGTTTCTCAAGTGGTTTGAAGAACGTCAGGGTATTGGGTCCACTGCCTCTGTTGCTCACACTGGTAATTCCTTTGCTTGTCTCTCTCAGTCGTCCCTAGTTCTGGATTCTGGTGCCACCGATCATATCGCTGGTAATAAATCTCTTTTTTCCACTCTTTCTACGTCTGGTTTTTTACCCACAGTTACCTTGGCTAATGGTTCTAAAACACATTCCCAGGGGGTTGGCACTGTCCATCCCTTCCCTTCCATCTCGGTTGATAATGTGCTTTATGTCCCAGGTTCCCCATTTAATTTGCTTTCCATTAGTCGCTTGACTCGTTCCCTTGATTGCACCATTTCATTCATTAAAGATTTTGTTTTCCTGCAGGACCGGAGTTCGGGACGGATGATTGGCACCGAATGTGAGCTCAATGGCTTGTACCAGCTTTCACCTCCTTCTCGAGTTTGTGCTGTCAAGGATTCCCCTCTTCTTACTCATGCTTAGTTAGGACATCCTAGCCTTGCCAAACTCCAGAAGTTGGTGCCGAGTCTAGCTAAACTTACTTCTTTGTCTTGTGAGTCGTGTTAATTAGGGAAGCATACCCGTAGTTCTTTTCCCAGTCGTGTCTTTAACCGAGCTACGTCTCCGTTTTCTTTAGTGCATTCTGATGTTTGGGGTCCTAGTCGGTCTGTGTCCACTTTAGGGTCAAAATATTTTGTTACTTTTATTGATGATTTCTCGCGTTGTACTTGGATATTTTTAATGGAAAACCGTTCTAAGTTATTTTCTATATTTCAACAATTTTACTCTGAAATTAAAAATCAATTTGGTACTCATATTCGTACTTTACGTAGTGATAATGCCCTAGAGTACCTCTCTTACCCATTCCAATCCTTTATGGCTTCTCAGGGTATTCTTCATCAGGCCTCGTGTGCTCACACCCCTCAACAAAATGGGGTTGTTGAACGCAAAAATAGACATCTTATTGAAACTACTCGCACCATATTATTTCATGGCCATGTTCCATTCCGGTTTTGGGGTGATGCTGTTCTCAGTGCATGCTATCTTATTAATGGGATGCCTTCTTCCGTTCTTGAAAACCAAGTACCTCACTCTATTTTGTTCCCTCATCAGTCTCTCCATTCATTAACTCCTCGCGTCTTCGGGTCTACATGTTTTGTTCATAATCTCCAATCGGGCATTGACAAGCTCTCTGCCCGGTCCCTAAAATGTGTCTTCCTTGGTTATACTCGGTCACAAAAGGGTTACCGGTGTTATTCTCCTACTCTACGTCGCTATCTTGTATCGGCTGATGCCATATTCTGAGTCTGTTCCTTACTTTGGGCCCACATCATCTCCCGAGTCAGTCACAGATGTCTTTCATATTCCTTCTGCTCCAGACCCTGTCTCCTATACTCCACCAGTGATAACCCCCACACCGGTTGCCCCTACTCGTCCTATACAGGTATACCAGCGGTGCCAACCGCTGCCTCCACAGGTTGAACATGTTCCTCCTGATGATACTGGTGCCACCACTGCTGACTGTCCTCCGAGCCAGCTCTTCTGCCTGCTTCGGCCTTACCTCCAGACCCTGATTTTCCCATTGCCCTCCAGAAAGGTATACGCTCCACTCGTAATCCTTCTCCACACTATGTTAATTTAAGTTTTTACAGCCTTTCACCGCCACATTTTGCATGCCTTTCTTTTTTGTCTTCTGTGTCTATCCCTAAGACTGCAGGTGACGCCCTATTTCATCCTGGGTGGAGACAAGCTATGATTGATGAAATGAGTGCCCTTCAGAGCAGTGGTACTTGGGATCTTGTTTCTCTTCCATCTGGAAAGTCTATTGTAGGTTGTCGGTGGGTATTTATTGTTAAAAGGGGGTTCGGATGGCCAGATAGATCGCCTTAAAGCCCGCTTGGTGGCGAAAGGTTATACTCAGGTTTTTGGCTTGGATTATGGAGACACCTTCTCACCAGTTGCTAAAATGGCATCTGTTCATCTGTTTCTCTCCATGGCTGCTATTTGTCATTGGCCAATGTATCAGCTGGATATCAAGAATGTTTTTCTCCATGGTGATCTCACTGAAGAGGTATATATGGAGCAACCTCCTGGATTTGTTGCTCAGGGGGAGTCTTCTGGTCTTGTCTGTCGGCTTCGCAAGTCTCTGTATGGCCTCAAACAATCCCCTCGAGCTTGGTTTGGCAGTTTTAGCACTGTTGTTCAACAGTTTGGTATGACACGGAGTGAGGCAAATCACTCAGTTTTTTATCGTCATTTAGCTCGAGGGTGTGTTTACTTGATTGTATACGTCGACAACATTGTCATCACAGGAAGTGACCACCATGGCATATCACAAGTAAAACAATATCTTTGTCATCACTTCCAGACAAAAGATCTTGGAAAACTCCGATACTTCTTGGGCATAGAGGTGGCACAATCAAAGGATGGCATCGTCATTTCTCAGAGAAAGTATGCGATGGACATTCTTGAGGAAACAAGTCTGCTGAATGCAAAATCAGTTGATACTCCTATGAATCCAAACAGTAAACTTCTACCAAATCAGAGGGAGCCACTTTCGGATATAGGGAAGTATAGAAGATTAATTGGGAAACTGAACTACCTTAGTCACTCGTCCAAACATTTCTTATGCAGTTAGTGTGGTAAGTCAGTTCCAAAATTCACCTTGCGAAGGTCATTGGAATGCATTGATCCGTATCCTCAAGTACATCAAAGGGGGCCCAGGGAAAGGGCTCATCTATGAGGATAATGGCCACACTCATATCGTTGGATATTCAGATGCTGATTGGGCTGGCTGTCCAACTGATAGGAGATCCACATCTGGATTCTGTGTACTCATTGGGAATAATCTAATATCTTGGAAGAGTAAGAAACAAAATGTTGTTGCAAGGTCAAGTGCTGAAGCTGAGTATCGTGCCATGGCATCAGCTACTTGTGAACTCATCTGGCTTAAACAGTTACTTCAGGAACTGTGATTTGGGGATGTTACACAGATGACACTCATTTGTGATAACCAAGCTGCACTACACATTGCCTCGAATCCAGTTTTTCATGAGAGGACCAAGCACATCGAGATAGACGGCCACTTCATCAGAGAAAAAATCTTATCTGGAGACATCACCACTAACTTTGTGAATTCAAATGACCAACGGGCAGATGTTTTCACTAAGTCTTCGAGAGGTCCTCGAATAAATTATATATGTAACAAGCTTGGTGAATATGATTTATATGCTCCAGCTTGAGGGGGAGTGTTGATATTTATGTAAATAATATATTCTGATTATAGGAATATTAGGTAATTAGGATAGCCAGATATTATGCTATTATGTAATAATTGTAATTATTACCTTGATTGTATGTTGATTTGTTCAGAGCACTATATAATAGAAAAACACACGGGTTAAACCATGTCTCATGTTATTCTCTCCTTTCAACAACTATCAATTTTTTGGTTGACAATTTAGTTATCTACTTTGACTACAGTTTCTTAAAAAACCATTACAGGCAATGTCAAATTTTAGAAAGGCAGAAAGTAAGGTTGAAAGAATTGAGGACGCAATAAATTTTATCAATAATCAGCTTTCAGTGGATGACCCTACTGCTCCAGCCACAAATTTTCTTCCTGTGGATTCTATTCATGTCACTCTGGCTTCTCAGGATCAGTTGACTGCTAACACATTAAATCCCTTGGCAAGTTGTCATGTACAAGATGCCGAGCTTAACAGTTTATCTGACCAAAACGAAATGAACATTCCCTCAGAACTGATATCTCATTGTCTAGCCACACTTCTCATGATTCAGGTAAATCATATAGCTACTGAATTTGTTGTTTACTACAAGGATTTTCATGGTTGATTTCCCCTCACTGTTATCTTTTGCTTATTTGTCTGTACTTTGTGTAGTTCAACAAGATCTGACTTTGTGATAACCACAAACCAGTTGAGTGTTACTATGGACAATCTTGTGCAGTGGTTTTTCCATTTTCTTATATTTTAGTTTTAAAAATTATTTTAAATCTTATATCATGTTCTTTTAGATGGTTCTAGGGTCCTTTTCTGGGGTTGAATTGTTATGGGAAATGACCAATTTATGGAATTCAATGTCCTGGGTAACACAGACTTCTCCATAAGATGGTGGCCAATGATTCGAATCTTGTTGAAACTCCCTTTTTTTATTTTAAAGTTGGTATTCCAAATTTTGAACTAGAAAGTGGATAAGAGCTAGAAAGTACAATTTCATTTCATGTGGTACAAAATATAGCAGTGGTTATTGTAAATAGTTGTGTTTCTTTTAGAGTACAAATATTTTTAGTTTAACTTGTCTTCTGCCATTATTTTGGGATAACTAAGATGTAATCACTTGTGTTGTAAACTGAATTTACCTCATTACTTGCTACTGTTTTGATTGAGGATATAAACATGTCGCTTATCATTCATTCCATTTTGTTTTTCCTATGCTGAAGAGTATAAGTGTATATGTTTCAAATTGTCAGTCATATAATATGGCATGACAAACACCAAGGTGGAAACAAAGGGGGCAGTGTGACAGTACTAAAATTTTGCACACACAATTCTATCTGAGATCAATCATATACTGTAATTGAACAAGCATCAAGGGTCACAGAAACTTTTTAAACCAAGCAGTGGCATTGTGATAATCTCATAATTTATTTCTCTCACTATATATGTTAGCATTTTTTAAACCTTATGCTGTATAGCCTTTAACTTTTTAAGCTACTGGGATTAGCTCGGAAAATGAGTGGTTGCATTTAATAAATTGATGATGAATTAAATGCAACCATTTAGAAAATTAGGATAGGGGTGCTGCTTGGTTATAGCAGGTCTGGACCTAGGATAAAGGTGATGCATTTGCTCATGCTGCACAGTTGCATGCTAACTTGAATTTAATTCCATGTGTTATCTATGATTTCCATCTGAATATTAGAAAGAAAAGTAATAGGAAGAAGATATTGTTTGTTTCATTTTTCCCCCTAAAACTTTGAAATTTGCCTAATACCTTCTATTGAGTGTTTTAAATGTTAAGCTTCGGTTTTGTCTTGTAAGTCTATTAAAATATTATTCCTGCTACCTTTTCGATTCACAAAACGTCTTTTAAACTGTCAATTCACAAACACTATTCTAGGCCACCATGCATAAGATAAGTTTTAAATATTGAGAAATTCAGTGTTAGGAAACACATAGTTCAATCAGTTGTTCTATTCAAGATTCTTAACCTGCACCCTGATCCATCTTTGATAAAACAAAATGCAGAAGTGTACCGAACGACAATTTCCCCCAGCTGATGTTGCTCAGGTACTAGATTCTGCTGTCACCAGTTTGCAGCCATTTTGTTCAAAGAATCTTCCAATATATGGCGAAATACAGAAATGCATGGGTATCATAAGAAATCAGATATTGGCACTCGTACCTACCTAGCTTGGACTCTTCTTCCTTTGTTGTTTGCAAATCTGCAATGCTCAGGAAATGAGTCTGGTTCACCTCACTGTAATGTGAGTTCTATGGAGGCTGATTTGACATACTTACCTCCTTTGGAACCCATGCCTTTCGTCTTAACTTTTGAAGGGGGAAAACTGATTATAAACTGTTTATACAAGTGTAGCCAGAAGAAAAGGGAAGATTATACTACATCAATTCTCTTTTCAGATGTACATATTTTTAAAGATCGAATCACAGTGAGAGACTAGCATGTAGCATGTCCTATTCTGCACCTTCATTTGGTGTATGATGTCGGCATGCTAAAATGGTAAATCCTTTATGTATGCTATTGCCAACTGTGAAACAGGCTGATTACTATGTTATTATGTATGTTGCTGAATTGTAGTTGTAATCTTGAAGATTTTTTTCATGTCTTCATGCACTGCGCATCTCAAATTTCTGATTCAAAACGATTTTAAGTGTTGCTGCAAAATGTGAGTTGGTATTTGTCAGATGCAGTTGCAGCCCTCTAATTATGACAATATATGCAGCCTTATGAAGATGATAATCTGGAATGTTACTCTGCCAAGCAAAAACTGTATCCCGCCACCTCAAACCCGAAAGTTGTGAAGGATTGTTGATCATTAAGCCTCAGGCCTAGCGGCCCTTACCCCTAACGACTTTACCATGTGCATTGCGGGCTTTAGATTGCTGCATGATTTTGAATATTTACATTTCGAATTTGCAGCATTATTAGTTTGTCTCACTCGTCCAATAAATAGCCACCGAATACATTTCGTTAAGTAATTATTCGTTAGTCTACTTTTTAAAAAAAAAAAATTAAACAAGTCCTTCGATAACTACATCGTTCTGTCGCCACATTCAATCTTATTAATTATTTTTAAAATTAAATCTTTAAATTACACGTTTAGCATATGCCCCACTTCTAGCAAAAAATGAATGGAGAAACAAAAATTTACCCATCACCAAGCACTCGACAATGCAAACTAGACACTTCACCTCTCGAGAAAACATTAAAGATCGAAAGCTGATTATTAGTCAATAAAACACAACAGTATTTAAAATATTCGTCCCCGTAATCTTTTTTTTACCCCAGACTTTGCATCTTCACAGTATAGTAAGATTACAGCCTTGTGCTCCCCAATTTTGCTTGTATCTATCTATCTATCTATATGATTATCAGGAGGAACACAAGATATTTGAAGAAAACAAGAATGGGGGGGAAGGGACATGAATAAATTTGAGGCAATCAAAGACTCAATTTACAGGCCTCAATTTCTCCAGCCTAAAATCTTAAACAAGGCAATGAAGCAAGAGGCCAATCTAATTGTATTTCAATTTCTCAATGAAACGAGATGAAATCACCGTGAAAAAAGCAGCTCTGGAATCTCTTTTTAATTGGCTGGGCCCATGATGGTTGCCAGATCATATGCAGAAGCATCATAAGCGCTGCACTAACAGTTGAACTTGTTCAGTCACCAATCCAATCCAATCCAAACTAACTTAACTAACCAAGCAAGAACTTAAATATGTCATTCAGTGAAATGATGCCTTCTACACGCTTGCTGCCAGCTTCCACAATAATGAGCCGCCTGACACCTGAATCCAGGTTACACAAAATGAAATCAATTGGATCACAAGGATATTGTTTTCGATCAACATTGGAAGACAACGACTAAATCAAAAATAACAAAAATTAACCTTGAATTAATAAACAGATATCACATAGTTAAATATAAAAGGAAATAAAAAAAGCTTTTTTTATAACAAAGGGGAGGAAAATCCTACCTGGATTTGCCAAACGTTCCATCACTTTAAGCAGAGAATCAGATCTCAAACACATCTGACATCTTTGACTTCTCAGCTCATAAGGATTATAAGAGTCCTGGCCCAACTGCAATGCCTGGACAAACAAAGCATGCAAGAGATACTTAGATCTCAAGAATAAAATCACTAATAAACCTCCCTATACATACAGAAATACTAAGGTGAACAACCTTAAACTATATACTGACATTGACACTTCAGTAATATTACAGTTTAAAACGCAAGCTTTCTTCCTTTTTTCCTCAATTAACATCCATCAAAATTGAACAAAAAAAAAAAAAAAAGAATTACAAAGATCACTGGAATCCTGGCCCTTGTGCATTTAAATTGCAAATTGCAAGAAATGAACAATGAAAAGTAAAAGACATAAACAACAGCAATACAACATTTCCACCCCAATATCAGAAATGTGGCATTCTAAAACGAATGTAAACAATGGGAAGGAACCGGTAGCTATCAAGAAGCAGCCATAGAAACATTTCAAGAATAAAGGAAATTACATGCTTCAATAAGAAAGAAAAATGCTAAATCAAAGCATCTCAGTTCTAGTTCATCCTACTCTGTATGATGCTGATTAAATCTTTTTATTTTATAAAAGAAACTTATGAGAGATAATACTGATTCAATCAATTAATTGTCACGATCATCCTCCAGTGTCATTAGCTCAGGAAAACTACCTAACCAGATTTCAACGGAAAAAATGAACACACCACTTTTGTAATTCTCTTCTCGTTTCTTTCAAAACACAAAATGTCAATAGAATTTTATTGGAACGAAAAAAAAAAAATGAAAAACCAAACCTGATGAACAGTCATCTCATCAAGATTAATGTGTGTATAAGCCCTGTCCTTTGCCAAAGCTGTTATGTCACTATAAAGCACAGAACGGATGAAGAGTGAGAAACTAGACAAGCCACTCTAAAGAATGAACAGCCTTTAATGCTTGATCCATGGTTTGATACTAAATATCTCAAACGAGGCATCAAGAAGTATATTAATAAGGATAAACACAACTAACCTCCGACAGTATATATCCAGTAATGAGTCACTATCATCAACTATCGGTATTGAACTTACTTGAGCTACAAAGTCAAAGACAAGAACTTACGTAAGTATAATTACATCATGCAAGCAAACAATTCTTTTTATATTTTGTTGTTTAAATCAGAAAAGGGATCATCCTAATTTCCTATTTAGCCTAAACATTCATCTTCTCTTTTGATGATTACTCACGCCCAAAAACCACCCTTCTTCTCAAAGTGGGAGAAAATGCCCTCTACCATCAGGCATCAGCCAAATACCTAAGAAATATGACACAATACCAAGTCCAATTTCTTATTATTTCTCTTTTGCTATTCTTTTTAGTGCAATATGTTCATGGTCAGACAAAGAAATCACACCTTGAACTAATAAGTTTAGGGCTGAAGTAAGTGGAGCACTTGGTCTCAACATTGCTAGAGGCCGGCGATTTGACTCCCCAATTTTGGGCACCCATGTGCCCACAGGAATTGCACAGATTGGAAGTTGAAGTATAGGCAATGAACTAGAACAATGCCTGAAATACCTGCAAATGCCTGAAAAATCAATTTGGTAAGAATCAAGCATACTTGACAACAGTATAAAGAAATACATGAAAAAATTACATTTAAGTATTTCTGAAAGTGTAGCGAGATGTAGTAGCTGTGGAAATGAACCATCTTCAGAAGATGAATGGATAATAGGAACTGTTGAAACCTCATTCTGCAGGATCTTCATAGCAATATCTTTTAAATTATCATATGGCCCAGCCTGCATGATCAATGAACGATACAGATGTCATTATATAACAATTACAGTCACTTCCCTGAACATTCGCACATCGAGCATAGTAAGACGTAAAGCAGGGCAGTTATTGGGGAAAGTTTCATACATAACCCTAGGAGCAGCTTGATTGACTCCAAGTTCCAACATTAAAATAAGTTGTCTAACTGCATAGTTGGTGCAAAAGAGAGGTACTTTTGACTAAGCATAAAAGGATCACAGTCAAACCACTTGCTTATTTCATGATTGATAAAATATTTACACAAACCAAGGCCAAGATAGGTTCCGGGAAGATTACAAAAGGATCCCTCATTTACATAAAATTAACATTCGAAGATCCTCTGCTTTTCAATTTTGGGAACAATCTCCCTTTACACGATGTTGCAAGCCTTTGAATATCAATAGACACTTTGTATGCAAGTTTAAAACAGTCATGACAGACATTCATTTTGCAATGCACATACACTCACAAAAAAAGTTGTTGAAACTTTCCCAAGGTTTTGACATTTTGCTTGATCTCAACCATTACTAATACAATCAAGACATAGTTCTACATTATTTGTCACAAAAGCTTCCAAACAGTCCCTATCTCATTCAAATGTTTGTTCAACAAACAAATACAAATCGTAAGTTATAAAAGTAAATTTAAAAATAAAATAAAATGAAGTGATATTTTAATGTCATAAAAGTATATATGAAGTTAAAGATTAAATTAACTGATATTTCTAAATAATTTAACTCTATTCCCCTTGTTTTAATCCACAATCATCTCCATTCCCCACTACTTTTTCTCTTATTTCCACATTTCCCCTTAATTGCACACACGGGTGTTCCTGATTTCTAGTGTAGACATGAGCAAGATCTATCCTCTGTGACAAACAAAATTGTCTTGCTATCCTGCATAAGCTTCAAGTTTATCTTTGTAAATATATGTCTTTAAGTCATATGTTCTTTATTCCTTTTCTCTTGCTGCAGAGTCTAGTCTACATCTAAGTCGTGTTACCCTGGGCTAGAAGTTATCAAAAGGATTTTTTTTTAAAAAAAACTACCAGACCTATAATTAACTCAAGCTACTCATTAAACAGCTCAAAAAATAAGCATTCTCATATACTTGACAAACCAAAACCTGCTAGTGAAAATTATGTCATTATCATGTACTAAGGAGCAAGGGCACCACAAAAAGCCATATAAACACTTACATGTATAAAATGCCTTGAAATTGCTGTTCCATGTCCGTTGTTTTGTCTATTTAGATAAGATTTTCCTTCTTTCCAAGCCGATATGGTATGTGTTTCTAGCTCCTCTTCTGTCAGATTGGACCCATGATTCCCGATCTGAGAAAAAGACAATAACAAGTTTTAACAAGCATTACCAAATATTGAACACAGATGAACTTGCCTTCACAAAGAGCATAATCTTAAATTACACATACCTCTCTTAAAATTAAAATAAAATCCGAAGCACTAAGAACTCCAACAAATTGCCCCTTACAGAAGTCCCAAAGAGGAGCCATGGGAATTCCCTGTCAATTAACAAATTCAGAGAAGTTGCAAATGCAAGTTTCTAATCAGCAAAGGATGAACACACAGTAACAATACAAATGAGAAAGTTAGAGCATATGATGCAAGAAGATGAAGACATAAACATTGTCGAAGCAGGAAACTTCTGAAACAACTGCTAAATTTCCAGATAAGGATTCAAGAAGTATATCAATCATTTATCACCTATTTATCAGGGTAAAGGGCAAGGAAAGTTACACGGTAGTAATCAAACATAATTTTAGCAATAATATTCAATACATGCAAAAAGTCCTCCAAACATTCTAGTCCACACAAAAAAAGATACCTGCTCATGCAGAACGTGAAATGCCTGTTTGACGGGTAGATCAACATCCAAGGCAACAACCTGTGGCCAGATGTCACTAAATTAGTAAATTATGTAATTCAAGGTAGTAAGTTTGACAACGGCAAATTGTGAAGTCCAAAATAGAAGGTGAATGGTAAACGTTCCAAACCTTGCCTGACTCGGGAAGCAATTCATAAGCTGTGCGCATAGACAGAAATGCAGAAATACGCTGACGGGAGGTTTGTAAATCAACATCTGATATTCTTGGCAACACCTCACTCAGTGTACCATCTGTCAACCGGACCTGAACAATGAAATTTCAGATGCAAATGAACAAGAATATGATTTTTAACATTGGCAAAAATCAGATTCTAAACTGTAACAGAACAAAAATGTGTTACAATGCATTGCAAGTTACCAGGGTTATGATAAATAACAAAATTATGAAGATTTTATTTTCTTTTCTTTTTATAAGAGAAGATTGAATATTTTGATTCCAAATAGTAGATTTAATAGACCTGTATAGATCATAAATACTGGATTGAAAGGCATTAACAAATAACACGGGTCAGGACAGGAGTTCTAAAATGAGTTACAGTATGTTAACTGTTCTTTGAAATTTCAGTCAAATATCAAAAGTATAACATATCCAAGCATATAAAGAGTGGGCATTCTCATAACAACTAGCATATCAACCCGGCGATTCAAGGGAGATATTAAAAAAAAGGACACAATAACATCATATTATATTATTTATACCTAAATAAAAGTAATTTTTAAATAATGATCAGTAATTTTTTTATCTATATTTTAGAAAATGTAACCTTAATTTAGTGCATAATTAGAAATTTAAAATTTGACAGTAATGGGAGTATAATAAAATTAAAAGAGAATGTCATTGGGAGCTGAAAAAACTAAAAGCAAGTATTAGAAACAAAAACGTCATTAATAAGATAGATGAGTAAGATTGAGCAAATCAAATATGTTGGTGTGCATTTATTTAATCAAATGGGATCTATTAGTGGAGTCAAATGTCAAAAAATGTAATCCACATCGCAGATTGAACTGATAATTCCTTCTATATGTATAAGAGATCACAACTGTAAAGATATGACTAAATCTTACCACACGCCGAAAAGCCTCATTGTCCACATCCATGTTAGATCCAGAAGCTATGTCTGGAGGTAAAAGAGGTACGAAATTAGGATCAGTAGCTAATAAAACAGTGTTAACTATCCCGTATTCTCCAGATATATAAGGTTGATGCTCATCATGCCGCCATTCTCCATCAACAAAAAACTTGTACTGCATTCAAAAAATTATATAATAAGTATACAGCCACCAAGAATAAAAGCCAAACATTTTCTCAAACTGCATCCTTTTAATTCCACTATCATGTATCATAAATAGACACTAGTAATCTCAAACGTCAGCAGCATATTACTTCCCAAAGAAAATTCATTGAGAAAACACAATAACATTTCAAAACAAAAACTTAAAAAAGCTAAAAGTGCAGAACAGAAACCTCTGTAAATAACCTCAAATCAATCACCATTATCCCTTACACGAGACAGACATGAGTTCAAATTAAGCCATGAAATTAATATAAAGCTCAGTGTCATTACAGTTTACACTCTGTATGCCAGAGGAACCTTCCGACGCCAAAACGTATTTCTAAATCCACACACTCACACTCACTGTATGCCATTAATATAGAGCCCAGTCTCATTACACTTATGCCAGAGGAACCTTCTGCCACCAAAAGACACACGCACACAAAATTTAGAAAGAATATGAAACTTTAATCAATCATCTTCTAATACCAGCAGTATAAACTGACCTGGTGATAACCGGGTGCTAAACTATGAATAACTTGAAACACAGATGGGCAACCTTCGACTGGCGACATTTGTAGAAGCTCAGACCACCTTTGGGAAAAAAAAATTTAATTTATTTAGGAAAGTGACATGAATACCATGAAAACCAATAATAATAATAATAATAATATATCAGATAAAAGTGAGCATTCTCAGCAAAAGGGTAGCAAAGAATTAAGGTTAGTAATTTACAAAAAACGTACCGTGTGAAAGAACCACTGAGATACACACTTCTCCCTCCATATGGCCACACAAAACGCATGGGAATAAGCACCGTCCCTGCAACACAACCCCCCGCATCTCTACCAGAATCCATGCTCCGACTCAACATTCCTTTCCGCCACCAAACTGAGAGTGCTACTCTGACAATACCCTCCAACCACTACACGTCATCGCATCATGTCAGCTCCTTCAATTCCTAGGGACCATGTTCGAGCAAATGCAGCTCCAATTCAATGCACTACGAAGCCAAAAAAGAAAGTAGAAAGAAAATTTCAGCCTAAATCAAAATCCTATAGGTAAAGAGCAAGGAAGAAAAGATGAAAATTTGAAGCTATATTGCACGAGAAAATCGAAATCAACTAGCGCCCATTGCTCAGTGCAACAGAATCAAATAAACATTTCAACAGGATAGGAAAATCAACACCCCAGTTTTCATGCAACAAGCCCATTAACTAGCAGACACAAAACCCTAACCCTAAATCAAAAGAAAAAACCTACCAAATCGAGCCTGGAACAGCTACGAAATTGAAAATTTCTGGGAAAATGAGGTACGGAGAAAGGGAGAGGAGAGACAGAATGGAATGGAAACCCTATTGAAAGGGATTGACAAAATCGAGGATGGATGAGATATGAAAGAATCCAATCATTAATTAAAAAAAAAAATAAAGAAAAGAAAAAGACAAAACCTTGAAATAGATGCGGAAAATTTATCACTGAAGGCAGATTTTGGTTTAATCTTGAAAAAAACGGAAGAAAAAAAAATAGGGTCAATGAGTTGATAATCAGGCAATATAATAATTTATAAATTATCGTTAACAATAAAGACGATTTAGTATACATTTATAAAACAGATGATAACAACATACGGTTTAACACATTCTTATCATTAATTTTAGGTAAGACTCATTAAAATATGAGTCTACTCTCTATTAAATATGATAGATCACACATAAAATTCACCAATAA
Organism: Ammopiptanthus mongolicus; assembly: GCA_039655645.1. Taxonomy (NCBI): domain Eukaryota; kingdom Viridiplantae; phylum Streptophyta; class Magnoliopsida; order Fabales; family Fabaceae; genus Ammopiptanthus; species Ammopiptanthus mongolicus. The sequence continues at coordinate 77,325,153 of CM077350.1, read as the reverse complement.
TTAAAAATGTGTTAAAAAAGAGTGTCTTAAGTAGTAATATGTTGCTAATATTACTCATTTATAAAAAATTTGGTTCCTTTAAAATAAATAAAGCTCTAAAATAAAAAAATAAAAAATTATCACCATTGATTTAAATAAATACATAAAAATCTCAACCACTAAATAATCTAAGAATGGATAACCCCTTAATTTCTTACTTTCAAATTTTAGTCACTTTACACCAGTTAAATCCATTTATAAACTACTACTACTATTTTTTTAACAATTAAGACGAGGGTGGCAACTGGTTAGTGGCTACATCGGCATCACAGGTGCACGTGCGATTCTGTTCTATTGGGTCCAAGTACAAGTAGCGCCGGTTCTAAACTTGACACAATGTTTCTTGTAAATCGCTACATCAACTGTCGGAGATCATATGGTGTTTCTATTATTTTTTTGGTTAAAGTAATATTTTGGTTCCTATACGTGATATCGATTCTTCATTTAGTCTTTATATATAAAAAGTTATTAAAAAGGTCCTCATACGTGCAAATATTATCCATTTGGTCTCTCCCGTCTTTAATGATCCGTGAATTACTACGTATAGGGACTAAATGAAGAATTTGTGTCATGTATAGGGACCAGATTATTACTTTAACCTAAATTATTGGGTCCCTATACGTGGCACAAATTCTTCATTTAGTTCCTATACGTAGTAGTTCACGGATTATTAAAGACGGGAGGGACCAAATGGATAATATTTGCACGTATGAGGACCTTTTTAATAACTTTTTACGTATAGGGACTAAATGAAAAATCGATGTCACGTATAGGGACCAAAATATTACTTTAGCCTATTTTTTTTTTATACATTTTTAAAAAAATATGATTTAATTGGTATATATTATTAATATAAAGATTTTTTTTTATATTGTTAATCAATCATAAATTATCACATTAGCTAAAATATTTGACTCTTATTCTAACTACCTTAAAAATCACCCAAATCATGATTTCTGATTGATTTACAGTATAATAATTTTTACACTACGATCAAACTCAAAAAAATAAGAGGTAAAAACAAATGGTGCATTCTCTGATACCCCTAATAATTTTGGATAAAAATTATCCTGTTAATCAGAATATATCACCTCAATTAAATGGGTTAACAAATCTTACATAAAACTAAGTTCTCAACATATGATTGGGAAAGTTACCTCATGAATACGAGAAAATTCACCAAAACATATATATACTTTGTTAAATATAATATTCAAAATTTGATTTTCAAATAATCAAACACATTAATTCACGATGAGATATATATCTTAAAATTTGATCGAATTTTTAACTTCATTTTTTAAACCATAACCACCACTCCCATATTACAGCAAACAACCAAATAGACACTTGAGTTTGCGTTGTATAACCAAATACACAAGTGCATCTTTGGATTTAAGTTGGAATATACTCAACATATGTTTGAGTGAAAGTAAAAAATTGCTGCTTTCATGTATTTTGCCTCAAAAGTATCTTTTCTGTAGAACTTTCTTTCAAATATAAATCCAAACACACCCCAAGTCTTCTTACTTGATATTTTTATGTTCAACTACAATCAAAATATCAAGTAACAATCTTAACAATGGATACAAAAGTTTTTATTTGAAAACAACATCTAAAGGTGCTATTAAATTTCACCTAGATTTTCTTCGAAGTATGATCCACCATCATTCTCGTTTTCTTGCCATCGCCGAGAGACATAACCTATAATTATAAAAAGAGACACATGATCCTATCTTACAATTTTTTCCCTAGGACATGAACATGTCGCATTAACATGGTGATGTTTTATGATTTTTTTTTATTGAAAGGGGGATATAATCATATATATCATATATATTTTAACATAGTATTACCTTATAAATATGTCAAACCCCATATCTATTAAGTCCTGGACCTGGAGGGGAGAGGGTGAGGTGATGGTGATGATGGTAAGGGAGAAAATGTGAGGTGATGATGACCTATTGAATCATTTTTGGTTATCCATATCCAATCATCTATTTTTTATCATTAAATATATGATTACAATATATGGTACTTTAATATACCATATTTATTAAGGTGCATTATAGACTGTCAAGCCAGTACTAAAAATATTGAAGCTTTTTTCCCCCCTGATGGTGGTGGAAGGTCAATGTGGATAGGGCGTCTAAAGGTAATATCGATGCTGTAGGTTGTGGTGGCATGATAAAGGATGCTATTGGGAAGTGGATCCGTGGTTTTGGTATGAATATAGGGCATTGTACCGCCTACTCGACTGAATTATGGGGGGTCCTCCGAGGTTTTGAAATGGCTTAGAATTTGGGTCTCCATCAGGTGGTGATAGAGTCAGATTCTACTGATGTGATTGTTAACATCAAAGGTGGAAAGGTTGATGGGCCTAGCAACAGACTTCTGCGCTGTATTAAGGATTGGAAAGATAAGGCATGGAACTTGATCTTTACGCATGCTTATAAAAAAGGAAATAGGTGTGCTGACTAGTTAGCCAATTGGAGCACCCTTCAACCTTTAGGGCTACACATAGTCCATGATCATCCTCTGGACTTGGTTAGGATTATTGTTGATGATTTGCTAGGGCATCCATACCTCGCCTTGTTTTTGTTCCCTAGTTAGTTTTTTCCTTTGTTTTCGGGCTTTCTGCTCTTCAGTGTGTCGAAAAAAAATATTGAACCTTTAATTTGGATATTTTTTTGAATATTTATTTAGAAAAATCGTTTTTGTTACAAAAGACTTTATTGAGAAGAAAGAAAGTAGGCTAAGTTTTTCAATTTGATCTATTTATCATAATGAATAAAAGTCATCTAAAGTGAGCTTGAGTGTAAATGGCAAAATAAAGATATATTCACCATTGATTAACTAACATTCATTGAGATTTCAATATATTTTAACTAGTTCAGGACAGATCCATTACTATAACAAGGATTTTTTACTCCAGAACCAAAGTATGGCTAAAAGATCAAAAAAAAGATAAAAATCCAAAAATTCCCATTTAAATTTTTTGGGAGACTCCTCACAAACCGTGTGCTTGGTTTTACTGAAAATATAGTGAAAAAAAAAAAGAGAAAGGGAAAGAGGGGAAAAAACCAATTTTCCCCCAATACTCTTACAAAAAAGGAAGAGGAGAAAAAAATTTGTGAGCCCGTTAAAAAAGTGTTTACTCTCGATTTGGGAAGGAAAGAGGAGGAGGGGACATAATTTGGGTAAAAAGACGTAAACATCATCTCCGACCTATTTATCACATCTCATTTTTTATTTAAAGGTATTTATTGGATTACACAAATATGTTTTTTTTTTCTTTTGACTTTCTACGTAATAAAACAATATGGTAAAAAAATTTAGTTTTATTTTCTCTTATACTAAACAACTAAACAATCATATCATTTTTTACTATTTTTTCTCTCTTTCTCCTTTCTTTCTTTTCATTTCTTTTCCTAAACCAAAGAAAGTAAAAGAGTTGTCACAATTGATTATTGCTGATGGTATAGGTTCACCATGATATTGGAGGAGTTACTTTGCGGAGTTAGTTTTTATTTCTTTCAAAATTTGTTGGGGTCTCCCCCCATGTATTGTTTTATTGTAAGTGTGACAATTATCTTATTTTCCAATGTTCTAAAAAATTAAAAGATATTTACAAGTGAATTTTTGTTTGAGGTGGTGTTTTAATAAGGGATAACAATGAATTAGGTAATTTATAAGAGAATGATTTTGATATCTTGTTAGTGTAATTATTTTTATATTACTAACCAATTACAAATCATTTTATATGTAAATTTTAAAATAATTATTATAAAATAAAATATTTTTAATGATATAGCAATTGATTATTAATTAATAATGTAAACAATCTACAACACTACAATGTATAGTAACTAAAACCAATTTATAAAGGGCTTATGACTAAACTTATCTAATAAATAAATCAGATTTATATTTTTTTAAATACTTATTTAATTAAGTATGCTAAGGTTATTTCATTTACCATATTGATATATTTATTTATTATTTAGATATTTTTTGACTGATTTATTATTTAGATATATCTTAAGGATTCATATATTAATATAACACATTAATACAAATAAATAATTTCATTAAAAAAAAATACTAGTTTTAAAATTAATTTTTAATTCTGCTGACATGTTTAAAAGTTTTCATATAATAATAAGTTTTTAAGTCAAGCTAAATATCTATGTTTTCATAAAAAGGCCAAATGGAGCAAGCTATTTAAAATAAAAAATCTAACTTAATTGGCTTAGTTATACTTTTAATTATATCAGTCAAAAACTAAATATCTCTCTATATAGATGTTATGTATACATTCTATTTTTAGAAAGCATATATTTGAAGTTTTTATTGAAATTGAAATTTAATTAAAGAAAATAAATTTCAATCCAAACAAATGAGAATTAAGCTATTAGACCAAAAAGAGTGAGTTGATATTTTTATTTTTATTAAGCAGGGAGAAAACAAATCTAATTAATAACACGAGGGTGTTACACCCTATGACATTCTCGTGAATACATAAATCTAATAAAGGAGGACATTATCAATAGAATTTAATTTGTATGCATTATCAGTGTAAAGTCTTTTACATTGTTAACCAATCATAAATCATGGTATGATGACTTTTAAGGTAATTAGGATAAAAGTCAAACATTTTATCTTATGTGACAATTCCTGATTGATTGATTGACTGTGTAAAAAATCTTTACACTGAAAGTGCATATCAATTAAATCCCTATTAATAATACTCCAATTAAAAGACCGTGAGTGACCCAAATTAGCAAGAATATTAGCACAACGATTTGCTTCTTGATACGTATGAACCATTCTAATAGACCAATCTGGTAGACAAAGATATCGGAGAACCTCAGTGAGAAGAGGTTGCAAAGGGTTTGCCATGAAAACCATGTGGACAAAGTTTACCACAACTTATGAATCCATTTCAAACAAGACAATGGGAAGCTGAAGACTCCTAGCAAGTTTAATTCCAAAAAATAAAACCCATAACTCAACCCAAACAACATTACACATCCCCACATTGCAATGGAACCCTTTGATAAAAGAGCCCATAACATTTCTAATTAAACCTCCTCAAACTGAGCTACCTTCACTTATTCTATATGAGCCATCCACATTTACTTTAAACCAGTTTTCAGGCGGAGGACACCAAACTACACTGATTTCATGCCCGCTATCTTCAACATAAATGTGAGAAGGAGTTGCTATTTCACGAACCACCATACCAACCTGATGCAAAACAACATGCCAAATAGCTTCCCCAAAATTAGAATTTCTCCAAGATCAGACTCCCGCGAAAGAAAACCCACGTATTACGATCTTTCCAAAGGGCCAAATAGAAACACCAAAAAACACATGCCAACTCACATGCAAGGTACCATGCAATGTCTTTATATTATTTGAAGACAGATTCCAATCTAGCCAAGCATGTAGACCAAGACTAAAGAACCTGTTCCAATTATCTGGGCTAATGACCCTAGACCATAACTTTCTCTCCTCATCATAGTCATATAAAACATGCATGATTGTCTCTAGGAATTCAGAGCAACGCGATTACAGGTTATCAGGAGTCAGCCCTCGCACAACTCTCCCAACATTGGTTAAGAGACATCCATGAGCAAGCTTCCACATAAATGATTTTATTCGTTAGTGGCCAACCCAACTCCACACCTTTTTAAAAATCGGGTTTTGAGCTGAAACAATTATTGGAGGAGAAGATAAGGACAAGTAAGCTGACTTCGAAGAGAAGTTGCCATTCAAAGATGAATTCTAGCAAGGAAGATCATTTGGTCCTTGGGTAGAAGGTTTGATAGAAGCAATTCTAGCGCATACTTTCTCCGTAACCAAATTCTGAAGCACATCGCAACGTTGTCCTAAATCTGATGCATAGAAAGAAATCGGGTAGTTCAGTTCATGTGGGAGAATAGAATCCATGAAATGATCCTCCAACCGTCCCCAACCTGGGATCCAGGGGTCTCTCCAGAAACGTGCTCTATGTCCACTCTGAATTACCTAGGAGAGGTTACGATCCAGATGTCGTCACACATTTGAGATAGCTCTCCAACTCATTGAAACCTTGTTGCGTTGCACCATGATATGAATAGATTGCTCTGCACATGCATATTTCACATGCATAATCTACACTCATAACTTATTTGTATTAGCAACCATTTGCCATGTAAGTTTCAATATATAAGATTGATTCGGAATCTGAAAATTTCTAAAACCCTGACGACCATCTTCATTAGGTTTGCAAATCTACTCCCAGGAGATTAGATGACACTTGCGATGGTCAATCGAGCTACCCCCAAATAAAATCTCAACAAATTCTTTTAGCTTCATCACAAACCGATACCAACATACTGGTCGTTTGCATAACATGACTCGAGATGCTCATAAGGGAAGACTAAGTTGTTGATATTAATTTAATTCTTGAAAAGTAGATGGTATCAATTTAATTATTAAAAGATAGAGAGTATCAGTTAGATTGTACCTTGTGCACATCACAAAAATATTAATTAAAATTTTTTCTGGTGCTAGAGTAATGTTAATTTAATTATCTAAAGAAATTGACATCAATTTAGCTCCCTAATAATAAAAATAACATCAACTTAGTTTTTTAATGTTATAATTAACATTAATTTAGTCTTTTAATTGTCGTCAATAAAAAAATAATCTTTTAATGTTATACAAAAGATGTATTCTCTGGTATCTTAAATATAATTTACTCTATTTAGATGGTCCAATTAAATGGTGATAGTCATTTGACATAACCCATTAACATGACTTATTTATTGAGATAGCACATTCTAATTGAATAAGGTAATTTTTATCCTAAAATTATTAGGGATACCAGACAAAGCATCTATACAAAATATTATAATTTGTGGGATGATTTTTGTATAATTGATGGATTAAGTTAATGTCACTTTTTTTTAACAACCAAATTGATGTGAACTAAATTTAGGTAAAAAGATTTATCAAGAAATAAAAATGTGCAAAAACAAGAAATAAACAAATAAAAATCAAAACAAACAACAAAATTTCGGGGACCAAAACCCGGCTCTTTCTGCGCTATTTTGTGCACATCAAATCAAATCAAATCAAATCAAAATATGCAAAGAGCGAATTGAAAGATTTGGAATCCGTTTGAACTCATTCAACTTGGCACTGATCGGTTCTCCGATCTCCAGCGTCTGATCTTTGTTCACCTGTTTGTGGGGTAGAACCCAAAGTTAATTTTTTTAATGCAAGTAATAATTTGTATGAAGGATTGTCCTATGACATGACATCATCACAGTTGGTTTCGCCCGATTTCCCTTCTGGGTTTTGGAGGGTTTTGTGTGTGCTTTTGTGGGTCGGTGTTTTTTTTTAAATATTTTTTTTGTTGGCATTTTTCTTGAAGTGATGCTGGACTTCAGGGAAGGTTCCAGTGTGAAAGGGTTACTATTTTGGTTGTGGGGTTTGGCCTAGGGCTCAAATTTGTTTGTATTCGAGATGCAACACAATACTGAGCTTGAGGAAGGAGAGGCTTGCTTTTATGAGCATCATGACGACTACATTGACCTTGATTCTCTCTCTTACCTTGTAAGCCCTTACTTCAATATAATCTTAACCAAAGTTCAATTTTCCCATTTCAATTTGGTTTAGTTTCTCTCCTGTTTCTCAGTCAGTCTACTTATTTTATGCAAGCAATAAGGACAAGTAAAATCATTGAGCACTAAAATCATAATATCACTGAGCATGATCTTTCAATTAAACAATGTGTTTAGTTCCTGAAGAAATGTATGGAATGGAATAGATATAGAATTTTTAATAATTAAACAAATTTCTGTTTCGTTGGTGAAAAGAAATTCAGCACTAATGAAGAGTTTCAGAAACATAATAGCATGCCTTGAATTTCTTGTTAACTGACAACCATGGCTAATCAATCCTTGACAACTCTGCCAATACATACTATGAATTAATTTGGTTTTTCTACGGATGCCGTAGATGGTTTTCTTGCCGCATGGTAACATGTGGAAAACATAGGTAGGTGATTAGTTCCCATTGACCAAGTAACTGTATCAACTGCCTACCATAACCAATCTCCCATCATCAATAACTACCTGCTACATCATTTGTTGATGGTATGTTAATCTGCAATTCTGCATTCGTATTTTGGCACCAGGAGAAGATTATTACCTACCAATTAAAGAACAAAAACCAGGACAATTCTCCTGTTGCTGATCTTCATGGTGCCTGCTATGATCATGATCATGCTTCATTCCTAGCTATGAAGAACAGATGCAGACACAGCATATATACATATACATATGTGTGTGTTTGTGCATGTGAAAATTTAAGAAAAAAATTCTAACCTTGTTTGTTTGTTTTTTCATTTTAAATGGCTGTTTATGCTGTGTCCAGCCGTGTTGGAGCCAAAAATAATCTGTAAACTCGTGTCATTAGTGTATTGTACAAGCGTGTGTTGGACACGTGTTTGACAGTTGACACAACATGTGTCCAATATGCAATACAACACCAAAATGGTGTGTCCGAGCTTAATAGATTCTTAGTGATCATTGTTGATTAATGCCATTTTCACTTTAAGGTTCTCCCGACTAAATTTCTTTTTGAAAATAATAGGACTAATAATTTGCTTTCTGCTTATTGAAGGACGAGAGGATTCAGCATGTTCTGGGCCATTTTCAAAAGGATTTTGAAGGTGGTGTTTCTGCTGAGCATTTGGGTAAGTGATGTAATAGAAGACATAGCTTTTAGTGAGAAATGAAAGAGCTGTCTTCGGGCCCACAAAAGTGATGTAATCATATATAAATAAAATTTTCAGGTGCTAAATATGGTTGCTATGGCTCCTTTTTACCTACCTATGAACGCTCTCTTTCTTTTCAATCTCATCCAAAGACTCCTCAAAGGCACTAAAGCTCACCAAAATCTCCTAGCAGTCTCCACATGGAGGTATATCAAAATATATTATATTCTTTATTTTGTTTCTGACCATTTTATACGAAGATAACTAATATATGTTGCCAACATATGTCAGCTTGTAAGAAATACGGTTTACTTCAGCACTGTAGGTTATGTTTTTATGCAGGCTGCATTGCATGACTCAAAAGCACCTTCAAATGTGCCTCCTATGAGGCTTGGAACTGATACCCATAGTGCTCAGTCATTTCATAATTTAAGAGCACCTCCAGTAGATGGGTCAGTGAAGAAAGACACAGGAGTTTCTTCCAATGCAGTAATGGAGAAGTGCACTTTGAAAGATGATTGTGCAAATAGGTCTGGAAATTCAACTGACCAAAGAACACTGAAGTTGCGAATCAAAGTGAAATCAGATATCTCAGCAAAAAAGAATGCAGAAATTTATAGTGGTCTCGGGTTTGTTGTCTCTCCATCTTCATCAATGGGGAACAGCCCTGAGGAAAGTGACATGCCACCTGTATCTCAAGAGACTACTGAAGAATCTCCAAATGGCATTGTTCAGGTAGAGGACCTTTTCTATTTCTATGCATACAGGTTTATTGACATTAGAAAGACTTCATATTTGTGTGTGTATAACATAATTTTATATTTTCTGATGCTACCAGGTTATGACTTCCTTCACTATCCCTGGGGGTTGCTAATATCACCTCTACATGACAGTCTACTGTACTTAATAAGGGAAAAAAAAGTTCTTGGAGACAACAGACTTATGTCCTCTTGTAATTGTCATCAAGAACTTTGTTCCATGTCTACTGATGAATCAGATTCTTTTGCGGGGGATGGACATTTGTTGAAGAAGAGGAAAGTGAGAATGGCAGGCCAAAGTGAAAAACAGTTGGAATTGAAGCATATGAATGGTAACCATTCCGAGAATGATATGACATTGCTTATGAAGAAAGAATTAGGAATTAGAACTCCAGATCATACGGACTTTCTCCCTAATGACTTGAAATGCACGCCTCTGTCAAGTTCAATTTGTGATGCTGGTGAAACTGCTGAAGTCAATGACAAGGCTTTTGAATTATCCAAGGAGGTCAGCAAGGATAGGGTGAAATGCAGAATGGTCTCCATCAAATCAGTGAAGGAGGATTCATTGGAGTCAATATCTGGTCAGGATTTTGACAAGATTGAGAAGCAAAATACAGGCAATAGCTTTATGGAAAAAGTTTTAGAGCATAAACCAGAAATTTCCCACAATTATAATTCTACTGATTTTAAGGACAATGGCAAGTATAATGCTTTCATGACTTCAAAAAAGGCTGAGCATGATGCAGAAAAATTTAAGGTAGATCAAGATACTCAAAAGCGTGAGACTAATCAGATGGGAAAGTCAAAATCTGAGGGCAAGAATAAGCCAAAAGGTGAACAGAGTCCTGGAAAAGCTGTGACTGTTGCAAAAAAAGATAGTGTTGGGGCTAGTAATAATGCAATAGTAACTGATACAAAGAGTGCTGGCTTTGGTATTACTTGTAAAAGTAAAATGCATAAAATAAAGTCACTGAAAGATAATAAGGTCAGAGATTATGACAGAGATTTGTTGAAAGGAAAAAAGTCAGAATGGAAAGTTGATGGAATAGATCCAGCTGATGGTCCCCGTGGTTATAAGGCTGTAAAAAATGCTAAACTTGATCATGTTGAAGAACAGAGTGAAAATGGGGTTAGGGTAAGAGAAAGATCAAGTGACAATAAAATGGTTATTCAGTTGCTAGCTGGGCCATGCATAAAAGACGCTTCAGGCCCATTTCCTATTGCTAAAAATGAATCTGCTCCTGAGATGGTTCCAGCAGCAGCTGTTGATGCACCTCAACTTATTGAAGATTGGGCGTGTTGTGACAGTTGCCAGAAATGGCGGCTTCTACCTACGGGTTTAAAGCCAGAGCAGCTTCCAGAGAAATGGTTGTGTAGCATGCTGAGTTGGCTGTAAGTTGATTACTCATTTTAGTGTTAAGCATGAGCATATTATGCCAGTTGATTACTTAGTTTGATGTGTATTGTATGCAGAATTGAGCTGTATCTAGAGTGATATAAGAATTATAGAACATTTTCTTCTTTCTCCATGTGTGCATACTGCATCGTTGTGCTTTATGTATAATTTCCTCCTCATTGTTCTTCTGAAATTGTTGGTAGGCCTGGAATGAATCGGTGTAACATCAGTGAGGAGGAGACAACAAAAGCAGTCTATGATTTATATCAAATGCCAATTTCTGAGGGTCAAAATAACATGCAAAGCCACGCCACTGGACCTGCAACTGGAGTGAGCTATGCTGATGCTCTGCAAGTTGCTCTGAACCACAAAAAAGCCAGTTCTGATGTAATGTCTGATCGAGGAAAGAAGAAACCTGGTATTAAGGAAAAGACAATGGCAGGAATCAATAATGACATGCATCAGTTGGCAAATACCGCAAAGAACAATGCTCAAGAATCTGGAAAAAATAGAAGTTTGACTGACATTAATCAGCAGCCTGCAGACTCAAACCCTATGAAGAAATCTAGTTCTAAACATTCGAACAGGTTGAACAACTTGATTGACGAGAAAAACATGCCTAAAAAAGAAAAGCAAATGAGTGGAGGTATTTCATTCAATTCAGAGCTGATATATTGTTGCTTCAAATTTATATTTATGATGTGAATAACTAATTATAGATTTTTTTTAACTGAAATTTCAATGTCATTGTCATTTGTGTGCAGGTGACAGAGACCATATTAAATTGAAACGTAAGATGGAGGCTGATCAATATAGATCTGGAACTGCTGATCAATATAGATCTGGAACTCCTAACAAATCTAAGACTGAAGATGTTTGCTATGCTGTTAAACAAATGAATCCTGGCACGGACTTTGAGAAGGTGGATCTAAATTCAAGAAATAGTTTGCTAATGAAGTCTAGTAGGAAGGATATGAGGAAGTATGATGATTATTGTTTATCTGAGGATGTACAGGCCAATTTGGTAGTTCCTGTAAAGAAAGGAGACCAGGCTCAGCTCTCATCAGATGATGGGTCCTTGGATGTAACAAACAGCGGTAAAAGGGATGGTTCAATTAAGAAAAGGAAATTGAAGGACTGGCTGGATGATGAGAAACATAACAACACATTCTCCTTGCAAGGTGATTTGCAATGTGGTCAAGAGGGCAATGCAGGTCGATATAGGAAAGAAAAGAATTATAGAGTTTTGAATACTGAAGCAAAATCAGTAACTAAAGGGGGTGATAAATTGAATAGAGAAGGTGGGATGAGGCGAGTTTTCTTGTCAGACAGTAGGGGCCAAATGGCTGTTGGGACAAAAGTGAAAAGTATTGATAAGGCCCAGCAGCCAAGGAGGCAGAGAAAAAATGTTGCATCTCACCAAGGTTTGGATTGTTTTGATCCATTGGGCAAGGATTTGAGCACTGGACACCTTTCATTGGCAGCAACTTCGAGCTCTTCTAAGATTTCAGGGTCTCATAAAGCTAGAACCAAACTTGAAGATGTGAGAGGTTCACCAGTAGAATCTGTCACTTCATCACCTTTGAGGTCCTTCAACTTGGACAAGTGTATTTTGGCAGCAGGTGACACTTCAGGGAAGTATGTTGCTAGAAAAGATGGTCTCTCTTTAATGAGTTTGAGAAAAAGCTTGGATAATAGGGAGGGGAAGCTATCAGAAAAAATGAAGGAGGAGAGAATTTCATATGACTTACATCCTGGATCCGACAAATTCTCTTCAATTGAGTACCAGGTTGAAGATTTTAAAGACAAAGCCAGGATCCAAGCGAAAACAACTTCCGAAATTAAGAATGACCATTTGCTTGATCGTGGTGTCGATACTGTTGAACAACATGGCTATTGTTCCACTGCGAATGGTTCACAACATGAGGAGAAAATGAACAAGAATAATCAGGAAAGTGCACTTTCTTGGCAGAAATCTGGTAAGGTTACATCATTACGGGTTAAGGAAAAGGACAGAAGGTCTGGTTCTGAGGTTAGTAAGGATAAGACGAAGGCTTCAGCTTCAGACAATGGTTTTTCCAAAAATGGTGAGTTATGAGTCAGCAGTTGATCCTAGTTATCATGCATCTGATACCGAGACAAGAAATTATGCTAAAAATAGTTCTCCCAAGTCTAAACACAAGATTGACTACCTTAGTAAGAAAAAATTATCAAGGCATTGTTCAAGTGAAACTGGAAAGCAAACCGAGCTAAATCAAAATGACTTTGAGAATTCAGTTCTGAATGTGGATGCCCCATGTGGCACCAATATAAATTTTCTCTCCCAGCAGAACCTGATTCTGGACTTTGTGGAAGAAAACAAAGCTAATCCAGTACACACTGGATCAAGAGAAGTGAAATCCAAAGCTCCCTCATCTTCAGAGAGTGAGGCAAGAAGGGGAAAATATGTGGCTTCTAGAACTGCAACTAGGTTTGAAAAGGGAGATTTGTCTAATGGGCATCCAGTCTATGCTTCTGGCAATGGTGATGTTGCCAAGTTGATGTGAAATTCTGCCGATGTTAGTTGCAAGGTTGGAGTTAATCGCAGTTCAGGAAATTTTGCACCTGATAGACAATTAACTGAGTCAAGTCCCATGACAAATTCTAGCCAAACTGCCTTTAGCATGCTGGAAGAAGCCAAAAAAATAAAAGATACAGCAGATCATTACAAGGTTACTTGATCATTTTAAGATTTTACTTCACATCTGTTTGGATCTAGTATCCTTTTTTGCCTTCGTCTAACTGATGGTTCATACTCTGTTTGCAGAACTCTGGGTTTGAGTTTGAAAGCAATGAGACTTATTTTAAAGCTGCCTTGAAGTTTCTGCATGGAGCATCACTTGTAGAAAATTGTCACAGTGAGAGTACCAAGCATGGGGAGATGAGTCAAATGCAAATCTATGCTACTGCAGCTAAACTTTTTGAGTAAGGAAAATCATGAAGCTTTTCATAAATTTGTTGCCTTTCTGATCTTAGATTTATATTGTTATTGGTCAAAGTACATTTTGAAAAGAAAGGGTTTGATAATGTGTTATATATTGGTGGTTTCAAAGTTTCCTTGTGAGACTTCAATTATGGATGGAAGTAATTGAATTGAATATAATAAAAAAGATAATGAAACTCTTGGTAGTTGTAAGATTTTTGTTAAAACTATGAGCCTTACCTTTTCTAGATTTTGCCTTTACTTAACCTAACTTGTTTGCTTGTCTGTACCCTTATACATTAGTATGGATCTAGTAGGGGTCATGAATGTCATTTATGGGATACAACAACCAATCACCATCTTCACTTAACACTCCTCTAACTAATATATTCAATTAAAACTCCTCAATTTTGTCATCAGTGCAGCACAATTAAAATCTGTGTGTGTGACACTGCTGCTTTGTGCTGTTATAGTCATACTATTTGTTTGTTCCAACTCTTGGTATAAATTCGTGCCATCAAATTTCATTAGAAACTTGATGGACTGTTGTCCTTTTCTTGAGCTATTTGCTTAGCTGGGTTTTAATTGTACAATACCTTGAAATGTATTCCAGATCCTGTGCCCATGAATATGAAAAACTCCAAGAAATGGCTGCAGCTGCTTTGGCATATAAATGCATGGAGGTGGTATACATGAGAATGGTTTACTATAAACATTCTAGCGTAAACAGGGATCGGCATGAGTTGCAATCAACTCTACAGATGGTTTCTCAAGGTAATTGAACATAATTTTGATATAAGTATTTATGTTTTCAGGCTTGTTGAGCATAGCCTTATGTTGATAATGTTTCACTGCTTTTTACTCTATTCTTTAGGTGAATCTCCTTCATCTTCTGCATCCGATGTTGATAACTTAAACAATCTGTCTACTTTGGAGAAGGCTGCTCTGTGTACTAATACTCATGTTGCCAATAATCAAGTCATATCTGCTCGAAATCGCCCAAATATTGTCAATCTTCTTGATTTTGTAAGTTTTAATTTGTTTAAACACCTTGTGTTTACCATGGAACTATTGTTGGGGGGGGGGGGGGTTATAGTGGTATAGTGATTCCAGATAATAGTGGGAATTTTGTTCTGTACTAGATAGAATCTTTGAGAGAAGTCAGTATGGATGGAAGTTGGTATTTCTATGCCAGATAGGAAGTCCAAAATTTGTTCCTTAGAATCAGTTTTCTATTGCATGCAAGATCTTGGCTCATACATGTAATTCCTTGAAAGTACTATGAGTTGATTCTGTTTAGTAACAATCATATAATAATAGGGTTGACCGTCTTGCTGGCAAACTTAACTGTGCACTTTTTCATGCAATGCATGTTTTAGTTTATGGTGGAGGTAACATGTCAAGCTTATAGTATTGTTTCTTCCTTTTGTCCTTCATCCTACTTCTCCTTAAATAACAAGCAGTTAGCTTATGCAGTTATTGAGTTTCTTTATATTATGTACTTGCCTTATAATTATCATATTTTTATGCAAAGTCACTATGGGTAAAAGTTAGCATGTGATTTTGCAGACTTGGGACATAAATTTTGCAATGGAGGCTTCTAGAAAATGCCAGAGCACTTTCATGGCTGCTAATGTAATCATGGAAGTGACACGGAATAGGGACTGTATACCTTCTATTAGGAAGGTTGTTGATTTCAGTTTCCAAGATGTAGATGAGCTTGTAAATCTGGTTTCGACTGCAACAAAAGCCTTAAGTTGTGCTGGTCTTGGTGGTGCTAGATATTAACTTGATACTGTATATAATGTATATTTTTTTTGGGTTTTACTTTGAGATGGCACCCGGAAAAGAAGTGGCTACAGGATATCTACCTACACTGGAACTTGGAAACCGGCATAGAAGGCTGGTCACCCACAATCTGTTATCCTTATGTACATGTGTACAAAATGAGATATTAGCAAATTTTGTAATGTATTTCTAATTGTTCGGCTTCTTCTTAATGTGGATAGGGGCACAATACTCTCACCTTAAATTTTATGGGTTAGAAAGAGGGAAAAGATTCCTCGTTAAGTGACACAGGATGGGTATTATGCAGTAGTTCAGTGCTACATTCTTTGCTCCACTGATTTGGAGCCCAGGAGATTAATAGAATCTGGAAATGTTAGGAAACCATCTTTGAGGATTTTGGATACTGATATCGTTTTAACCATTTGTTTCAGAAAAACTCTCCTTTTCTGTTATCATAAGTTTTGAATGGTTAGAAACCCTTCCAGAAAGTTTTCTTTTGCGTGTCTCGTTGGGTACAAAACCTATATATTGGTCATGCCAGCTTTTGGAGTCAAAATGTACGGGTACACAGTCGTCATTGTTAATTTTTGGAAGTCTTAATTGTACTTATGGTTTTTAAATATTACGATTGTGCAATTTTAGTCTCTTCGGTTTTAATTACGTCAATTGGATCCCCTAAGTATCACGATTATGAAATTTTGGTCTTTTAAGTTTCAATTGCGTCAATTGGATCCCCAAGATATCACGATTGTGCAATTTTTAACATCAAAAGCAATTGAAGCACATTTGGGATTAATTTGACACTTAAGGTGTGTTTGGATAAACAACTTAATTAAGCGCTTATTCAATAAGTTATTTTTCAAATAAGCTAAAAACTTATTCTCATAAACTTCTCTGGCAAGCTTTAGAAAATAAGCTGAAAAGAGTTTATGGGAAGATCATAAATTATTTGCATAAGTTTACTTCTATAAGCTCTTCTTATAAGCTCTTTATAAGCTCTTCCAAACTCACCCTTAGTGAGGCACCCTTAATGAGGCCAGCTTAGCAGCTTACTTGTCATTCCTATGTGACACTTAGTGATGTGTATTTGATCATTAAATTGTGTGAGATATCAATGATGTCATATAAGAATGTCTCGTAAACTATTAAGTTGATCTCACTAAGTGTTAAATCAGTCACATGCGGGTCACGTAGGTTACTGACATTAAAAATTATATTATTATAATACTTGGGAGATTAAAATTATATAATCATAATATTTAAAAGATCTAATTAGCGTAATTAAAATATGATGGTTTAAAATTACATAATAATGATATCTGACAGGTTAAAAGTATAATTAAGCCTTTTTGGAATCTGGCTAACTGAAATATGCGACAATTGTCTTCAGTTAGATTTGACTTTTATATTCTGTACATGGCGGGCCTTGTGAGGAATATTAACTGGTAATGAGTTGCTATGCTTGACCAAGGTTTGCATAATTTTTATATTTGATTTGATTTCTGCGAGAATTTGTTTTAAAGTTTTATTGTTATGTATGGTCGGTATAAAAAAAGAAATTCATTATCAATCAATCACAAATCATGATATGAATAATTTTTAAAATAGTTAGAATAAAAATCAAATATTTATACTGATGTGACAAATTATGATTGATTGACAGTGTAAAAGATTTTAACACTAATAATGCATATCAATTAAATCCTTTCTTTTATATCACTCCCCGTTTCTATTGAGAGGAATTATTTCATTTGAAATTCGTTAATGTTAGTTATTATCATGGATGGCAGTGAGAATCCTCTCAATGAGTGATGTTTATGTGTTACTTAACATTAAAATATTATTTTAGTGGGCCACATATGATTTTGAGTTGCTTATGAGTTGCTTAAAATTGAGGAGAGTTGCTTATATAAGCAACCGTTTCTTATGGATTGCTTAACATTTGACCATTTATGTGTATATATAGGAGAGAGAATATAAGATGTTTAAAAAGAGAGAGAGAGGGGATACTTGTGAGTTAAGCAACTTGTTAATAGGAACTCCCATTTAAGTGAACATTGATTGTATTACTTAAAGTTGAGGTGACCCACTTAAAAGAATAAAGTGAATTGCTTATATGAATAGCATTGAAGATGCTCTAAATGCCACAAACTACAATAGTGATTCATTAGGTAATGTAATTTAATTATTCTGGTGTCATGTGTTGAAATTAGTTTCGTCTTTTATTTATTTTAAGTTTATGCGGTCTATCTTAGTATATATTGATATCTCAATCCTGCTTCGTTGCACTGTCACTCTCTTAGCGAGATTCATTAATAATGGTAACCACTAAGCTATATATATGTTTCTTTCAGGGTTACATATAACTGACAGCATTTTGGTTTTGTTAGGTGTTTCTATGTGTCTACTGGTCCTGAATGGTCCAACGCACAAATGGAATATGCACCATGTATAAGAATCTCCCAGCATTTTAATTCATAACTGACGACAGTTTGGTTTTATTAGGTGCATCTTGAGGTTGTGTAAACTGCCCTCTGCACGTGGCGATCATTCATCAAGAACTTTGATAGGTGCTTTAGGTGTGGTTTTTTAATGAGAATCTTTCATAAGTGCTTTAGATGTTGTTTTTCAATGAGCAAATAATGTGTAATAGTTCATCAATGAAAATATAACATTTGTAACAAATATTGCACACGTCATATTTTCATTGGAAAACAACACTTAAAGTATCTATGAAATTGCACCTAAGTTTTCTCATAATAGAATTTGTTTAACCAATGCCTTATAATGATCTAAAAAATAAAAACCATTAAATAAAAAAGTAAGACATTTAAGATATTGAGGATTAAAAAATGTTTTCCTTTCTATTTAATACTCTTCATTTTTTATTCCTTTTAACTCATAAAACAAAAGCAAAAATCCAGATGCAACCCATAAACTCTGTTCAGTGAAAACCAAATTCTGTTGTCAGCTTGTAACAGTTTGGGTGTAAGTAACTGAGCTTTTGAAGAGGGATAGATAGGGATAAAGACTACATGCTTTCTGAATTGTGTGGGCACTTGAGAAGAAAATGTCAGTTGACTATAGAGATCTTTGTATACGTAGGCAAGAGTTTAACAAGGGCAAATAAAACTTACTTTTCCTTCCAACTCTTGTTTCTGATTTTGGATGACAGTGTCCTTTCTGATGGCAGGTCAAACGAGCACCCAGGGAGTCATGAAAAAGGCTTTATTTTAATTTTCTTTTTGTTCATATAACAGACAAATATATCCTTTTTCAGTGTGCAAAATGTTTAGGGGACAAATATTTCTTAATTTGAAATTCTGTATCCCCAACTTTGTATTTATTTCTTTTTTCATATAAAATGATATCTTGGCTAAATTACTCCTAGTGGACATTGTTCAAAGAAATATTGAAATGGTCTGAGATAGATGATCACCAAAAATCTCCGCAATTGCATAATCCATTTTTGAAATGATGAAATCTATTAACATCTCTCACAACGAAGTCTCTCTCCACAATGTCACTAATCAACTTAAAGGTCTCATGACAATCCCTGCACATCCTCAAGTTCTTCATTATTCTGATTGTGACTCCTTTAGTGGTGTTTATTAATCCAAACGCCAAGGCAAGTTTCTCACTGTGCAAACTCACAATTTCCACTTTGGCCTCTTCTTCCACATCAACAAACACCAATCCTGTAGCCCCTCCCACATATCCCCTTTCCTTCATTCTCTCTTCCAATTCCCTTAGCAAGCTCAGTATTTCACTCCCTTGAGTACATTTAGAGATGTCTCCAGCATGGAACAAATAAGTTGATTCCTTAATCTCAATCCAACTGCTGCCAGGTTCCTTGCAAATTCCAGTACGCTTCATTTCAGATCGTAGATTATGAGCATTTTCCCAATCCCCTGCCAATGCATAGGTGTTGGACAATGTAACATATGCACCTGCTACTTGTTGGTTGGATTCTATTAACCGCTTGCTGGCCTCAAGGGCAATGTCTACCCTACCATGAAGCCTACTGGCTGAAAGTAGTGTCCCCCACAACAATGCATATCCGTCGCGTTCAACTTGAACTGATTTTGCTAGCTGGTATGCTTCTTCAATACGCCCCACTCGACCTAGCATATCTGCAATGCATGTATAATGCTTTGCAAAAGGCATCACCCCATATTTCCCATTCATGGAGTTAAGGAGCTCAAGTCCTTTATCTATAAGCCCTGAATGGCTGCAAGCATGTAAGACCCCAACAAAGGTGACATCATTAGGTTTTATTCTTCTATCAATCATTTCTTGAAATAGTTGTAGAGACAATGTCCCAAGTCCATACTTTGCAGCACCCACAATCATTGAAGTATAGGGAATCACAGAAGGATTTGGGATTCTCCTAAAGACTTTGTCAGAATAATGAATACAACCACATTTGGCATACATGTCTACAAGTGCACTAGCCACCACATCATTTGCATCATACCCTACACGGATGATCACCCCATGAGTGATTTTCCCAGAACTTAGGCTGCCCAAACTTGCACAAGCACTGATTACACTACACAACATGAAATGATTTGGTTTGTCCAACCTCAAATGATTGAATTCCCTAAACAGTTGGAGAGCATGGTGCCCTTGTGCATTCTGAGCATAAGTGGTGATCATGGAAGTCCATGAAACCACATTCCTAATACACATTGAATCAAAAATCAACCGAGCCTCATCAACAAGGTTGCATTTCCCATACATGTCAATGAGGGAAGAACATACAAAAAGATTAGACCCAAAACCCATAATCTCAACAAGAGCATGGATTCTTCTACCTATGTCAAGGTTGGCAAGGATAGAACATGCATTGATGAGAGTGGCAAATGTAAATTCGTTAGGAAGAACCAAGGTTGCTTGCATTTGAAGGAAGAGCCAAAGTGCCATATTGGGTTGACCATGGTTGACATAACCAGTCATAAGCGAAGTCCAGGACACAACATTGCGTTGAGGCATTCGGTCGAACAGTTTGTGTGCAAGGTCGATTCTGAGGAGCCTGAGATAGCAGTTGATGAGATGGTTGGTGATAAAAGTGTCATTTGATAAACCACATATGACAACGTTGGAATGGGTCGAGGTTGCAGACGTTAAATCCTTACAAGTTTGGAGCTTCCCAATGAAGGGGGCTTTGGTATGGAACAGTGACGGTTTGTGTTGGCGGGAAAGAGATGAAGAACAGGACAGGGATTTTACCAAATTGGGGTTCAATCGCTGCTTCATCTATCCCCAATTCACACCCCACTATGGTCTAAACCTCAATTGCAATTTGCAAATGACCTATTTAAAAAGTAAGCCAAGGACATTCTGGTCATTGCACGGACTTGTCAATGGTAAAGTCCACTCAATATTTGGTTTGGTTGTATTTATACCAAAGCAAGGAAAAGAATTTTTTTTGGGCCAAGCTTGGTGCCAGGGTTGGCAACAAGGTGTGGGGGCCTTTGATATGTGAATCAGATTCTCTTGAGGCTATTGAACTCATTCAGAATGCAGACATAAGGTTCCCGTTCCACGTCTATGGTTGTATTATCAATGATATCCGATTTCTTCTGAGTCAAGAGTTGCAGGTGGAGCTCAAGCATGGTGTTTCTATGGAGCAACCAGCTAAGATGCGCACTTTGGTGATAAAAAATTATAGTATTTAATTAAATTATCCTTATCAGGGACTGTTCTTTCAGAAATGTTGTAAATATTGAAAGCTGTTGCTTTATAACTGCTTTAAAGCTTGATTTGGGGTAGATGAACTGTGCAACTGCACAAGTGCGTTGGTCCATTGTCCAACTTTGAGCAAAAATTATCTTTTCATACTACCTTTTTTACCAAAGCCAAATTAACGTTTGAAACTAGATTAGATTTGATCAGTATTTCTAAAACTTCATATAAAAAACCAGTTGAGTTAGACTATGAAGTTCGAACTAATTTTAATTAGCAGTGCAAAATATTTCAGTAAAAAACGAAAAACATTTGTGACTTCCAACAGATAATAAAGTCGTGTGGTAAAATAGTTTTAGTACCAAAAAGAAAATAATGAGGGCTCATTAATTACAAAAAGAAAATAATATGATAGCTTCACATATTAATTACAAAATGCCAACTCATTCAAATATGCAAATAAAGTTGCTTAACTCCCCTATTGCGAGCCTTATTATATCATGAGTGTGTTTGGATATACAGTTTATTTAAACACTTATACAATAATTTTTTTTTTAAATAAACTAAAAACAACATATTTTCATAAACTTCTCTAGCAAGCTTATGAAAATAACCTAAAAAGAGCTTATGAAAAAATCATAAACTATTTTAACAAACTATTCGCTTAGGTTTATTATCATAAGCTATTTTCATACGCTCTCTATAAACTCTTCCAAACACACCCCATATCACCACTTTTTACTACTTTAAGCAATTTTTCACTCCAGTGATACAACTCTAAAAAGTTCATTATATGGATCTTCTCTAGTTTATTTATTTCTTTTCTATGATTTTTTTATTTTGGTTATTATATAAGAAAAAGTTGGTTATAGAAACAATTGTCCTTACATGTAAATATCATCATCAGATCATTTTACTCCAATTGTGCAACACAGCAACAACCACTAATTAAGCAACTCTCATTTATAATTAAAAAGGATTGACCCACAACCGAGAAGCCCAATAACTAATGTTTATATGCTTAACAGAACAGAGCGTACATGATAAAACCTGGCAAGTAATGCTTTCATTTCATTGATAAATATGATTCAGGACTGTGAAATGTTATGACGGAGTGCCGAGATGCAACACTGTGAACGGATCATGACCATCACCGAAGTGATAATTTCATTGAGCATCACTGAAGATGCATAACTCTGAGGAAATTATCACCAGCCACATCCTGGTATGAGACATCCGCATATCCCGAAATGTCAATGCAAAGTAGAGATCCATACCGTCAAAATTATATAAAGTATTCACCGGTCAAGACTGATGTTAGAATCCTCGTCATAATCTGAGGATACCCTATCCTCAAACAACAGATTTCAAATATCATAGACAATAAACAAATGAAATAGACGTCGTTATGAAAGATGATTATAGACAATTAACGCAAAGCACCATATACCTGCAGGGTTTGGATTCAATAGACATGCCCATTCACCTCAAGATTTCTAAGCTGACAATACAATTTTACACAATTCCTTTTTTTTCTTGGTTGTTTTGGGGAATTGCAGCAATCAAAAGCAAAAAAAAAAGTGTTGAAGGTACCAGAGAGCTGGACCTACTTATGGAAATGATTACAATTGTCCCAACATGAGCACGCATCTACATAAGTACTCCATACCTGGGTATGGAGGCAAAATGTACAAGCACCAGCAGCTCCTCCTTCAACGAAATTATTAGAAGGAACTCATTTTTTCGCAAAAGTTCAAGCATGATCCTCTTGTTTTGCTATTTGCAGCAACCACATTAACCACTTCATTTGCACAATCGTTTAGACCACGTCAAGCCAAGTACTTGAACAAATTTGCATTATCTTTGTCTCTTTCCAAGTAGTCCCGAGAAATCAAATCTTCAATCCGCTTTTTAATTGCCTTGACATCAGGCTGGACAAATACATTCCATATCAACAATTCAGGATTTGAGAGGAAAAAGCACACAGACAAGATTATGTTAGGAAAGAGGTCTAATATGAACCTTAAACATGCGACCCAACTGCTCAACACACTCCATAACTAGCTGTTGGTAGCCCAAAACTTTCCTACTCTTCATAATACGCACAATTGAGGCATCAATGGCATATCTTCTGTCCTTGTCAACATCCTCAATCACTTTTTTCTTCTCATCGACAGGAGGAAGAGGAATCTGCAAAAATGCATCACAATTCCACTCAAAAGTCAGTAAATTAAACAGAGATTAATAGGGGCAAACAAATAGAAAAAGGGTAGAGATTAAAATATGTTGTAAGATCATACCTTGATCCTCCTCATTTTGTCAGTAAATTTTGAATTAAATTCAAAATAATCAGTAGCAGATATTGTTTTTGTGTTTGGCTCCTTGTTAAGAATCTTGTACTTGGCGCATGACAAGGAGTGGAGCAGTCTAATAACATCATCATCCGATAAGTTTAACTGAGTCATTATCTCTGAATAACTCAGTCTGTCTGAGGAATTAAAAAGCAGCAATGCTGAAGCCTATAGAAAAATGAGACAACAATGGATCAGCAGAAAGAAATCCATACAATAATCCATGGACATCACGAAAGTGAAAAATGAATGTGAGGAAATAGCAGACACATTTTTACACATAAGAAGCATAGTGTAAGTAATATGACCTGGTAGGTTGTAACAATCAGCTCCACAGTTTTTGGTTCAAATTTCCCACTTATATTACAGGTACCCAAGGAGTAAATCCATGTAAGTTTTCTGTGCTTTGTTTTAGTTTGATAAAATTCCTTGAAAACTTCAACGCACCTAACCTTAAAAAAAAAAAAAAAAAAAAAATGAAGAGAAAGGTGTTAAATGTATACCGAAATCTACATAATCTAGGTTAAGTAGACAGCACCAAGTTCTCATTTGTTTATATGAAGAATATCCAGAATACCATTTCTGCTGGTAGATTGAGATCAAAAGATTTGTAACTAGGCCAGAAGCCAGTAGTCAGAACTGTAACTGTCAAGTCAATTCCAGGGTCTGCATTAGGATTATTGCTTAAATACTCCTCAAAGCTAGTTTGGTTCTCCTTAGCCAGCGTCAAATCTGTAACCTGGTGGAAGCAAAAAGCATTTAAATTTCCTTTTGTCAACCAACCAAAAAAGTTGAATGTAGTATATCAGCCTCCATTTACAAAGGCTTGACAAGACTGACCATTCCTTCCATCTTTGAGGTAAACTGTCCACCGCACTGTTGCTTCAATTTCGTCAAAATACTTCTCTCATGGTCATCATTGGCACTCTTGTCAAAAAGAAGTCTTCGAGCAAGCTTCTTCCTGAAAGCAAAAAAATCAAGAACCCTGTGTTAGTACCCTTTTTCAAAACATCATACACAGACAAAAAAGTGTGATTCTGACATTCAGATATCTCCACACAACTCTCCCAAAGTTTAAGCAGTTAGGTGTAGCCCAAGATTGGTTTTCTATCTCTAACACACCCACCCACGCAAGAGTGCTTCGGTCTTGAAAAGTGGATAATGAACAAGCCTACACTACCTTATGCCAAAATTCAACTAGAGGAATACAGGTAGGTGCCAGGGATTAAACTTCTAAGCTAACCACTTGGTCATAGAGGCTCTAATACCATGTTAAAGACCAACCCTTTCAAAAGCTTAAACTGTTTGGAGAAGGCCCAAAATTGGTATTATATCTCTAAAAATAGGGAAAACAGCTGCTACACGCAATACCAAATTTAATTCTTATGAACAACCAAGAAACAATAGCAGCCAATTATTATGAAATAGTTGACAATAAACTGATAAAACACAAAAAAATTGCTAAAAAAATGAAGATAGAAGCATGAGAGAAGCAATATCAAACCCTTTGTTAGGCCAAAATATCCAACCTAATAATCATCACACAAAATTTCCTCTTCTTTTATTTTACCTATAGAATTCAGCAAATAAGTCTTTATCGCTAATATAAGCTAGCAACTTGACCACCTGCATATAGACAAAAACAAATGCAAAATTCAAAAGTCAAAACCACATGCATCAAGCCTATAGAAGCATATGGAAATGGAACATCAAGAATGATGCAGACTTTTTCAAGAGTTTCTTCAATTGCTTCATCACTCAATTTTTCACTTCCTCCTTTCTTAAGAATGTTATCACAAAAAGTGGCAAGCAGTTCTGCACTTGAGCTTCCAGCAACACCCTTGTTGCAGAAGACCTCAAAAGCTTCCTTAAGAGCCTATATGATCAAAACTATCAGTTTTACACACACATATCAGTCCAACATAACAATTGTAAAGCTACTATCTATCAAAACCTTGTGGAAAAGAGTATGATTCTGGAAACAGTTGTTCACATAAGCCAGGTACTTGTCATGCAGCTCAATCACCTTCCGAACAAAAACCTGAAGAAAAGAGACCAATTTCAGGTTCAAAAATGAAAAAATTGCATTTAAATTGATCAAACTTAAAAATTTTATAATCACCTGCTCCTGCAGACCAACAATATCCTTTTTATCTGCCTGTAGACATTTTCATTTAAAAGAATAAGAAAGCAAAGTTAATTGTAAATACAAAATGCTCCAAAAGTATGACATCATAACAACTTGATCAGTAAAAAATTGCAAACTGCACATAAGATGAAGCAATTAATACATCAGTTTGTCAGGAAAGCAACTTCAAAATCATGTCCCACTACCATACATCGAAGAGAGCCATTTTCATGGCATTGTACTTGAATAGAAAAGGTAACATAGATCCAAGTTTTTTTTGGGGGATAAAAGAGACCCAAGTTGGGCGTTATGGTACTGAATGTTGGGAGGTAAAAATCTAACGAGCATAAGCTCATTGTCGCAGAGATGACGATGTTATGTCGGATGAGTGGCCATACATGCCTAAATACGATTAGAAATGAATGCATTAGAGAGAAAGTAGGGTTAGCACCTATTGTGGAAAATATGGTAGAATTTCAACTTCATATAGTTTGGTGACTTGGTCATGTGAGGAGAAGACCTTTAGAAGCCCCCATAAGAGGAGTATATCAGATGGAGGATAGCCTAATGGTTAAAGGTAGAGGGAGGTCAAGAAAAAATATAGGTGAAACCATTAAAAAGGATAGATTTAAATGGAATTTCTGAAGACATGGTTTATGATAGGACACAATGACGTCATTTAATCCACATAGTTGACCCCACCTAGTGGGAAAAGACTTTGTTGTTGTTGATAAAAGAGATCCAAGGTTGAAAATTATCAGTTAATCTCCCTAATTTGTTTTGTAAAGTCAACCACTAACAAAACAATTTTGGACGGACGACTCAATATTAAGATTATTCAGTGAAAACTAAGCATAGTAGGGAATATTAATCTTTCCGCAAGTATTGCAACAGAGAAAATAAACCTCCCAACCAGGAATAAGAAAAACTAAAGAATAACTAATTCAGGGATAGACCTTTTTGTTACTAGCTGCATCTTCAGCCTGCTTCACCAATGCCATACCTTCAGTGGTAACATGCTGGGAAAAGGGAAAAGGGAAAGCATCTGATAAGTAAGCAAGAAAGAAAGGAGAAAAACACAAGCCCCAATTTTAACTGACATATATAAAGGGCGGAAAACATAATGATAGGTTGAATGCCACCAACCTGCTTAAATATACTGGAAACAGGATCCAAGCCTCGAGGTATTTTAGAAAATAGCCTGAACATCCTTGACAAATCTTCAATCTACGCATTTAAAAGGAAAACATGAAAACACTAAATTCATGGTTTAAACACTTGTAACTTATAAGCATTGTTATCAGAATCGCATGAATCCCGACTTGATGCGAAGAGATGCAGAGAAATAAATCGCAGTGTGTTTCCTTGCTGCACCAGAATCATACCTTGTCTGCCATGAATCGCAAAAGAATCGGTTGAATCACTGTTGAGATGTATCGTGCAATTTGTGCACAGCAGGGTCGTGCAGTAAACTAGGTCAGATCCATGGCGACCCGTGGAAACCCTTTTATAGCATTTTTGTGCGGGTTTTTTTAATAAAATATTGTTAAATAGATTAAATATATCTATATAGATATAAAATATTATATAGATATACTATTAACTATATATATGTGTACCTATAGAAATATAAAAATAGATTAAATAGATTATTTATTATATTATTCATTTATTCATTTGTTATTCATTTTTGTTTTGTTTTTTGAACTTTATTTATTATTAGTTAATATTAATAAACTTTTAAATTAATATTAACATATTAATAAAATAAAATATTTTAATAAAAATGTATTCTATTAAAAAATAGAAATAAAGACTTGAAAATATTATTTAGAACAAAAAGGAATAAAAAACAACTGGGAAGGGGGAAAGTGACGAAATTGACTTTCCCTTATGATTTCAGGCTCTTTTATTTAGTTTATAAACTCCAAAATTGGTATAATCCACTGCCACTTCATGTTTTGGCCATATCCACAAATACTTATATTGGGCTTTGTGTTGTGTCCTCTCAAAAACTATTTTGAAGTTTCTATTTTAGTTTATTGGTTATTTAATAAGTTATTTGACTTTAAAATACTAATATCTATTGTTTCTTTAAGTGAAAATAAAATTTTATGTTTTTTTTTTTATTATTGGTTATGTATCTTATGATTCATGATTCGATTCACGATTCAGAAAATAGGTCTTCCGAGTTCCGACTCACCATACGAATCTCGATATGATAACCATGCTTGTAAGCATAATAAGTAAGATGAATTTTATGAGTACCTTGTCATCCCTAAGTAATGCATGACATCCAGAGTGCTCTTTCTCAAGGAGTTGGTTTGCATACACAGATAACAGCTCATGTTGAACTTTCTAAAAGAGAAATTTTCCAGAAGAACAAAAGAAAACAAGGGAAAATCTCAGAAACTATAAAATTAGACCAAAAGAAATCAATGATAACCATTAACAATTTTTGCATTTCAGTTGCCTAGCAATAATCCACTCAATATGGTAGAAGACCGAATACTTGAAATAGTATCACAAAGTCAACAGCAAACCTCTAATAACTTTGGCTCACTACTAGAGTGCAAGTAATGAGCAACCCTATCTTTCTCCCGTTTTAAGCACTCCTCAGCCTGTAATAAAAGACACAAGAACAAATAGAGGCCAGGCAGTAAGGTAAATGAAGAAACCAAGTTAAGGTAAGAACAAGTGAGAAACCACACCTTAAGCATATAATCAGGACAAGAATCTTCTAGGATCCAATTTGAAGCCTTTCGAGAATAATAAGCAGAAGTATCTTTGAGCATAGCAGCTTCAAAATCATTCTCATAATGATCCATTTGCCCCATTCCAATTTCAACAAATATATCTAATACGTTCTTTAATAGAGCTCGATCAATCTGCTCCCCCTCACGTTCTTGATCAATCTTTGAAGAAAAAAAAACGATTAGTTAATTGATCTAAGTTTGTAAACATTGAAAATCTAGCATAATAAGGAAGAAAAACATACAAGAGAAATAACTGCATCTCTCACTTTCCCGTTTAGTTCCTTGTAAACCTGTAAATAACAAAACCCATAAATTTATTTTGTAATGAAGCAGCATAAAAATAAAAAGGCAATAATAGGAAAGCCATCTAATTAGCAGTAGCACTACAAAGATTGTCTTTATTTATAACATAGTCAAAAATAGCTAATAGAAAGTATTAACATAGCATAATGTAAGGTTAAAAATAACATTACCAAATCACGGAAGCAAGTCAACCCAACTTCATTAAGGGCTGGAAGTGACCTCCGAGCAATAAAGTAGCGATCCAAATAGTGAAAGAAACGAGAAAGCCACCTAACCATAATTTTGTGGTTTGCCCACCTCTTCACAAGTTCCCTCAACATAAACTCATCATGCTTCTCTCTCAATGAAGGTAATACCTGAACACACACACCCCAAAAAAAAAAAAGTATTTTATTAGGAGATAAGTTGGAAACAAATCAATACCAGATACAAGCATCAAAATAATTGAAACCGAATGGGCAATATAAATAGGACTTAATAATGATGCAGCATCCGTGAAAAGGTATTTTACCCTATCAATCAATCATTCATTGCCAAATCATTAAAAATATTTGACTCTTATAATAACTATCTTAAAAGTCACACATGTAATGATGTATTACTGGTTGATAGTATATACACTTTAGATTGATATTGCATGAAAAATAAACTTATACAAATATTTTATAATTAAATAGTATCAGATAAGTCACATGACACCCACCCACCTAGAAAAGAAACAAAAACATCATAAAATATGTCATCTATCTTAATGAAAGAAGAGTACATCATAAGACAAAGGACCAAACAAACTCTGAGAAAACCTCCAGCCATATTGGTAATGACTTAAAAAGATAAGCATAAGGACTCCAAATAAAAACATTTTCAGAGAGAGATAGAGTGAGAGGTCAAACATGATACAATCATAGGCAGCAACAACACTAGCACCACTTTGTAGAATTGGTGATACCATGGAGTAGACTTAAATGGTAAGCCATTTGGATCTATGGTACAGCACGAAAACATTGCCTTATTTTCTATACTTGATGCAAAAAATCGTATAATCTCAATACATATTCTAAAAAAGTTTAAAATGTTCAATATGCCTAATAAAATTAAATGATTAAAACACAAAAGACTTGGGAGTCTATTTGGAAAAGGGGGTAACAAGGAGGGAAAGGGGAAAGGATAGAAAGGAAATAATTTTCCTTTCGCTTTCTATTCCCCTCCAAAATTAGGGATAATAGCTTTGCTTTATATCAAAAACTTGGCATTTACTATTTTACTCCCATACATTGAGTTAGGTTAAAAAATATTGTAAGGGTAAGATTATATTAAATTTTTGCCAATTACAACCCTTTACCTTCCTCTTTCTTCCCTCATTGATCAGCCAAACATGGGGAAAGCAGCTTTTTTTCCATTCCATCTCTTCCTTTTCCATTTTATCCCGTCCTGTCCCTTTATATTACATCCCATCTCTCTAAAACTTCCTAACATAGCCTCACAGTATAAGGAATTCCTCTTAAACAAGTAATTATTTAATGGTGTCGAAATTAAGAAGCGATATCATATCCTTAATCATGTTATCATCTATTTTCTTCTTCATGATGCTTTTATTCGTCTACTCAGTCTAATACAGATCCTCCGTGACTGTGGATATGCCCACTGCAGCACCGCTGCTGCCACCTACCACTTGTTGTTCATACCTCAGCAGATGCCGCTTCAATGGATGCCTATCACTCTTAGTTTATTTCCATCCATTGTCTGACTAAGATACATGATTTGTGTCGCTGCTGCTGCTGCCATGGTACATCCTTCACCTCCAGAAAATGGTTGCACCGGTAGTGTTTATTTGTCACCCAGTGTGCTTCAGTCACCGTGTCTTTCCTTACTAAAAATTATGATAAGCTGGTTGCATTTGGGATAAATCGTTCCAAAACATTATTTGAGCGGGAGAGATGCATGAATTAGGTACACTGATCAAACCACTGTTTTTTCTTTAACTTGTTTTGGATCTTTTAGCTACCTCACCTTATAAGAACTACATGCCTAAAAAGAAAAAAAAGAAAAAAAAAGAAAAAGATTCGTCCAACATATATGATCGGTACATTTCCAATTATCCCTGGAGTGTTGGATAAATACTAAACCAATTAAGTTAAGTTTAAGCAACCTCTTCCAATATGAATACTATATATAGAGCCAACATTATTAGATATGATACTTCTAGTGTAATCAAATATTTAGCTTTGTAAGCAAGCACCAAAAAGTAATGACCAAATGTAATTTCAAGTTCATTCAAACAATTAGCCATATGACACCGAAATGAAGAAGTTAAACTCACGGTTGATATGATGTACTCTTCAAATGACTCCCTGTACTTTTCATATAGTTGTTGGGAATAGTCATGAGGGGGCTTTTGAGTGCACATATTGTAGATGGTCCTGCATGAAAGGAAATATACAATGAATGAACTCGACTAAATTGAAATTAAACATAAATAAACAAGCAAGAGATGGCATACGTGTATAGCATCATATAGTCCTCAGAGCTGAACTGAGACTCAGGGAGGCCTTCTAGAATGTTCTTGAGCTTTGTGATGCCCTTGTGCATAAAATCCCATCCTTGTTCCAGGTCGATAGTCTTGCGCTCACTCATTGACATGAAGGCAAGATGCCAAAATCTGCAAACGAGATCGATTTCAAAATCAGTACCAAACGGTGAATGCAAGCAACATTTCGAATTTTAAAATTGGCAAGGAAACGAGGTGAAAAGGGTTCATCGGCGAGATGGGGAAAGAAGAGAAGAGCGAGATCGGGGAAGAAGATTGGAAGAAAAAGCAAACCTTAGGAGGGAGGGAGAGAGAGGGTGAAATCGGCCAGGTGGAGAGAAAGAAAAGCGAACCCTAGAAAAGTTATTGGGATAGGAGGTGAAGGAGAAGATTGGAGGGAGAGGGGAAGACGATGGTCCAGAAGGACCAAGAACAACAACAATAACAGGGATGTGATGAAAAAATGAACACCCAAACCAAAAATTTAAAATAAATAAATAAATAAATCCATCCTCCTGCACCAAAAATTCGCTCTGCTTCCTTTATTTATTGCGTGAAATATTTCTTGTTATAAACTTAAAAGATATTTATGTGTATATCAGCTTAAAAACCAACGTGTACTAGATCTGAGTTGCAACCGAGTCCGTCCTCTTAACCAACGGATTAGAAATTCGATCTTTATCACTTAGGTTATATTTGAATCGGAGGACATGATGAAATGGAGTGGAATAACATAGAATAGGATGGACGTAATAAAATGAAATAAAAGTTTTATTTGATCGTATAGATATTTTATGATAAAATAAAACAAAGTTCATATTCTATTATTTGAAAAGTAGGTAGAATGAAATGAGTTATAATATTTATATTTCTATTTTATTCTTATTTTAAAAACATTAATATTAATATTTTATTTATTATGCCTTTAATAAAAATAAGATACTTTTTTTACGAGCATTCTAATAATGATGAAAGAATACTCCGAAACTCTTTAAAAAAAATATTCATGGTTAAAAGGTCGAACTTCCATCCCCCCTGTTCCTACTGTATAGGGATGATAATAGATATTTTATTAAATGAATATCTCCAAAAATTATTCTTGATGAATAGGATAATTATTTACATAATGGATACGGAGACGGGGACAGATAATTATCCACAATATTTGATGGATATGGATGCGGGTACGGATATCTTAATAACCACCCCATCCCATATCAGCATATCTATATATTAATATTTAAATTATTATTATTATTATTATTATTATTATTATTATTATTATATATATATAACAATTAATATATTAAATTAAAAAAATTGAAATGAAAGTTCGATTATTACTACTTTCTTATTCTTCCCGAGTCCCTATTCCTAGCATCGTTTTGTCCGTTCACCACTTCATCATAACTTTCTTCTTCCTATTTTTACTATTTAATTAAAATATTTGTTGTTTGTTTAAGAACATATTAGAATAGTATGCCTTGTTATTTACTATCATGATATTTTAGCCTTTAAAAATGCTCTTTTTTTATTTATTGATTTTTCATAGTTAATTAAAGTGCGGGTATGGATACCTAGGTACCCAGCGGGTAAAGGTACGGGTACTTAAGTTGTTACCCACGTGGGTAAGGGTCAGAGTACGGGTATTTTTTTAAAACACGGGTATGAGGACGTGTACTATAGTATCCTATCCATACCCTATCCATTGCGATCCCTACTACCGTAAGGTTCAATAAATAATTTCGATTTAATGAATATTTTGGTTCCT
The DNA here is from genome assembly GCA_039655645.1 of Ammopiptanthus mongolicus. NCBI lineage: Eukaryota > Viridiplantae > Streptophyta > Magnoliopsida > Fabales > Fabaceae > Ammopiptanthus > Ammopiptanthus mongolicus. The sequence continues at coordinate 77,291,910 of CM077350.1, read as the reverse complement.
GCAAATATGATGAGATTTGGTTTTATTCCCTCCAAAATTTTTCTTAGGTTCTGGTGAAATTCGTTTCTGCTGTTAGGGTACCTCCGTTAAGTGATGACATGACAGTCTATCAAGTCATTAGTAAATTCCACACAAAAATTTAAACTAGTTTTTGGTCCTTACAAAGTTCATCAATTTTGGTTTTAGTCCTTGAAAAAAAATCTTAGAAATTTGTCCCTGTAATCTTAATTTTTTTGTAAATAGTCCATACTATTATCTTTCTTTGTTAATTGCTAACGTAACAAACGAAACACCACGTCAGTCTTGTCACATCCAAAAATTGGATGCTCTAACAGTTTCGTTTAATTTGGATACATACACTGAAAGTTATTCGATACAATTTACAAGTTGTTAGAATGCAAAAATCCAACAGTGTTCTAGCTATTACAAGAAAAATTTGTGCATCTAAAATTTCTAATAATTTATCCTGACTTAGATGAGGATGTTAGTTTTAATTCTATTATGGTTTCACTCAATTCGGATAAATATAGAGGAAGATACATATCCCGCAAGATATGGACTATTTAAAAAAAAAAATTGAGTTTACAAGGACGAAATTCTAAGAAATTATTTTGCAGAGACTAAAACCAAAATTGGTGAACTTTGCGGGACCAAAAACTTATTTAAAATTTTTTATGAAATTAAAAATTAATATTTTTATACACGTGATATTAATAATGTGGTACTTCATCTATCACGTTATTACTTAATAAATGTACCCTAACGAAAAGGGTGAATTTTAGAATTTTAAAACATTTACCAACCAAAACTTAAAAAAAAAATTAGTGGAACTAAAATCAAATATTATCCAATATACCCGATGAAAATATTCATTAAACCGGCGGTTTTTCTCGAAGTAGGTATTATCTATGTGATGTTGCTCTGCTTTGGAGCGCTCGTTGATATATTCAAGAAGCAAAATACATTTAAAAAAAATTCTGCAAGCATTTATGGTTCTGCTCCATTAGTTACTTTCTAATAGTATGATCATCTAGTACATGCACAGTATAATTGTAAAATTTCTAACTACAGCACAACAATGCCTAAAAAGTGTCGACGATTACATATTATGAAAACAACTATTGACATTATAAAAAGAGTTATACTATTTGAATGTCAAATTTTGAATATCATATAAGATATTATATATATTTATTTTTATTTTTCAATTATTTTTTATTTTTTATTTTTTTTATATACACATTTTTTAATAATATATCAAAAGACACACCATAGGTGTTCAAAAAAACATTTCCGTTGCAAAAATAAGCCTAAAGAATGAGCGTAAGTAATCGGTGGTGGAGGAGACGATATTTGCTGCAATATTTTGAAAGCAGCGATGCAGGTTAAAATGAAAGAAAAGAGAAGTGAAAGATATATTGGAGTAAGGATAAAATGGTAACTGGATAATTTTATTAAATATGAATTTCCATCCCATTCCCCCATATTAGGAGGGAAGCAAAATGAAGGTAAATGATGGAATAGGAAAGAATAGGTTCCATTGCATTTCACCCTCTTTTAAATTATCCAAACAATGAAACATTATATCATTTCCTTTCATTCCTCTTAATTCCATTCCCTTTCATCAATCCAAACATATCCTTATGTAAGTAAAAAATCTGATTAAAAGAATTCAATCCTTTAATATCGTTCAGTATCTCGTGAGATTAGTCTCTACATTTATATATAGAATATCATAGAAAAAAATATATCAGCTAAAACATAAATTTATTAATTACTAGTTTTTTGAGTAAAATGTTTTAAATAGTCGTGATTACTGTGTGGGAGTTGGGATCATTATTCTCAATTAAAAAATAAAATAAATGATAATTTGAGTTAGAGTTTTGTTATATATCATTCTATTATTAAATATTGATCTTAAATGTGACATTGATTTTGAATTTGGTTTCTATATGTGAATTTTTTTAAAACAATCCTATATGTATAGTTATTTTTAATTTAGTCCTCGTGCTTTATTGGTGTTAATGTCATTTGTTGAAGTTAAAGTATAAAGACCAAATTTAAAATAATTATCGCGTATAAGTACCAAATTCAAAATTATTATCACATATGGGGACCAAAAAATTTTGAATTTGGTCCCTACATAAGACGCTCATTTTGAATTTTGTCCTTATAATTTAACTCCAACAAAAAAATTTATAACATCAATAAACGATAACAACAAAATTAAAAATGATTGTACATATAAGGACCGATTTCAAAAGTTTTCACGTATGTCACATATAACGATCGAATGATTAGTTTAACCTCTTCCTTATAATAATAAGAGTGAAGATCCAAATTGATCCCTCAAAAATTTTGGGGACCCACTTTTAATCTCTGAAAAATAAATTAATCATTTAGAGTGTGTTTAGGAAAGCTGAAAAAAATAGATTATGTTGATAATCGATTATATCAAGAATTGATTATTGTAATCAGGGATGGATTCAAAAATTTTGGTTAATGGGAGCAAAAAATAATCTATAAATATTTTTGCTGAAGAAAAATATTATAAATATGTATAGGCGATAAAAAAACTGATATTAAATAGACAAGATATGATGTGGTTCGGTTTCAAAGTGAAACATACATCAATATGTTAGAAATAAGAAGCAATTCATCAAATAAAATATGATAGATTACAAAAGTAATTTTTGCTCTTATCAAAAGTTAGGTAATAAGTTAACATGTGGGGGCAAAATCAAATTTATTAAATACTCTAATTTAAAAAAAAATTGCCTAGTGGGGGCAATTGCCCCTATTTCATTAGGTGTAGATCCGTCCCTGATTGTAATAATTGATTATAATCAAATCTGTTTTTGTTTAGGTATATTTGCTGAAAATCGATTTTAAGATAATCTATTTCGTTTGGATGGTGCAAAAAAAATCACTTTTACATATTAATTTACGAAAAAGGGTATGAAGTAATTTTTTTATTAATAATAATAATAATAATAATAATAATAATAATATTTGATGTTTTTTATTATATTTCTTTGGGGGAAAGATAAAAGTGGAAAACATTTTTTAGATTAGAAAATAATCTAATCCAAAACAATCTAATAGTCGTACTCTAGTAATGGAAAAAAATGAAGATTTTTTTCCGAAAAAAAAGTTTTTTCATACATTTAATAAAAATGTCAAACATGTAAGATTATTTTAAAAATAATTTTTTGATCTTAAAACAGCTTACATAAATAAAATTCAGCGGTCCCAAACAAGCACTTAGTTCCTCAAGTTTATAATTACGGGAAACTTTAGTCCCTCGGTCATGTTCCAACATCCATTTACTTGCCTACATGTCTTATTAACCATCATAGCTGACTCGTTAGTGGTTCTGCATGGCCTATAACAAATTTCCTTTATAGAAAATGAATAAAAAAATATAAAACGTGCACAATTTTAAAACTCATATACTTGTAAATTATGCACTTTTTTTCGCTTTTATTCATTTTTTAGGGCGAAAATTCGTCATAGGTCACACAGGACTACTAACGTGCCAAGTAGAATGGTTAATGGGACACGTAAGCAAGTAAATAGACGTAGAAACTAAATCTAGGGACTTATGTGTCACACGTTTGTAATATTGAGAAACTAAGTAGGTAATTTATATTTTTCACGAGCTAAAAGGAGGTCATTAAACTTTTCAGTAACCGATTTGGGTTTTCACTTTAATAATAAATAGGTTAAACTAATCATTTGGCCTCTATACATGACAGTGATTTTGAATTTGGTCATTGTATGTAAAATTTTTGAAATTGTTTCCTATATATACAATTATTTTTAATTTGGTCTTTGTCGTTTATTGGTATTATAACGTCGTTTGTTGGAGTTAAAATATAAAGTTCAAATTCAAAATGATTAACACATATGTGGACCAAATTCAAAACGAGATTACACATATAAGGATAAAAAAAAATTGAATTCGGTATTTACATGTGATGATCATTATGAATTTGATCCTTATATTTTAACTCCAACAAACGACATTATAACACCAATAAGTAGCGATGAACAAATTAAAAATAATTGTACATATAAGGACCGATTTCAAAAAAATTCACATATAAGGATCAAATTCAAAATCAATACTGTCACGTATAAGAATCAATGATTAGTTTATAAAAAACATTAAAAAAGGTAAATACATCAAATATCTCGAGAATATAAAAAGCAATCAATATTTTTATTATATTGTAATTAAGAGGATTAATAGGAGGATCTTGTATGAAGATTTAATTATAATTATTCTTTAAGTTAAACTTAGTATGTGTTAGGTAGATATTAATTATGGGGAGAATAAACTTCTTACAACAAAAAACGTTTTCTTTTCGGGAAATGCTAAAAAGGCAAAGTTTAATGGTTATGTAATTAATCTATTGTGAGGTGAATTTTTTTAAGGGTGTTTATATCCTAACCGATCCAAAAAAACCGCAATTGATTTAATAAAACTGAAAATCGAACAAAACAGATGTCTATTGGATTTTTTATTTTGTTTTGTGAGAAATGATCAGATCATATCGGATTTTGGATTCTTTTTTTTTTTAACCGAACCAAATCGCATATATAAAATTTGATATATATTTATTCTATTTTTTTGCATTATTCATTTTTTTTGTTGATTTTTTTTCTAATAATACTTACTAGTTTGATTTAACATAATTTTTTATTATTTTTTTGACATTTCAAACATAAAAATAAAGTTGTTCTAGAACTAGATAATGGTGATATTTATTTATTTTAGACATATTTTATGAAATGTTATTGCATGAATGTATCAACAAGTATGTGCAAGTTTAAGATTTTGTTCAATTTACCTTATAATCTTAATTCTTTGATGTAATATAAATATGTAATGATGTGTCAGTTAAAACTGAATTAACTGATCCAATCCAAACCGCATTTAATTGAATCAGATTTTTTTAAGGAAGCCCTCCAAACCAAATCGAATCATATGTTGTTTTAATTTTTAGATCAGATGACTTTTTGCTTCAAAATCGATTAAAACTAATTTGCCAACACCCCTCAAAGTTTTAGCTTTTTTATAAAACATTTTCATTTCTTAATTTCTTAACTAGGGAGGACACTAATTATCAAGGCCGTTTCTTTTATAACTAGTCAGAACAAAAGTTGTTACCCAAAAACCATTGCATAAAAATATTTTTTCAATAAGCTCCAATTTTGAGGATTAAAAATTATAGTTGAAACAAATTATTTCATCTTATTTGAAACGTTTGGGATTTAAATACCATTTTATCCTTAAACAAATAATTTTTTCTTGTCACTTCTGGTCATTTAATACATAAAATCACTTTTTATAACATCTAAATAAAATATATTATATTAAAATTATATTTCAACAAATATATTCAAATATAAAATTTATTTTATTATAATAAATCGTAACAAAAAGTTATAATCAATTATAAGGCTTGGGATAATTAATAGTATTATTATTTATAAAGTTATAAAATCATTATAAAAATATATAATTAAAATGTTGATTTCGTAGTAAAATATAGGTAATAAATGATATTTTTATTTATTTTATTACAGAATCATATAAAGCTTTCACTCTATTATAGAATTTTTATTTATGAAATTATTGAAAATATATTAAAACAATTTCATGGTAAATATATTTACTAAATTAGTTTTCAATTAATTTTATTATAGATTCATATAAATTTTTAGATCACGGGTGTAAGCATGTATTTGTAAAAATTTTATTTATAAAATTATCGAAGATATATTTCAAAACCTTTTCGTAAATAAATAAATTTTGTTTTATATATTTTTTATTCTGTAGTGTAACGCAGATATTAAAACATTTAAATAATATTAAATCATACATATATCAGAATAAATAATTTCAAAAAAATATATTTAATGTAGATGGTTTTGGGAAATTAAACTCAATGTCAAAAAGCCTCTCATGATTTATACATACTTTGGGCATATACACTATACCTGATAAACTAACATTTTTCCGATGAGAAAAAGAAAAAAAAAACTTAAAAAAGAAAGTGGTCAAAATATATATATGTGTAGGATCTTTTTTTATAGAAATCACACTATCTCTCGCGCACAACAGCAACAAGTAATTCCGTCAAAAAACTAGAGTACATTTAAAGGTTGTGTTCTCTCAACAGATGTTTTCCCATAAATACTAGCTATGGATAATGGGTGGGAATATGTCAAATCGCTTGTCAGGGGCTTATGACCTAACTTATTTAAGGCCTAATTTGATCTAGTCTATTTAATAAAAAAGTCTAGTCAAGGTTTTTTTTAAAAAACTTAAATAGTTAAAGAGGTCAGACTAAAACTTTCTAAAAAGCCTATTAGGCCTATTCAACACAAACACATATATAATATATAATACTATAATATATTATTTATAATATTTATAACATTTGAAAGCAAATGTTTATTAGCTCATTTAAATATAGAGGTCTACTTGCATATTTATTTGTAAAGGCCTAACGACCTATTTATCAGTATAAAGCCTACCAACCTCTTCATCATTAGAGGCTTACAAGCCTATTTACAAGTGAAGACCTATGATCTATTTATAGTTGGAGGTATATATTAAAGGTCATGTTAAAAATTAGGCTTTTAAATAGGTTTCCAGGCCACATCAGCTTTAAAGTAAGCCAGATCAGATCTTGAAAATTGGCCTATATCAGACTAATAGACCAGACTTAGGCCTAGAGATTGAAACACAGGTCAGGCTCAGGTCTGTCAGGACTTAACTCGGCCTAGTCTATTCCCATCCCTAACACCAACCAAGGATCCAATTCTTGATCACATGCTTAAGGTAATTGAGTACTCGTCACTCGTGCCACACCATATTGATTGTGTTGTATTGAAGTAAATTAGCATTTGGTAGCATATATATTGCTCACAAAATTTGTATAATTAAGATAATAATAATACATCGCTTCGATAAAAAAAGAAAGGCTATATTATAATTTTCGTCTCTCAAGTTTTTCAGTTCGATAAAAATGGTCTTTCAAATTTTTTTTGGCAAATTTAGTTATCCTAAAATTCAAATGTTGCTAATTTGATCCTCATATTTTTTAATTGCACTTTTGGTCCCCAAAATTGTGGATTTTTTGCATTTTTAATCTCAAAATCATGGATTTTGGGAAAATAGACGTCCAAAAGTACAATTAAAAAGATATGGGGATCAAATTTGCAACATTTAAATTTTACGAAAACTAAATTTGCCAAAAAAAAAATTAGAGGATCATTTTTATCGAACTGAAAAATTTGGGAGACGAAAATTACAATTTAACCAAAATAAAATAATACATCCTTAATTTTGGAAGTAAATCAAATGCCTTATTTAAAAATCAGTACCGCTATATGGTACGAAGCTTTTTACCATACGAATTGACGAATGAGCTAGCACGAGGGATTTATAATTTTTTTGGTTTTAATAAAATTATTATTAAAATATAACATTAAATAAAAAACAAAAAAATAAACAGAAAGTAGTGCGCCGCCTCCATCCTCTGTTTGGTGGTTTTCATCCTCTATTAAAAAGTTGATTATCACATCCTTTGTTTAGAGTCTCGTCCAAATCTGTCCTCTTTTCGGCGTTTCCTCTTTATAAAGAGAGCACTACATTGAATTTTCAAGCAAAAAAGAGGAAGTTGAAGAATTGAAAGTTGTCCAACTATCTATAACACTAGGATTCTCTGTAATGACAGGTTTGTTGATACCATCTCCAATAAACAATAATTCTTCTTTTGTTTGGGAACAATGACATATTCCTCGTAGTAGTATCCTTCTCTGGCATAGATAAGGAATTAGTCATCTACTGGCTTTGAGTTATTGGGTGGGTGCAGCAGCAATAGCTAGCATCTCCTATGAAAGTGAAGTCGTATATCTCATCAAGGCTCACAATTGCAAAGTTATATGCTTCCTTTTGATCTGCATCACCGATTCATGTTGATGGCAACCAATAGAGGAGGACGGTACGGTAAAGTCAGCAACACTAGCCGCAGAGAAGGAAGATAATTGAGCTCTATCTCCTCCCAAAACCAGTTTTCTATAACCCTTTTCAAATATAAAAAATAATTACACCACACTCTCAAGCTACTGGATCTAAGGTGCCTAATGTTTCCTTTTGCACCTAGCTGAACAATAACATGTTAAGATAATATTCAAATGCCCCCTTGTTTTGGAGTGAAGTCATCCATCCGCAATGTTAAAGGTCTTGCGAATTTCCTCTGGAGTGTTGCCTATCATCATGCCTGCTATGTTATTGCTTGCCAGATCCAGCAGACTCTTGATGTTCAAGTAGTTTGCAGACAGAACAAGATCAAACAGAGTTTCCTGGTCAACCTCCAGAGGAATGCTATCAGTATCACCAACTGGATTGGTCTTAATAGCGTCCTCGATTGTTTCTTTCTGACATAAGTGCCACGGCATAGTCAACTTCAAACACGTCACCATTAGAGCTTATCAAGTTTATTTTCTTTGATGAAGAAATGATTGGACTATCATGCAATTTCTCTTCCTGCAACCAACAGTAACCCCCTTAACACAGGCTAAATTTCTAATTGGATGCATAATTAGGTAATTGGGATCTAAACTGCACTATAGTTCCTGACATAGTTATGCATATATTCTCTCTCATAGGTTTGCTTTATATAGTAAGCAAAAGGCCTCAAATAATTTCGTGGGTTTAACATTAAACAGGAAAGAAAATGACAAATTCTTTTTAAATTAGTTTTTTGTAATATTTTCAGATAAAAGACAAATTTAGTACAGGACACTACATGAGTCCATTTTGAAAACATGGTGAGGTCCATAATGTCATACAAGGTTCGCATTAATTATTGCCGACACAACTGTTTGATACTTTGGTATATCTTGGTCAATGGTCGAGTTACCCGAGACAAAAGCCTAAAATAGGTGGATGCTTCTTACTTGTGTTCAATTTTAGGAAAATTGTGTAGGATCAATAGACACTTCCAACTCCCAAATGCATGAAGCAACTGATCTAGAAAGAGGACAGTAATCCGAGCATCTGGAAATCAAGTATATATAACTTGGCAAGGCCACTTTATACAGAATTTGACAAAGAAGGAAATTTTCCTAAATTAAGGTACTGCAACTGATAACATGAAACCAAACAGCATTTTTCAAAAGAAACTCATGCTACATAAGCATACAGTGCAGAGCAATAAAAGATCGACCAATCAATTAATGTCATTTTAAATTTACCTTCAATAAATTATGAATTTAACTGAAATCACCATTTTTGTGTTATCCATAAAGGAAGAGCTTGCTATCCAATTTGAAGCCACATCATAGTAGAATTCAGCATTTGGTTTACTCATTCTTTCAACAAAACCTTTTTGCATGGCTTTTTCTTGGGCCATCTCCAATCTCGGAGTAGATAGCCAACGTGTTATTAACCAATGTTCCATCAATTTGTTGTCCTGCACGTTCTCGATTAAGCGATACACCAAGATAAATCGAAATGGCGGTTTCAGATTGATTATGGTAGCATTTTGAAAGACATGTGCATCATATGGAAGTGAATCGGTAAGGAAAATAATTAAATTACTGTCATTCAACTATGTCACAAAATTATAGAAACCAATATTTTTAAAAAATAAAACTCCAATAATGCCATGCTATATAAACCATCCAAAACGAAGATATTGAAGGCTGAAAGTTGACACTGATAACAGCAGAGCCACAGTAAACTCCAAGACGATGAATCAAGTACATACATTTAAAGAGCATACATATGGAAATGGAATAAAGAAAATACCATAGATAATATAGCATCCATTATTTGTTTATTCATCTCATCATATACCTGAAACACATAAATGAAGTGAACTCAGGGAACAAAAACAAAATAACATCAGAAGAGTAATGTTAACTTTTCAAAAGAATCTCCTCAGTTAATTTACCAACCAAGTTATAGAAGGATAAGAAGCTAATTTCTTCTAAGAGAAGGAAAACCCCATCTCGGGATATCATATCTGTCAAGATAATGAAAGAATCTTGAGAGCCAACTAGTCATAATTTTGTGATTTGACCATCTTCTGAGTAGTTCTATCAACAAAAGTTCATCTTTCTTTCCTCGCAACGATGGTAGAACCTAGTTCAAAGAAAACCTTATTAATTTTAATCATGTCAACAATAATGTTCCATGTTTGGCAAAATTCTGATGCATGCGAATAAGTTAACAACTAAGGTTAAGTTAATATCAGAAATTAGACCTACCTTGGAATTAATATATTCTTTAAAAACCTTCTTATACTGGTCATATAGTAGCTTGGAACTTTTACGATGTCGTCAGTTTGTACACAATTCATAAACAGTGCTGCACACGGCATATCCGAGTAAAGACTCAAGGCCATATACCATATATATCAAGGGGGGACTTTTTAAGATTTCAGATTCACTATACAAGTTACCACTTACAAAAATTATTGAATGCTCCCCACTCCAATAAATATATGATCCTAGAGTACACTAAATGCATACTCTGATAGATCTCAATCATTAATCTTAAATTGGTAATTTAAAATTTACGTTAGAATGTTGTTAATGAGTGTCCTTAAAGTATCTATAATAGTACCAACTCATTGAAATTGTTTAACTTCTCTTTTTATGGATCACATCATGTCATATCATCACTTTTTATTTTATACTAATTTAAGTAAAAAGTTTTCACTCTAATGGTGCTACTATACTACAAAAAATTCACCAAAGGGATCTGAGAAGTTACCCTACTTTATATCTACCTTATTTTTCTCTCTTTTTTAAATTTTTTATTGAATTCTTATATAAGTGTCCTTATATGAGAATGCCACGTCTAAAAACTTTTGTGCTAGTTTCTAACACACCTTAAGCATAAGACACGCAGAAGAGTGAGCAGAATTTATATGAGAATTGATATGAAGGAACCCAAGAAAAATTAGTGTAACATACTGAAACAAATTGAAGTCCAACGAGAGCAAGAAGGAAAGAAAAGAAGCAATGAATGAATATAATTATGGAAGGATGGATACCTATAATAGGACATGTAGTCGTCGGCTGTGAAACTTGAGTTGTGAAGCCCTTCTATCTTTATATATAAAAGGAAGGTAGTGGCTGGGGCAATATAGTAACTTCACTTTTGATTTTTAATTTTGTTTTCTTAAATTAAATTTGTTGTGTAATTGCTTTTTCAACTCTTTGGAGGCTTTCTTCTCATATTTATCGAAAAAACTCTTTGGAGACACTGCGGCATGTTGAGTATTTCACCTTCCTAAGGCATGCCTTTGTCCCTTCGTTTTCTTCGCTTGGTATTTTCTTTTAATTATCATGTTGGCACAAGGTACAGTAACATCAGCACTAAAGATTTGGGTGCTACTCTAATAACAATAAAGAATTCAGAAGTTCTAAAATATATATACACACACATTAGTAGTAGATGAATTTGCAAACTTTGCGAGTACTGTACAAATCAATAGGATGAGCTTGCACATGTTAAAATAATAATTATTATATGTTTACTCAAAAACTTTAACTCAAGTGGTATTGTCATATCGAGCTTGCACACGTTGACCATGATAGACCTGAGGTAATTGTTGAATCTGTCTATAATTTAAATTTTCTTCATTAGAAATATTTGTCATGCTTATGTATGCTATGCTATCATTCTTTGTGTATAATAATTCAATAATGTAGATTTCCTCTTAGTGTAGAAGATCCTTATGTATTGAGGTATTTTGACAACAACACACTTTTGAATACACATGGAGAAACCAGAGTTTGAGGTTGTGGGTTTTTTTTTATTGGTGTTGATTCTATGATGGAGTTTGAAAGGATGATAAAAAGACTAAGGTGATTGTTTTTTCTTTTTTTGATTTTTTTTCACTTCATTCTATTTTAGAGATATCCTGAGGTTGATCAAGGGATCATTACAAAGATTATACAAGAAAGACTACTTATTTTTCATCCCAAATACACATGGAGAAACCAGAGTCTGAGGTTGTGGGTTTTTTTTTATTGGTGTTGATTCTATGATAGAGTTTGAAAAGGATGATAAAAAGGACTAAGGTGATTGTTTTTTCTTTTTTTCTTTTTCTGATTTTTTTCACTTCATTCTATTTAGAGATATCCTGAGGTTGATCAAGGGATCATTACAAAGATTATACAAGAAGACTACTTATTCTTCATCCCCTGCATCATAGGTACTTCTTTACTCTACGTTGTGTGATTTCTTGTTTTTTTTCCTCTCATTTTTTTGCTATGAAACCTGTTTCTGGCTATCAATAAAACCAAACAAAATTTCGGACTTGATGTAAGATTTGGATCATTTACATTATATCACATTGACTGGATTCATTGGTTCTGCAAAAGAAGTGAAAAGAAATGGATCTGAAAAAAGCAATATGGACTGTTTGGATTGTATGAGCATTCCTATTGACTGGATCATTTTGACTTGGTGAATCTCAAGCTATTGATCCTTATTGTGCTTCTATATGGACTATTTTTTTTCAAACACCCTTTATTCTTTAATAATAGGTTTATGAGTAAGTCCTTGGTGGTTATTGTTGTTGTATTTTGGTGTCCTGTAAGACTAAGTGAGGCATAGCAATGCAAGCTTGATTCTGATTCCCACATCTGACTTAAGCATATAACTTTTTAATCTTATGGTGGAAAGCTGCTGTTAGAGCATCGAAATCAAAGTCAAATGAAGACTTAGCACAAACAGGTAGTACACAAGAAAATATTATTATAGGTGTGAAGTTGTATGTATATCAAATATTGTTTGTTTCACTATTTTTTTTTCACCCAAAGTGTTGTGTCATTGAGTTTGCTTGGTTTGAATTCCACTATAATATAAGGATCTGTACTCTAGCCCTGTTTGTCACTAATTTAAATGTCAGATCAACAGGTTTTAAAATAAATACTTGCAATTATTAGATTATCTTTTTGCCGCAGTTTGATGCCAGTGATTGTTTATCGACAAAATTCATACTTAAACGCTTGAAGGGTAGCCACCATATAAAATTTTTAAACTTTAAATTATATCAATGTTTTCAAATTAAAAAGTCCGAAACCCAAATCACACTTTAAATTTGTTATTTTCTATCAATTAAAACTAACAATACAAACAAAATTGTGTAAACACATAATACATCCGTGCATCACACGGGTACAAAATCTAGTTTGATTAATAACTCTGTCCACAGCTGTCTGAAGCAAAGGCCATCCTTCCTCAAAACTCTTGTATTTTTCCATCTTGCAATTCATAGACTCTGAATCGGCAGCAGCAAAGAGGAGCTTCAAATAAAGCGGCAACAATAATAAGAATAGATTCAGGGAAAGCGTCAAACGCAAACTCATGGTTCTGAATCATACGGAAGGTGGCAGCAGCAGCAGCAGCTTCTGTCAATTAATTCTTCATAATAATAATAGAAATAAATGTCTTATATATAATTACTCTTAGCCGCCACGTTTGAAAATTCAACACTATGGATGGTAACTTTACTCGCTACATACAGGTTTTTTTAGGTGTAGTATAGATATTAAGTATCCATCACTGTTAATATTGATTAGTCTTCATCGAACAATCTATGATATATTCTCTCATTTCAATTAGATTTTTTTCATACATAAAAATCAGAATTCGAATCCTTAATCACTTTTTTAAGATATCTAAACCTCTTAGTACTCTAATCCATAACATGTTATTACACGCTACATAAAGTTTTAGCCACTTATTCATGGCCCAATGGAGTCTCTATGGAAAATGTTCATCTCATTAGGGTAAAAAACATAGTGTAAGAATATCATTGTCCAGTCTTCATATGCACTTTTTCTTTGCATTTATCTTTTAACAAAAAAATTATTCAGAAACCCAATTTAATTTTTTTTTTAGAATTATAGGAAATGACTTATAAAAGTCTGACACTACAAACAATTAGGAATGAGAATAAGTTAGACCGAGCTAGACCTTGACATAAACAGGCTTGACATGTGTTTCAATCTCAAAACCTGATCTTGACTATTAACCTGATATAGGTCAATTTTTAAGGTCTGACCTGACATATTTCAGAGTTTGGCCTGACCTGGTAGCCTATTTAAATGTCTACTTTTCAGTAAGATCTATAAATATGTCTCGACCTTTAAATAGGTCATATGTTTTCACTTGTAAATGGGCTTGTAAGTCTCCAATGATAAAGAAACTGATAGGACTATACTGATAAATAGGCTACTTTGGCTTTCACAAATAAATATACAAGTAAACTTTTACATTTAAATAGACCAATAAGCTTTTACTTTCAAATATTATAAATAATATATTATATTATCAGGATATATTAAATTATACTTTATATATATATATATTTATTTATTTACTTATATACACATACGAGTGTGTTAAATAGGCCGACCTAATAGGCCTAGTAAGCTTTTTTAAAGCCTTTAGCATGACATTTTTATCTACATAGGTTTTTTTTAAAAACCTTGACCTGACTTTTTTAGTAAATAGACTCAGCAGAGAAAAGCCTTAAATAAGTTAGGCCTAGATATTGACGAGCGGTCTGTCCTATTTTCACCCTTACATACGATACATAATATTCTTGTGAAACTTATAATGCAAAATTATCAAATGTTGAGTTTCCTAATTTTTAAAGGATTTAATTGGTATGCACTATCAGTGTAAAGATTTTTTATACAGTCAACCAATCAGAAATTGCCATATAAGCTAAAATGTTTGACTCTTATCATAACTACATTAAAAGTCACTCATATCATGATTTCTGATTGATTGACAGTGTAAAAAACTTTACACTGACAGTGCATAACAATTAAACTCATTTTTAAAAGCATAAAACCTAGATGTTATTTTACCGGTATTTATGGTGTTGTTTTTCATTTAAAATAGAATATACATGATAGTTGTTTCACATATTATATTTTCATTGATAAGTTTTTTTTTATATGTAAATGTTAATATTTATTAAATTTCTTAAAAATGTTAGTGGCTAGGAGTTGAACCCTATTTTTTCTTATCACTCCCCTCCTTAAATCTTGCATCCAAATCATTGATCCAACCGAATATCCCCGTTTTCATTTGATAAGTTATTACATGACCTCGGCAACCTCAGAAACGATGTGTAAGTTTTGTCCCTCCTAAAAGTTGATTGCATAAGTTATTGCTTGTAGTAACTCTATTATTTATTCCGATAAAATAGGTTGATTGATTTTATACGTTTATTTAATTTTTTACACCGGTTTCATAAGATTTTTTTTTTTTTTTCAAATTGGTCCTACGCGTTTCATTCCGTTTCCATGTTAGTCATTTCCGTCAATTTTGATCTAACGCCGTTGATTTTGAGCTAACGTGACACGATATTAGTACGACACGTGTCTTTTTATTTGACAGTGTTAGGTCGAATTTGATGAAAAGGACTAACGTGAAAACGGAATGAAACGTGTACGATCAATTTGAAAAAAAAAAACTTATGGGACCGGTATGAAAAATTAAATAAACGTAGAGGACCAATCAACATATTTTGCCTATTTATTCCATTGTAGACTCCACACTTTCATTTCAACCTGTTTGAGAAATAATAAGAGGAACTCTATCGGGAGTTGCTTAGCTAATGAATAAAAATAAGAATTGGTTGTTGCTGATTGCATCGTTAGAGTAGTATGACGTGACATCTACTTGTAAAGACAATTGCTTCAATAAGCAACATATTCTTAGGCTTTTTTACCAAACTAGCCTAGTTTTCAAAACTATATACCAAAATAATTTGGTTTTGAAACAATTTACCAAAATACTCTTGTTTTGAATAAAAAAATATTTTTTGCGCCACTCCTTTATACGTGACACCCTCCAATTGGGTGCCATTTATTTTACTAGAATTTAAAAAAAATAATAAATTTTTGCATGGAGCGCCACGTGGCGCCACTCACCTGAGGGCGTCATGTGGCCAGTTCTTGACCACTTTTTTTATCTACCCCTCCCCCTCCCTATATATAACCCCCTGCTCCCCATCCCCCAACACTCCACCCTCAGCCTCCCCCCAACATCCTATATTTCACTCCCCCTTAACCAACACTAATATCTTTTTTCACATATCTCACTTCTTCTTCTATTACACTCTTCAACATTATTTATTTTACTATTACTCTTTAATATTTAGTCAGCAGTTTATATTAATATTTACTTTACTAATACTATTAGTGTTGTGTAATTCATATTAATGTTGTTATAATTCTTGTCATGTTTATTAATATTGTGTTATTTAGATTAATGTTATTATTTTAGTTTTGTCTTTATTTATTTTTGTAATCACTTATATCTTTCTTCACACATCTCACTTCTCCTTCTACCGCACTTTTCAACATTATTTATTTTACTATTACTCTTTAATATTTCGTAAGCAGTTAATATTAATATTCACTTTACCAATACAATTTAGTATTGTGTAATTTATATTAATGTTGTTATAATTATTGTCATGTTTATTAATATTATGTAATTTAGATTAATGTTATTATAATTTGTTTTTGTCTTTATTTTATTGCTGTAATCACTAATGTTTAATTATAATTATTGTCCAACATTATTTATTTATTTTATTATTTTATTTATTTGTAAATTTTATTACTATTGTCGGAAGCAGTAAATAAAATATTAAAGGATGCAAGGAATCTCCTAATCACGACTTTGGTGAAGTGTACATACGGCAAGATGGTTGAATATTTTGTTACCAGAGATGTAACAGCTAGGGCTCAACTAAGTTCTGGACAAATATATTCGGAGATGCTGATGAAAGCGTTGTTGAAACAACAACAGGAGGACGTGAAATGTGTGAAGAAAGATATGAATGATTACAACAATAAATAAAGACAAAAATAAATTATAATAACATTAATCTAAATTACATAATATTAACAAACATAACAAGAATTATAAAAACAGTAATATAAATTAAACAACACTAAATCGTATTAGTAAAGTAAATATTAATATAAACTGCTTACTAAATATTAAAGAGTAATAGTAAAATAAATAATGTTGAAGAGTGTGGTAGAAGGAGAAGTGAGATGTGTGAAGAAAAATATTAGTGTTGGATTAAGGGAAAGTGAGATATAGGATGTTGGGGGGAGGTTGAGGGTGGAGTGTTGGGGGGTGGGGTTATATATAGGGAGGAGGAGGGGTAGGTAAAAGAAGTGACCAGGAACCGGCCACGTGGCGCCATTGCAACCAGCGCCACTAGTGAGTGGCGTCACATGGCGTTGCATGCAAAAAATTTTTTTTTTAAATTCTGGTAAAATAAATTGCACCCAATTGGAGGGTGCCACAACCAGCGCCAATCAAAATTTTTTTTTTATTCAAAACAAGAGTATTTTGATAAATTGTTTCAGAGTCAAATTATTTTGATATATAATTTTGAAAATTAGGCTAGTTTGATAAAAAAAAACCCATGTTCTCATATAAGAATCCAATAAAAAAAAATCATAAAATAAAATAAGTTAGAAAAAAAGTTGGATAACTTAAGATCTATTTGGTGAAATTTTTAGAATTACATTATTAAAATGAAGAGTTATTTAAATTAATATAAAGTAAAAGAGTTGTGATATGATCTGGTGGAGCTTAAACAACTTTAATGAATTACATCGATGAAGATACTCTAAACAATAAAAACCATTTTGTGGGGAAAATAAGTAAAAGAGAACAAAGGAAAATATTGCGGCAACTCAAAAAATGAGGATTTGGATTATCTGCCGTCAATAAAGTAACCGTAAGATATTCTAACGTTACAAAAAAAATTTGTGTATGTAAAAATAATGATATAAAAATATTATATCCCTTTTGATGACGGTAGGATCACGAGGGCAGGAATCCTGCTCCAAAAAATGAACATACATTTGACGAGTAATGATTAAATAATAAATAAATAAATAAAAACCTAGCTGCCCTACAGTTTGACACTCTACCATGAAGCTAGCTGACCATTGAGCCTATATTACGGGCCTGTCAACATGGGCTTTTAGTAAAAACGTTATGTTAGTCCATTTTAAATTTTTTTATTCACTAGCTAAATTCGTACAAGCCTATATTACAAGTCCCTTAACACAGGCTAAATTTCTAATTGGATGCATCATTTGGTAATTGGGATATAAACTTCACTGTAATTCCTGACATAGTTATGCAAATATTATCCTAGGTTTACTTTATATAGTAAGCAAAAAGCTTGAAGCAATTTCGTGGGTTTAACATTAGTGCGGGAAAGAAAATTGACAAATTCTTTTTAAAATTTTTGTAATATATTCAGATAAAGGCCAATTTAGTACAAGACGCTACACGAGTTCATTTTGAAAACATGGTGAAGTCCATAATATCATACAAGGTTCGCGTTAA